>JAJHUQ010000043.1:5187500-5200000 GCA_035773235.1 Eospalax fontanierii | reverse complement strand
GTTAAGGTTAGAGTTAGTTTTAATGTTAGGGCTTTGATTAGGGTTAGGGTTAGGATTAGAGTTAGGTTTAGGGTTTCGGTTTGGGTTAATGTTAGGGTTAGGATTTGGGTTAGTGTTAGGGTTAGGGTTAGTGTTAGGGTTTGGGTTTGGGTTAGCGTTAGGGATAGGGTTAGGTTTAGGTTTTTGGTTAGGTTTAGGGTTAGGGTTAGGGTTTGGGTTAGGGTTAGGGTTATCGTGAAGGTTATGTTTAGGATATTGGTTAGGGTTAGGTTTTAGGGTTAGGGTTAGGAATAGGGTTAGGTTTAGGGTTAGGGTTAGTGTTAGGAATACGGTTAGGGTTATTGTTAGGGTTTGGGTTAGTGTTTGGGTTAGGCTTAGGGGTCGAGTTAGGGTTAGAGTTTGAGTTAGGGTTAGGGTTAGGGTTAGGTTTTGGGTTAGGGTTTGGGTTAAGGTTAGGATTAGGGTTAGGTTTAGGAATAGGGTTAGGTTTAGGGTTTGGGTTAGCGTTAGGGTTAGGATTAGGGTTTGGCTTAGGGTTCGAGTTAGGGTTAGTTTTTGGGTTAGGGTTAGCGTTAGGATTAGGGTTAGGTTTAGGATTAGAGTTAGAGTTAGGGTTAGGGTTTTGGTTTGGGTTAGGGTTAGGGTTAGGATTAGGGTAAGTTTTAGGGTTAGGGTTAGGGTTTGGGTTAGGGTTAGGGTTAGGGTTAGGGTTAGGGTTAGGGTTAGCGTTAGGTTTAGGGTTAGGTTTAGGATTAGGATTATGGTTAGTGTTAGGGTTAGGGTTTGGGTTAGGGTTGGGGTTTGAATTAGGGTTAGCGTTAGGGTTAGGATTAGGATTAGTGTTAGGGTTAGCGTTTGGGTTAGGGTTAGGGTTAGTTTTTGGGTTAGGGTTACGGTTAGGGTTAGGGTTATGGTTAGGGTTAGGTTTAGGGTTAGGTTTAGGAACAGGGTTAAGGTTAGGGTTAGGGTTTGAGTTAGGGTTAGGGTTAGGGTTAGGGTTACGGTTAGGTTTTGGGTTAAGGTTAGGTTTAGGGTTAAGGTTAGGAATAGGGTTAGGGTTAGGGTTTGGGTTAATGTTAGGGTTTTGATTAGGGTTAGAGTTAGGATTAGAGTTAGGGTTAGGGATTTGTTTTGGGTTAGTGTTAGTGAAAGGGTTAGGGTTTCGGTTAGGGTTAGGATTAGGGTTAGGGTTTGGGTTAGGGTTAGGGTTAGTGTTAGGTTTTGGGTTAGGGTTAGGGTTAGCGTGAGGGTTATGTTTAGGGTATTGGTTAGGGTAAGGGTTTAGGGTTAGGGTTAGGAATCGGGTTAGGGTTAGGGTTAGGGTTAGGGTTAGGGTTAGTGTTAGGAATAGGGTTAGGGTTAGGGTTATTGTTAGGGTTTGGGTTAGGGTTTGGATTAGGGTTAGGTTTAGGTTTTGAGTTAGGGTTAGAGTTAGGGTTAGAGTTTGAATTAGGGTTAGGGTTAGGGTTAGGGATAGGGTTTGGGTTAGTGTTTGGGTTAGTGTTTGGGTTAAGGTTAGGTTTAGGGTTATGGTTAGGAATAGGGTTAGGATTAGGGTTTGGGTTAGGGTTAGGGTTAGGATTAGGGTTTGGGTTAGGGTTCGGGTTAGGGTTAGTTTTTGGGTTAGGGTAAGGGTTAGGATTAGGGTTAGGGTTAGGTTTAGGTTTAGGGTTTGGTTATGGGTTAGGGTTTGGGTTAGGGTTTGGGTTAGGGTTAGGGTTAGGCTTAGGGTTAGGGTTAGGTTTAGGGTTAGTGTTATTTTTCGGTTAGGTTTAGGGTTAGGATAAGGGTTAGCGTTAGGTTTAGGGTTAGGTTTTGGGTTAGGGTTAGGGTTAGGGTTTGAGTTAGGGTTAGGATTAGGGTTAGGGTTAGGGTTAGGGTTAGGATTAGAGTTAGGGTTAGGGTTTTGGTTTGGTTTAGGGTTAGGGTTAGGGGTTGGGTTAGTGTTAGGGTTTGGGTTAGGGTTAGGGTTAGGGTTAGGGTTAGGGTTAGGGTTTGGGTTATTGTTAGGGTTAGTTTTTGGGTTAGGGTTAGGGTTAGGATTAGGGTTAGGGTTAGATTTAGGGTTAGGGTTTGGGTTAGGGTTAGGGTTAGGGTTAGGGTTTGAGTTAGGGTTTTGTTTAGGGTTAGGGTTTGGGTTAGGGTTAGGGTTAGGGTTAGGGGTTCGCTTTGTGTTAGGGTTAGGGTTAGGGTTAGGATTAGGGTTTGGGTTAGGGTTAGGATTTGGGTTAGGGTTTGGGTTAGGGTTAGGGTTAGGGTTAGGGTTAGGGTTAGGGTTTGGTTTAGGTTTAGTGTTATTGTTTGGGTTAGGTTTAGGGTTAGGATAAGGGTTAGGGTTAGGTTTAGGGTTAGGGTTTGGGTTAGGTTTAGGGTTAGTGTTTGAGTTAGGGTTAGGGTTAGGGTTATGGTTAGGGTTAGGGTTAGGGTTAGGATTTGGGTTAGGGTTTGGGTTAGGGTTAGGGTTAGGGTTAGGGTTAGGGTTTGAGTTAGGGTAAGGGTTAGTGTTAGGGTTTGAGTTAGGGTTAGGGTTAGGGTTAGGGTTAGGGTTCGGGTTAGGATTAGGGTTAGTGTTAGAGGTTGGGTTTGTGTTAGGGTTAGGGTTAGGGTTAGGATTAGGGTTAGGGTTAAGGTTAGGTTTAGGGTTAGCTTTAGTATTAGAGTTAGAGTTACGGTTAGGGTTTTGGTTTGGGTTAGGGTTAGGGTTAGGATTTGGGTTAGTGTTAGGGTTAGGGTTAGTGTTAGGGTTAGGGTTTGGGTTAGGGTTAGGGTTAGGGTTATGGTTAGGATTTGAGTTAGGGTTAGGTTAGTGTTAGGGTTAGGGTTTGGTTTAGGGTTTGGTTTAGGGTTAGGTTTGAGTTTGAGTTATGTTTAGGCTTAGCATTAGGGTTAAGGTTAGGGTTAGTGTTATGGTTTGGGTTAGGGTTAGGGTTAGGGTTAGGGTTTGGGTTAGGGTTAGGGTTAGGGTTAGGGTTAGGGTTAGGGTTAGGGTTTGGGTTAGGGTTAGAGTTAGGTTTAGGATTAGGTTTAGGATTAGGATTAGGATTTGGGTTAGGGTGAGGTTTTGGGTTAGTGTTAGGTTTAGGGTTAGGTTTACTTTTTGGGTTAAGGTTAGGGTTAGGTTTAGGATTAGGGTTAGGGTTAGGATTAGGATTTGGGTTAGGGTTAGGGTTTGATTAGGGTTTGGGTTAAGGTTAGTTTTTGGGTTAGGATTAGGGTTAGGATTAGGGTTAGGGTTAGGTTTAGGTTTAGGGTTGGGGTATGGGTTAGGGTTTGGGTTAGGGTTAGGGTTAGGCTTAAGGTTAGGGTTTGGTTTAGGGTTAGTGTTATTTTTCGGTTAGGTTTAGGGTTAGGATAAGGGTTAGCGTTAGGTTTAGGGTTAGGTTTTGGGTTAGGGTTAGGTTAAGGGTTAGGTTTACTTTTTGGGTTAAGTTTAGGGTTAGGTTTAGGATTACGGTTAGGGTTAGTTTTAGGGTTAGTTTTAGTTTTGGGTTAGGGTTAGGGTTTGATTAGGGTTTGGGTTAGGGTTAGGTTTAGGGTTAGGGTTTGGGTTAAGGTTAGGGTTAGGGTTAGGGTTAGGAATAGCGTTAGGGTTACGGTTTAGGTTTAGGGTTTGGTTTAGGGTTAAGGTTAGGGTTAGGGTTTGGGTTTGGGTTAGGTTTAAGGTTAGGGTTTGAGTTAGGTTTGTGGTTACGGTGTGTTTTTGGGTTAGGGTTAGTATTAGACTTAGGGATAAAGTTAGGATTAGGGTTAGGGTTAGGTTTAGGGATAGAGTTAGGGTTTGGTTTAGGGTTAGGGTTAGGGGTTGGGTTTGTGTTAGGGTTAGGGTGAGGGTTAGGTTTAGGGTTAGGGTTATGGTTTGGGTTCGGGTTAGAATTAGGATTAGGGTTAGGGTTAGGGTTAGGGGTTGGGTTTGTGTTAGGGTTAGGGTGAGGGTTAGGATTAGGGATAGGGTTAGGGTTAGGATTAGGTTTAGGTTTAGGATTAGAGTTAGAGTTCGTGTTAGGGTTTTGGTTTGGGTTAGGGTTAGGGTTAGGATTAGGATTAGGGTTAGGGTTAGGTTTATTATTAGGGTTAGGTTTAGGTTTTGGGATAGGGTTAGGTTTAGGTTTTGGGTTAGGGTTAGGGTTAGGTTTAATGTTAGGGTTTTGATTAGGGTTAGGGTTAGGATTAGAGTTAGGTTTAGGGTTTTGGTTTGGGTTAATGTTAAGGTTAGGATTTGGGTTAGTGTTAGGGTTAGGGTTAGTGTTAGGGTTAGGGTTTGGGTTAGGGTTAGGGTTAGGTTTAGGTTTAGGTTTTTGGTTAGGTTTAGGGTTAGGGTTATGGTTTGGGTTAGGGTTAGGGTTATCGTGAAAGTTATGTTTAGGGTATTGGTTAGGGTTAGGGTTTAGGGTTAGGGTTAGGAATAGGGTTAGGGTTAGGGTTAGGGTTAGGGTTAGGGTTAGGGTTAGTGTTAGGCATAGTGTTAGGGTTATTGTTAGGGTTTGGGTTAGGGTTAGGTTTTGGGTTAGGGTTAGGTTTAGGGTTAGGTTTCCTTTTTGGGTTAGGGTTAGGGTTAGGTTTAGGGTTAGGGTTAGGGTTAGGGTTAGGGTTAGGGTTAGGGTTAGGGTTAGTGTTAGGTTTAGGATTAGGGTTATGGTTAGTGTTAGGGTTAGGGTTTGGGTTAGGGTTAGGGTTTGAGTTGGGGTTAGCGTTAGGGTTAGGATTAGGATTAAGGTTAGGGTTTGGGTTTGGGTTAGGGTTAGGGTTAGTTTTTGGGTTAGGGTTAGGGTTAGGATTAGGGTTAGGGATAGGGTTAGGGTTAGGTTTAGGAATAGGGTTAGGCTTAGGATTATTGTTAGGGTTTCTGTTAGGGTTAGGAAAAGGGTTAGGGTTAGGTTTAGGGTTAGGGTTTGGGTTAGGGTTAGGGTTAGGGTTACGATTAGGGTTAGGGTGAGAGTTAGGATTAGTGTTAGTTTTAGGGTTTGGGTTAGTGTTAGGGTTAGGGTTAGGATTAGGGTTAGGGTTAGGATTAGACTTAGAGTTAGGCTTTTGGTTTCGGTTAGGTTTAGGGTTAGGTTTTGGGTTAGTCTTAGGGTAAGTCTTAGTGATAGGGTTA
Source organism: Eospalax fontanierii (assembly GCA_035773235.1). Taxonomy (NCBI): domain Eukaryota; kingdom Metazoa; phylum Chordata; class Mammalia; order Rodentia; family Spalacidae; genus Eospalax; species Eospalax fontanierii. Next base: position 5,194,905 of record JAJHUQ010000043.1, on the reverse strand, counting down.
GGGTTTGGGTTAGGGTTAGTGTTAGGTTTAGGATTTGGGTTAGGGTTAGTGTTAGGGTTAGGGTTTCTCTTAGGGTTAGGGTTTGAGTTAGGGTTAGTGTTTGGGTTAGATTTACCGTTAGGTTTTGGGTTAATTTAGGTTTAGGGTTAAGGTTAGGAATAGGGTTAGGTTTAGGGTTAGGGTTAATGTTAGGGTTTTGATTAGGGTTAGGATTAGAGTTAGGGTTAGGGTTTTGGTTTGGGTTAGGGGTAGGGTTAGGGTTAGGGTTTGGGTTAGGTTTAGGGTTAGTGTTAGGGTTTGGGTTAGGGTTAGGTTTAGCGTGAGGGTTATGTTTAGGGTATTGGTTAGGGTAAGGGTTTAGGGTTAGAGTTAGGAATAGGGTTAGGGTTAGGGTTAGGGTTAGGGTTAGGGTTAGGGTTAGGGTTAGGGTTAGGGTTAGTGTTAGGAATAGGGTTAGGGTTAGGGTTATTGTTAGGGTTTGGGTTAGGGTTTGGATTAGGGTTAGGTTTAGGTTTTGAGTTAGGGTTAGAGTTAGGGTTAGAGTTTGAGTTAGGGTTAGGGTTAGGGTTAGGGATAGGGTTTGGGTTAGGGTTTGGGTTAGTGTTTGGGTTAAGGTTAGGTTTAGTTTTATGGTTAGGAATAGGGTTAGGGTTAGGGTTTGGCTTAGGGTTAGGATTAGGGTTTGGGTTAGGGTTCGGGTTAGGGTTAGTTTTTGGGTTAGGGTTGGGGTTAGGATTAGGGTTAGGGTTAGTTTTAGGTTTAGGGTTTGGGTAAGGGTTAGGGTTTGGGTTAGGGTTAGGGTTAGGCTTAGGGTTAGGGTTTGGTTTAGGGTTAGTGTTATTTTTTGGGTTAGGTTTAGGGTAAGGGTTTGGGTTAGGGTTAGGGTTAGGGTTTGAGTTAGGGTTAGGGTTAGAGTTAGGGTTAGGGTTAGGATTAGGGTTGGGGTTAGGGTTTTGGTTTGGTTTAGGGTTAGGGTTAGGGTTCGGGTTAGTGTTAGGGTTTGGGTTAGGGTTAGGGTTAGGGTTAGGGTTAGGGTTTGAGTTATTGTTAGGGTTAGTTTTTGGGTTAGGGTTAGGGTTAGGGTTAGGATTAGGTTTAGGATTAGATTTAGGGTTAGGGTTTGGTTTAGGGTTAGGGTTAGGGTTAGGGTTTGAGTTACGGTTAGGTTTAGTGTTAGGGTTTGGGTTAGGGTTTGGGTTACGGTTAGGGGTTGGGTTTGTGTTAGGGTTAGGGTTAGGGTTAGAATTAGAGTTAGGTTTAGAGTTAGGGTTAGAATTAGGGTTAAGTAAAGATTTTTGGCTCGGGTTAGGTTTAGGTCTTATGTTAGGGCTTTGATTAGGGTTAGGGTTAGGATTAGAGTTAGGTTTAGGGTTTCGGTTTGGGTTAATGTTAGGGTTAGGATTTGGGTTAGTGTTAGGGTTAGGGTTAGTGTTAGGGTTTGGGTTTGGGTTAGCGTTAGGGATAGGGTTAGGTTTAGGTTTTTGGTTAAGTTTAGGGTTAGGGTTAGGGTTTGGGTTAGGGTTAGGGTTATCGTGAAGGTTATGTTTAGGATATTGGTTAGGGTTAGGTTTTAGGGTTAGGGTTAGGAATAGGGTTAGGTTTAGGGTTAGGGTTAGTGTTAGGAATACGGTTAGGGTTATTGTTAGGGTTTGGGTTAGTGTTTGGGTTAGGCTTAGGGTTCGAGTTAGGGTTAGAGTTTGAGTTAGGGTTAGGGTTAGGGTTAGGTTTTGGGTTAGGGTTTGGGTTAAGGTTAGGTTTAGGGTTAGGTTTAGGAATAGGGTTAGGTTTAGGGTTTGGGTTAGCGTTAGGGTTAGGATTAGGGTTTGGCTTAGGGTTCGAGTTAGGGTTAGTTTTTGGGTTAGGGTTAGCGTTAGGATTAGGGTTAGGTTTAGGATTAGAGTTAGAGTTAGGGTTAGGGTTTTGGTTTGGGTTAGGGTTAGGGTTAGGATTAGGGTAAGTTTTAGGGTTAGGGTTAGGGTTTGGGTTAGGGTTAGGGTTAGGGTTAGGGTTAGGGTTAGGGTTAGCGTTAGGTTTAGGGTTAGGTTTAGGATTAGGATTATGGTTAGTGTTAGGGTTAGGGTTTGGGTTAAGGTTAGTGTTAGGAATAGGGTTAGGGTTAGGGTTATTGTTAGGTTTTGGGTTAGTGTTTGGGTTAGGGTTAGGATTCGAGTTAGGGTTAGAGTTTGAGTTAGGGTTAGGGTTAGGGTTAGGGTTAGGGTTTGGGTTAGGGTTTGGGTTAAGGTTAGGTTTATGGTTAGGGTTAGGAATAGGGTTAGGGTTAGGGTTTGGGTTAGGTTTAGGGTTAGGATTAGGGTTTGGGTTAGGGTTCGAGTTAGGGTTAGTTTTTGGTTTAGGGTTAGGGTTAGGATTAGGGTTAGGGTTAGGTTTAGATTTAGGGTTTGGGTAAGGGTTAGGGTTAGGTTTAGGGTTAGGGTAAGGGTTAGGGTTAGGGTTAGGTTTAGGTTTTGGGTAGTGTTTAGTGTTAGATTTATTGTTTTGGTTATGATTATGGTTAGGGTTAGGATTAGAGTTAGATATAGAGTTTTGGTTTGGGTTAATGTTAGGGTTAGGATTTTTGATAGGGATAGGGTTAGTGTTAGGGTTTGGGCTTGTGTTAGGGTTAGGGTTAGGGTTAGGGTGAGGTTTAGGTTTTGGTTAGGTTTAGGGTTAGGGTTAGGGTTTGGGTTAGTGTTAGGGTTAGCGTGAAGGTTATGTTTAGGGTATTGGTTAGGGTTATGGTTTAGGGTTAGTGTTAGGAATAGGGTTAGGGTTAGGGTTAGGGTTAAGGTTAGTGTTAGGAATATGGTTAGGGTTAGGGTTATTGTTAGGATTTGGCTTAGAGTTTGGGTTAGGGTTAGGTTTCGAGTTAGGGTTAGAGTTTGAGTTAGGGTTAGGGTTAGGGTTAGGGTTTGGGTTAGGGTTTGGTTTAAGGTTAGGTTTAGGGTTAGGGTTAGGAATAGGGTTAGGGTTAGGGTTTGGGTTAGGGTTAGGGTTAGGATTAGGGTTTGGGTTAGGGTTCGAGTTAGGGTTAGTTTTTGGGTTAGGGTTAGGGTTAGGATTAGGGTTAGGGTTAGGTTCAGCTTTAGGGTTTGGGTAAGGGTTAGGATTTGGGGTAGGGTTAGGGTTTGGGTGAGGGTTTGGGTTAAGGTTAGGTTTAGGGTTAATGTTAGGAATAGGGTTAGGGTTAGGGTTTGGGTTAGGGTTAGGGTTAGGATTAGAGTTAGTGTTAGGTTTAGGGTTTGGGTTAGTGTTAGGGTTAGTGTTAGTGTTAGTGTTAGTGTTTGTGTTAGGGTTAGGGTTAGGGTTAGGTTTAGTGTTTGGGTTATCGTTAGGGTTAGTTTTTGGGTTAGGGTTAGGGTTAGGATTAGGGTTAGGGTTAGGATTAGGGTTAGGTTTAGGTTTTGGGTTAGGGTTAGGGTTAGGTTTAATGTTAGGGCTTTGATTAGGGTTAGGGTTAGGATTAGAGTTAGGTTTAGGGTTTCGGTTTGGGTTAATGTTAGGGTTAGGATTTGGGTTAGTGTTAGGGTTAGGGTTAGTGTTAGGGTTTGGGTTTGGGTTAGCGTTAGGGATAGGGTTAGGTTTAGGTTTTTGGTTAGGTTTAGGGTTAGGGTTAGGGTTTGGGTTAGGGTTAGGGTTATCGTGAAGGTTATGTTTAGGATATTGGTTAGGGTTAGGTTTTAGGGTTAGGGTTAGGAATAGGGTTAGGTTTAGGGTTAGGGTTAGTGTTAGGAATACGGTTAGGGTTATTGTTAGGGTTTGGGTTAGTGTTTGGGTTAGGCTTAGGGTTCGAGTTAGGGTTAGAGTTTGAGTTAGGGTTAGGGTTAGGGTTAGGTTTTGGGTTAGGGTTTGGGTTAAGGTTAGGTTTAGGGTTAGGTTTAGGAATAGGGTTAGGTTTAGGGTTTGGGTTAGCGTTAGGTTTAGGATTAGGGTTTGGCTTAGGGTTCGAGTTAGGGTTAGTTTTTGGGTTAGGGTTAGCGTTAGGATTAGGGTTAGGTTTAGGATTAGAGTTAGAGTTAGGGTTAGGGTTTTGGTTTGGGTTAGGGTTAGGGTTAGGATTAGGGTAAGTTTTAGGGTTAGGGTTAGGGTTTGGGTTAGGGTTAGGGTTAGCGTGAAGGTTATGTTTAGGGTATTGGTTAGGGTTAGGGTTTAGGGTTAGTGTTAGGAATAGGGTTAGGGTTAGGGTTAGGGTTAGGGTTAAGGTTAGTGTTAGGAATAGGGTTAGGGTTAGGGTTATTGTTAGGTTTTGGGTTAGTGTTTGGGTTAGGGTTAGGATTCGAGTTAGGGTTAGAGTTTGAGTTAGGGTTAGGGTTAGGGTTAGGGTTAGGGTTTGGGTTAGGGTTTGGGTTAAGGTTAGGTTTATGGTTAGGGTTAGGAATAGGGTTAGGGTTAGGGTTTGGGTTAGGTTTAGGGTTAGGATTAGGGTTTGGGTTAGGGTTCGAGTTAGGGTTAGTTTTTGGTTTAGGGTTAGGGTTAGGATTAGGGTTAGGGTTAGGTTTAGATTTAGGGTTTGGGTAAGGGTTAGGGTTAGGTTTAGGGTTAGGGTAAGGGTTAGGATTAGGGTTAGGTTTAGGTTTTGGGTTGGGGTTAGGGTTAGATTTAATGTTATGGTTTTGATTATGGTTAGGGTTAGGATTAGAGTTAGATTTAGGGTTTTGGTTTGGGTTAATGTTAGGCTTAGCATTTGTGTTAGGGTTAGGGTTAGTGTTAGGGTTTGGGCTTGTGTTAGGGTTAGGGTTAGGGTTAGGGTGAGGTTTAGGTTTTGGTTAGGTTTAGGGTTAGGGTTAGGGTTTGCGTTAGTGTTAGGGTTAGCGTGAAGGTTATGTTTAGGGTATTGGTTAGGGTTATGGTTTAGGGTTAGTGTTAGGAATAGGGATAGGGTTAGAGTTAGGGTTAAGGTTAGTGTGGGGAATATGGTTAGGTTTAGGGTTATTGTTAGGGTTTGGCTTAGAGTTTGGGTTAGGGTTAGGTTTCGAGTTAGGGTTAGAGTTTGAGTTAGGGTTAGGGTTAGGGTTAGGGTTTGGGTTAGGGTTTGGTTTAAGGTTAGGTTTAGGTTTAGGGTTAGGAATAGGGTTAGGGTTAGGGTTTGGGTTAGGGTTAGGGTTAGGATTAGGGTTTGGGTTAGGGTTCGAGTTAGGGTTAGTTTTTGGGTTAGGGTTAGGGTTAGGATTAGGGTTAGGGTTAGGTTCAGCTTTAGGGTTTGGGTAAGGGTTAGGATTTGGGTTAGGGTTAGGGTTTGGGTGAGGGTTTGGGTTAAGGTTAGGTTTAGGGTTAATGTTAGGAATAGGGTTAGGGTTAGGGTTTGGGTTAGGGTTAGGGTTAGGATTAGAGTTAGGGTTAGGTTTAGGGTTTGGGTTAGTGTTAGGGTTAGTGTTAGTGTTAGTGTTAGTGTTTGGGTTAGGGTTATGGTTAGGGTTAGGTTTAGTGTTTGGGTTATCGTTAGGGTTAGTTTTTGGGTTAGGGTTAGGGTTAGGATTAGGGTTAGGGTTAGGGTCAGGGTTAGGGTTAGGATTAGGGTTAGGTTTAGGTTTTGTGTTAGGGTTAGGGTTAGGTTTAATGTTAGAGTTTTGATTAGGGTTAGGGTTAGGATTAGAGTTAGATTTAGGGCTTTGGTTTGGGTTAATGTTAGGGTTAGAATTTGGGTTAGTGTTAGGGTTAGGGTTAGTGTTAGGGTTTGGTTTTGGGTTAGGGTTAGGGTTAGGGTTAGGTTTAGGTTTTTGGTTAGGTTTAGGGTTAGGGTTAGGGTTTGGGTTAGGGTTAGGGTTAGCGTGAAGGTTATGTTTAGGGTATTGGTTAGGGTTAGGGTTTAGGGTTAGTGTTAGGAATAGGGGTAGGGTTAGGGTTAGGGTTAGGGTTAAGGTTAGTGTTAGGAATAGGGTTAGGGTTAGGGTTATTGTTAGGATTTGGGTTAGTGTTTTGGTTAGGGTTATGGTTCGAGTTAGGGTTAGAGTTTGATTTAGGGTTAGGGTTAGGGTTAGGGTTTGGGTTAGGGTTTGGGTTAAGGTTAGGTTTAGGGTTAGGGTTAGGAATAGGGTTAGGGTTAGGGTTTATGTTAGGGTTAGGGTTAAGATTAGGGTTCGGGTTAGGGTTCGAGTTAGGGTTAGTTTTTGGGTTAGGGTTAGGGTTAGGATTAGGGTTAGGGTTAGGTTTAGGTTTAGGGTTTGGTTAAGGGTTAGGGTTTGGGTTAGGGGTAGGGTTAGGGTTAGGGTTAGGGTTAGTTTTAGGGTTTGGTTTAGGGTTAGTGTTATTTTTTGGGTTAGGTTTAGGGTTAGGATAAGGGTTAGGGTTAGGTTTAGGGTTAGGGTATGAGTTAGGGTTTGGGTTAAGGTTTGGGTTAGGGTTAGTTTTTGGGTTAGGGTTAGGGTTAGGATTAGGGTTAAGGTTAGGGTTAGGGTTAGGGTTTGGTTTAGGGTTAGATTTAGGGTTTGAGTTAGGGTTAGGGTTAGGGTTAGGGTTAGGGTTAGGGTTAGGGTTAGGGTTTGGTTTAGGGTTAGTGTTATATTTTGGGTTAAGTTTAGGGTTAGGATAAGGGTTAAGGTTAGGGTTAGGGTTAGGGATTGTGTTAGGGTTAAGGTTAGGGTTTGAGTTAGGGTTAGGGTTAAGGTTAGGGTTAGGGTTAGGGTTAGGGTTAGGATTAGAGTTAGGGTTAGGGTTAGGGTTTGGGTTAGTGTTAGGGTTAGTGTTAAGGTTAGTGTTAGTGTTTGGGTTAGGGTTAGGGTTAGGGTTTCGGTTATCGTTAGGGTTAGTTTTTGTGTTAGGGTTAGGGTTAGCATTAGTGTTAGGGTTAGGGTTAGGGTTAAGGTTAGGGTTAGGGTTAGGGTTAGGATTAGGGGTAGGTTTAGGTTTTGGGTTAGGGTTAGGGTTAGGTTTAATGTTAGAGTTTTGATTAGGGTTAGGGTTAGGTTTAGAGTTAGATTTAGGGCTTTGGTTTGCGTTAATGTTAGGGTTAGGATTTGGGTTAGTGATAGGGTTATGGTTAGGATTAGGGTTAGGTTTAGGTTTTGGGTTGGGGTTAGGGTTAGGTTTAATGTTAGGGTTTTGATTATGGTTAGGGTTAGGATTAGAGTTAGATTTAGGGTTTTGGTTTGGGTTAATGTTAGGGTTAGGATTTGGGTTAGGGTTAGGTTTAGGGTTAGGGTTAAGTTTAGGGTTAGGATTTGGGTTAGTGTTAGGGTTATTGTTAGGGTTTGGTGTAGTGTTTGGGTTAGGGTTAGGGTTCGAATTAGGGTTAGAGTTTGAGTTAGGGTTAAGTTTAGGGTTAGGGTTTGGGTTAGGTTTTGGGTTAAGGTTAGGTTTAAGGTTAGAATTAGGAATAGGGTTAGGGTTAGGGTTTGGGTTAGGGTTAGGGTTAGGATTGGAGTTTGGTTTAGGGTTCGAGTTAGGGTTAGTTTTTGGGTTAGGGTTAGGA
>JAJHUQ010000043.1:5140000-5165000 GCA_035773235.1 Eospalax fontanierii | reverse complement strand
GGGTTAGGGTTAGGGTTAGTATTAGGGTTAGGGTTAGGGTTAGGATTAGGGTTAGGTTTAGGTTTTGGGTTAGGGTTAGGGTTAGGTTTAATGTTAGGGCTTTGATTAGGGTTAGGGTTAGGATTAGAGTTAGGTTTAGGGTTTCGGTTTGGGTTAATGTTAGGGTTAGGATTTGGGTTAGTGTTAGGGTTAGGGTTAGTGTTAGCATTTGGGTTTGCGTTAGCGTTAGCGATAGGGTTAGGTTTAGGTTTTTGGTTAGGTTTAGGGTTAGGGTTAGGGTTTGGGTTAGGGTTAGGGTTATCGTGAAGGTTATGTTTAGGGTATTGGTTAGGGTTAGGGTTTAGGGTTAGGGTTAGGAATAGGGTTAGGTTTAGGGTTAGGGTTAGTGTTAGGAATACGGTTAGGGTTATTGTTAGGGTTTGGGTTAGTGTTTGGGTTAGGGTTAGGGTTCGAGTTAGGGTTAGAGTTTGAGTTAGGGTTAGGGTTAGGGTTAGGTTTTGGGTTAGGGTTTGGGTTAAGGTTAGGTTTAGGGTTAGGTTTAGGAATAGGGTTAGGTTTAGGGTTTGGGTTAGCGTTAGGGTTAGGATTAGGGTTTGGCTTAGGGTTCGAGTTAGGGTTAGTTTTTGGGTGAGGGTTAGGGTTAGGATTGGAGTTGGAGTTTGAGTTTGTGATAGATTTCGGATGAGGGATATGGTTCCTGTTAGGGTTAGTGATTGGGTTAGGGTTCGGGTTTGAGTTAGGGTTAGCGTTAGGGTTAGGATTAGGATTAGTGTTAGGGTTAGGGTTTGGGTTAGCGTTAGGGTTAGTTTTTGGGTTAGGGTTAGGATTAGGATTAGGGTTAGGGTTAGGGTTAGGGTTAGGTTTAGGAATAGGGTTAGGGTTAGGATTATTGTTAGGGTTTGTGTTAGGGTTAGGAAAAGGGTTAGGGTTAGGTTTAGGGGTAGGATTTGGGTTAGGGTTAGGGTTATGGTTTGAGTTAGGGTTTCGGTTAGGGTTAGGGTTAGAGTTAGGGGTTGGATGTGGGTTAGGGTTAGGTTTAGCGTTACGATTAGGGTTAGGGTTAGAGTTAGGATTAGGGTTAGGTTTAGGGTTTGGTTTATTGTTAGGGTTAGGGTTAGGATTAGGGTTAGGGTTAGGATTAGACTTAGGTTTAGGCTTTTGGTTTCGGTTAGGTTTAGGGTTAGGTTTTGGGTTACTCTTAGGGTAAGTGTTAGTGTTAGGGTTAGGGTTTGGGTTAGGGTTAGTGTTAGGGTTAGGGTTTGTCTTAGGGTTAGGGTTTGAGTTAGGGTTAGGTTTGGGTTAGATTTACGGTTAGGTTTTGGGTTAAGGTTAGGTTTAGGGTTAAGGTTAAGAATAGGGTTAGGGTTATGGTTAGGGTTAATGTTAGGGTTTTGATTAGGGTTAGGGTTAGGATTAGAGTTAGGGTTAGGGTTTTGGTTTGGGTTAGGGTTAGGGTTAGGGTTTGGGTTAGGGTTAGGGTTAGAGTTAGGGTTTGGGTTAGGGTTAGGGTTAGCGTGAGGGTTATGTTTAGGGTATTGGTTAGGGTTAGGGTTTGGGGTTAGGGTTAGGAATAGGTTTAGGGTTAGGGTTAGGGTTTGGGTTAGGGTTAGGGTTAGCGTGAAGGTTATGTTTAGGGTATTGGTTAGGGTTAGGGTTTAGGGTTAAGGTTAGGAATAGGGTTAGGGTTAAGGTAAGGGTTAGTGTTAGTGTTAGGAATAGGGTTAGGGTTAGGGTTTGGGTTAGGGTTAGGGTTAGGATTAGGGTTTGGGTTAGGGTTCGAGTTAGGGTTACTTTTTGGGTTAGGGTTAGGGTTATGGTTAGGGTTTGGGTTAGGGTTAGGGTTAGGGTTAGGTTTAGGTTTTTGGTTAGGTTTAGGGTTAGGGTTAGGGTTTGGGTTAGGGTTAGGGTTAGCGTGAAGGTTATGTTTAGGGTATTGGTTAGGGTTAGGGTTTAGGGTTAGTGTTAGGAATATGGTTAGGGTTAGGGTTATTGTTAGGGTTTGGTTAGTGTTTGAGTTAGGGTTAGGGTTCGAATTAGGGTTAGAGTTTGAGTTAGGGTTAAGTTTAGGGTTAGGGTTTGGGTTAAGGTTTGGGTTAAGGTTAGGTTTAGGGTTAGGGTTAGGAATAGGGTTAGGGTTAGGGTTTGGGTTAGGGTTAGGGTTAGGATTAGGGTTTGGGTTAGGTTTCGAGTTAGGGTTAGTTTTTGGGTTAGGTTTAGGGATAGGATTCGGGTTAGGGTTAGGTTTAGGTTTAGGGTTTGGGTAAGGGTTTGGGTTTGGGTTAGGGTTAGGGTTAGGCTTAGGGTTAGGGTTTGGTTTAGGGTTAGTGTTATTTTTTGGGTTAGGTTTAGGGTAAGGGTTTGGGTTAGGGTTAGAGTTAGGGTTTGAGTTAGGGTTAGGGTTAGGGTTAGGGTTAGGGTTAGGGTTAGGATTAGAGTTAGGGTTAGGGTTTTGGTTTGGTTTAGGGTTAGGGTTAGGGTTTGGGTTAGTGTTAGGGTTTGGGTTAGGGTTAGGGTTAGGGTTAGGGTTAGGGTTTGGGTTATTGTTAGGGTTAGTTTTTGGGTTAGGGTTAGGGTTAGGGTGAGGATTAGGTTTAGGATTAGATTTAGGGTTAGGGTTTGGTTTAGGGTTAGGGTTAGGGTTAGGGTTTGAGTTACGGTTAGGTTTAGTGTTAGGGTTTGGGTTAGGGTTAGGGTTACGGTTAGGGGTTGGGTTTGTGTTAGGGTTAGGGTTAGGGTTAGTATTAGGGTTAGGGTTAGGGTTAGGATTAGGGTTAGGTTTAGGTTTTGGGTTAGGGTTAGGGTTAGGTTTAATGTTAGGGCTTTGATTAGGGTTAGGGTTAGGATTAGAGTTAGGTTTAGGGTTTTGGTTTGGGTTAATGTTAGGGTTAGGATTTGGGTTAGTGTTAGGGTTAGGGTTAGTGTTAGGGTTTGGGTTTCGGTTAGCGTTAGGGATACGGTTAGGTTTAGGATTTGGTTAGGTTTAGGGTTAGGGTTAGGGTTTGGGTTAGGGTTAGGGTTATCGTGAAGGTTATGTTTAGGGTATTGGTTAGGGTTAGGGTTTAGGGTTAGGGTTAGGAATAGGGTTAGGTTTAGGGTTAGGGTTAGTGTTAGGAATACGGTTAGGGTTATTGTTAGGGTTTGGGTTAGTGTTTGGGTTTGGGTTAGGGTTCGTGTTAGGGTTAGAGTTTGAGTTAGGGTTAGGGTTAGGGTTAGGTTTTGGGTTAGGGTTTGGGTTAAGGTTAGGTTTAGGGTTAGGGTTAGGAATAGGGTTAGGTTTAGGGTTTGGGTTAGCGTTAGGGTTAGGATTAGGGTTTGGCTTAGGGTTCGAGTTAGGGTTAGTTTTTGGGTTAGGGTTAGGGTTAGGATTAGGGTTAGGGTTAGGGTTTGTGTTAGGTTTAGGATTAGGGTTATGGTTACTGTTAGGGTTAGTGTTTGGGTTAGGGTTCAGGTTTGAGTTAGGGTTAGCGTTAGGGTTAGGATTAGGATTAGTGTTAGGGTTAGGGTTTGGGTTAGCGTTAGGGTTAGTTTTTGGGTTAGGGTTAGGATTAGGATTAGGGTTAGGGTTAGGGTTAGGGTTAGGTTTAGGAATAGGGTTAGGGTTAGGGTTAGGATTAGGGTTAGGGTTGGGGTTAGGATTAGGGTTAGGTTTAGGATTAGAGTTAGATTTAGTGTTAGGGTTTTGGTTTGGGTTAGGGTTAGGGTTAGGATTTGGGTTAGTGTTAGGGTTAGGTTTAGGTTAGTGTTACGGTTAGGGTTTGGGTTAGGGTTAGGTTTAGGGTTAGGTTTGAGTTTGAGTTAGGTTTAGGCTTAGCATTAGGGTTAAGGTTAGGGTTCGTGTTATGGTTTGGGTTAGGGTTAGGGTTAGGGTTACGGTTAGGGTTTGAGTTGGGGTTTGGGTTAGGGTTAGGGTTTGGGTTAGGGTTAGAGTTAGGTTTAGGATTAGGGTTAGGGTTAGGATTAGGATTTGGGTTAGGGTTAGGTTTTGGGTTAGGGTTAGGTTAAGGGTTAGGTTTACTTTTTGGGTTAAGGTTAGGGTTAGGTTTAGGATTATGGTTAGGGTTAGTTTTAGGGTTAGGTTTTGGGTTAGGGTTAGGGTTTATTTAGGGTTTGGGTTAGGGTTAGGTTTAGGGTTAGGGTTTGGGTTAGGTTTAGGTTTAGGTTTTTGGTTAGGTTTAGGGTTAGGTTTAGGGTTAGGGTTAGAGTTAGGAATAGGGTTAGGGTTATTGTTAGGGTTTGGGTTAGTGTTTGGGTTAGGGTTAGGGTTCGAGTTAGGCTTAGAGTTTGAGTTAGGGTTAGGGTTAGGGTTAGGTTTTGGGTTAGGGTTTGGGTTAAGGTTAGGTTTAGGGTTAGCGTTAGGAATAGGCTTAGGTTTAGGGTTTGGGTTAGCGTTAGGGTTAGGATTAGGGTTTGGCTTAGGGTTCGAGTTAGGGTTAGTTTTTGGGTTAGGGTTAGGGTTAGGATTAGGGTTAGGGTTAGGTTTAGGTTTAGCGTTTGGGTAAGGGTTAGGGTTTGGGTTAGCTTTACGGTTAGTTTTTGGGTTAGGGTTAGGGTTAGGATTAGGGTTATGGTTAGGGTTAGGGTTAGGGTTAGGTTTAGGAATAGGGTTAGGCTTAGGATTATTGTTAGGGTTTGTGTTAGGGTTAGGAAAAGGGTTAGGGTTAGGTTTAGGGTTAGGTTTTGGGTTAGGGTTAGGGTTAGGGTTTGAGTTAGGTTTTCGGTTAGGGTTAGGGTTAGAGTTAGGGGTTGTGTGTGGGTTAGGGTTAGGTTTAGTGTTACGATTAGGGTTAGGGTTAGAGTTAGGATTAGGGTTATGTTTAGGGTTTGGGTTAGTGTTAGGGTTAGGGTTAGAATTAGGGTTAGGGTTAGGATTAGACTTAGGGTTAGGCTTTTGGTTTCAGTTAGGTTTAGGGTTAGGTTTTGGGTTAGTCTTAGGTTAAGTGTTAGTGTTAGGGTTAGGGTTTGGGTTAGGGTTAGTGTTAGGTTTAGGATTTGGGTTAGGGTTAGTGTTAGGGTTAGGGTTTGTCTTAGGGTTAGGGTTTGAGTTAGGGTTAGGGTTTGGGTTAGATTTACGGTTAGGTTTTGGGTTAAGGTTAGGTTTAGGGTTAAGTTTAGGAATAGGGTTAGGGTTAGGGTTAGGGTTAATGTTAGGGTTTTGATTAGGGTTAGAGTTAGGATTAGAGTTAGGGTTAGGGTTTTGGTTTGGGTTAGTGTTAGTGAAAGGGTTAGGGTTTTGGTTAGGGTTAGGATTAGGGTTAGGGTTTGGGTTAGGGTTAGGGTTAGTGTTTGGGTTTGAGTTAGGGTTAGGGTTAACGTGAGGGTTATGTTTAGGTATTGGTTAGGGTAAGGGTTTAGGGTTAGGGTTAGGAATCGGGTTAGGGTTAGGGTTAGGGTTAGGGTTAGGGTTAGTGTTAGGAATAGGGTTAGGGTTAGGGTTATTGTTAGGGTTTGGGTTAGGGTTTGGATTAGGGTTAGGTTTAGGTTTTGAGTTAGGGTTAGAGTTAGGGTTAGAGTTTGAATTAGGGTTAGGGTTAGGGTTAGGGATAGGGTTTGGGTTAGTGTTTGGGTTAGTATTTGGGTTAAGGTTAGGTTTAGGGTTATGGTTAGGAATAGGGTTAGGATTAGGGTTTGGGTTAGGGTTAGGGTTAGGATTAGGGTTTGGGTTAGGGTTCGGGTTAGGGTTAGTTTTTGGGTTAGGATTAGGGTTAGGATTAGGGTTAGGGTTAGGTTTAGGTTTAGGGTTTGGGTATGGGTTAGGGTTTGGGTTAGGGTTAGGGTTAGGCTTAAGGTTAGGGTTTGGTTTAGGGTTAGTGTTATTTTTCGGTTAGGTTTAGGGTTAGGATAAGGGTTAGCGTTAGGTTTAGGGTTAGGTTTTGGGTTAGGGTTAGGGTTAGGGTTTGAGTTAGGTTTAGGATTAGGGTTAGGGTTAGGGTTAGGGTTAGGATTAGAGTTAGGGTTAGGGTTTTGGTTTGGTTTAGGGTTAGGGTTAGGGTTTGGGTTAGTGTTAGGGTTTGGGTTAGGGTTAGGGTTAGGGTTAGGGTTAGGGTTTGGGTTATTGTTAGGGTTAGTTTTTGGGTTAGGGTTAGGGTTAGGATTAGGGTTAGGGTTAGATTTAGGGTTAGGGTTTGGGTTAGGGTTAGGGTTAGGGTTAGGGTTTGAGTTAGGGTTTTGTTTAGGGTTAGGGTTTGGGTTAGGGTTAGGGTTAGGGTTAGGGGTTCGCTTTGTGTTAGGGTTAGGGTTAGGGTTAGAATTAGGGTTTGGGTTAGGTTTCGAGTTAGGGTTAGTTTTTGGGTTAGGGTTAGGGTTAGGATTCGGGTTAGGGTTAGGTTTAGGTTTAGGGTTCAGGTAAGGGTTAGGTTTTGGGTTAGGTTTAGGGTTAGGGTTAGGGTTAGGGTTAGGGTTAGGGTTAGGGTTAGGGTTTGGGTTAGGTTTCGAGTTAGGGTTAGTTATTGGGTTAGGGTTAGGGTTAGGGTTAGGGTTAGGGTTAGTGTTTGAGTTAGGGTTAGGGTTAGGGTTATGGTTAGGGTTAGGGTTAGGGTTAGGATTTGGGTTAGGGTTTGGGTTAGGGTTAGGGTTAGGGTTAGGGTAAGGGTTTGGTTTAGGTTTAGTGTTATTGTTTGGGTTAGGTTTAGGGTTAGGATAAGGGTTAGGGTTAGGTTTAGGGTTAGGTTTTGGGTTAGGGTTAGGGTTAGTGTTTGAGTTAGGGTTAGGGTTAGGGTTATGGTTAGGGTTAGGGTTAGGGTTAGGATTTGGGTTAGGGTTTGGGTTAGGTTTAGGGTTAGGGTTAGGGTTAGAATTTGAGTTAGGGTAAGGGTTAGGGTTAGGGTTAGGTTTAGGGTTAGTGTTAGGGTTAGGGTTAGGGTTAGGGTTAGGGTTAGGGTTAGGTTTAGAGTTAGGGTTAGAGTTAGGAATAGGGTTAGTGTTATTGTTAGGGTTTGGGTTAGTGTTTGGGTTAGGGTTAGGGTTCGAGTTAGGGTTAGAGTTTGAGTTAGGGTTAGGGTTAGGGTTAGGTTTTGGGTTAGGGGTTGGGTTAAGGTTAGGTTTAGGGTTAGGGTTAGGAATAGGCTTATGTTTAGGGTTTGGGTTAGCGTTAGGGTTAGGATTAGGGTTTGGCTTAGGGTTCGAGTTAGGGTTAGTTTTTGGGTTAGGGTTAGGGTTAGGATTAGGGTTAGGGTTAGGTTTAGGTTTAGCGTTTGGGTAAGGGTTAGGGTTTGGGTTAGGGTTAGGGTTAGTTTTTGGGTTAGGGTTAGGGTTAGGGTTAGGGTTATGGTTAGGGTTAGGGTTAGGGTTAGGTTTAGGAATAGGGTTAGGCTTAGGATTATTGTTAGGGTTTGTGTTAGTTTTAGGAACAGGGTTAGGGTTAGATTTAGGGTTAGGTTTTGGGTTAGGGTTAGATTTAGGGTTTGAGTTAGATTTTCAGTTAGGGTTAGGGTAAGAGTTAGGGTTTGGGTGTGGGTTAGGTTTAGGTTTAGGGTTACGATTAGGGTTAGGGTTTGAGTTTGAATTAGGGTTAGGTTTAGGGTTTGGGTTAGTGTTAGGTTTAGGGTTAGGATTAGGGTTAGGGTTAGGATTAGCTTAGGGTTAGGCTTTTGATTTCAGTTAGGTTTAGGGTTAGGTTTTGGGTTAGTCTTAGGTTAAGTGTTAGTGTTAGGGTTAGGGTTTTCGGTTAGGGTTAGTGTTAGGTTTAGGATTTGGGTTAGGGTTAGTGTTAGGGTTAGGGTTTGTCTTAGGGTTAGGGTTTGAGTTAGGGTTAGGGTTTCGGTTAGATTTACGGTTAGGTTTTGGGTTAAAGTTAGGTTTATGGTTAAGGTTAGGAATAGGGTTAGGGTTAGGGTTAGGGTTAATGTTAGGGTTTTGATTAGGGTTAGGGTTAGGATTAGAGTTAGGGTTAGGGTTTTCGTTTGGGTTAGGGTTAGGGTTAGGGTTTGGGTTAGGGTTAGGGTTAGTGTTAGGGTTTGGGTTAGGGTTAGGGTTAGCGTGAGGGTTATGTTTAGGGTATTGGTTAGGGTAAGGGTTTAGGGTTCGGGTTAGGAATAGGGTTAGGGTTAGGGTTAGGGTTAGTGTTAGGAATAGGGTTAGAGTTAGGGTTATTGTTAGGGTTTGGGTTAGGGTTTGGGTTAGTGTTTGGGTTAAGGTTAGGTTTAGGGTTATGGTTAGGAATAGGGTTAGGATTAGGGTTTGGGTTAGGGTTAGGGTTAGGATTAGGGTTTGGGTTAGGGCTCGGGTTAGGGTTAGTTTTTGCGTTAGGCTTAGGGTTAGGATTAGGGTTAGGGTCAGGTTTAGGTTTAGGGTTTGGGTATGGGGTAGGGTTTGGGTTAGGGTTAGGGTTAGGCTTAGGGTTAGGGTTTGGTTTAGGGTTAGTGTTATTTTTTCTGTTAGGTTTAGGGTTAGGATAAGGGTTAGCGTTAGGTTTAGGGTTAGGGTTTGGGTTAGGGTTAGGGTTAGGGTTTGAGTTAGGGTTAGGGTTAGGATTAGGGTTAGGGTTAGGGTTAGGGTTAGGGTTAGGATTAGAGTTAGGGTTAGGGTTTTGGTTTGGTTTAGGGTTATGGTTAGGGTTTGGGTTAGTGTTAGGATTTGGGTTAGGGTTAGGGTTAGGGTTAGCGTTAGGGTTTGGGTTATTGTTAGGGTTAGTTTTTGGGTTAGGGTTAGGGTTAGGATTAGGGTTAGGGTTAGATTTAGGGTTAGGGTTTGGGTTAGGGTTAGGGATAGGGTTAGGGGTTCGGTTTGTGTTAGGGTTAGGGTTAGGGTTAGAATTAGGGTTTGGGTTAGGTTTCGAGTTAGGGTTAGTTTTTGGGTTAGGGTTAGGGTTAGGATTCGGGTTAGGGTTAGGTTTAGGTTTAGGGTTCGAGTAAGGGTTAGGTTTTGGTTTAGGGTTAGGGTTAGGGTTAGGATTAGGGTTAGGTTTAGGTTTTGTGTTAGGGTTAGGTTTAGGTTTTGGGTTAGGGTTAGGGTTAGGTTTAATGTTAGGGTTTTGATTAGGGTTAGGGTTAGGATTAGAGTTAGGTTTAGGGTTTTGGTTTCGGTTAATGTTAGGGTTAGGATTTGGGTTAGTGTTAGGGTTAGGGTTAGTGTTAGGGTTTGGGTTTGCGTTAGGGTTAGGGTTAGGGTTAGGGTTAGGTTTAGGTTTTTGGTTAGGTTTAGGGTTAGGGTTAGGTTTTGGGTTAGGGTTAGGATTAGCGTGAAGGTTATGTTTAGGGTATTGGTTGGGGTTAGGGTTTAGGGTTAGGGTTAGGAATAGGGTTAGGTTTAGGGTTAGGGTTAGTGTTAGGAATAGGGTTAGGGTTATTGTTAGGGTTTGGGTTAGCGTTTGGGTTAGGGTTAGGGTTCGAGTTAGGGTTAGAGTTTGAGTTAGGGTTAGGGTTAGGGTTAGGTTTTGGGTTAGGGTTTGGGTTAAGGTTAGGTTTAGGGTTAGGGTTAGGAATAGGCTTAGGTTTAGGGTTTGGGTTAGCGTTAGGGTTAGGATTAGGGTTTGGCTTAGGGTTCGAGTTAGGGTTAGTTTTTGGGTTAGGGTTAGGTTTAGGATTAGGGTTAGGGTTAGGCTTAGGCTTAGGGTTTGGTTTAGGGTTAGGGTTTGGGTTAGCGTTACGGTTCGTGTTAGGGTTAGCTTTAGGTTTAGGGTTAGGTTTAGGATTAGGATTATGGTTAGTGTTAGGGTTAGGGTTTGGGTTAGGGTTGGGGTTTGAATTAGGGTTAGCGTTAGGGTTAGGATTAGGATTAGTGTTAGGGTTAGCGTTTTGGTTAGGGTTAGGGTTAGTTTTTGGGTTAGGGTTAGGGTTAGGATTAGGGTTATGGTTAGGGTTAGGGTTAGGGTTAGGTTTAGGAATAGGGTTAGGTTTAGGATTATTGTTAGGGTTTGTGTTAGGGTTAAGAAAAGCGTTAGGGTTAGGTTTAGGGTTATGTTTTGGGTTAGGTTTAGGGTTAGGGTTTGAGTTAGGTTTTCGGTTAGGGTTAGGGTTAGAGTTAGGGGTTGGGTGTGGGTAAGGGTTAGGTTTAGGGTTGCGATTAGGGTTAGGGTTAGCGTTAGGATTAGGGTTAGGTTTAGGGTTTGGGTTAGTGTTAGGGTTAGGGTTAGGATTAGGGTTAGGGTTAGGATTAGACTTAGGGTTAGGCTTTTGGTTTCAGTTAGGTTTAGGGTTAGGTTTTGGGTTAGTCTTAGTTTAAGTGTTAGTGTTAGGGTTAGGGTTTGGGTTAGGGTTAGTGTTAGGTTTAGGATTTGGGTTAGGGTTAGTGTTAGGGTTAGGGTTTGTCTTAGGGTTAGGGTTTGAGTTAGGGTTAGGGTTTGGGTTAGATTTACGGTTAGGTTTTGGGTTAAGGTTAGGTTTAGGGTTAAGGTTAGGAATAGGGTTAGGGTTAGGGTTAGGGTTAATGTTAGGGTTTTGATTAGGGTTAGAGTTAGGATTAGAGTTAGGGTTAGGGTTTTGGTTTGGGTTAGTGTTAGTGAAAGGGTTAGGGTTTTGGTTAGGGTTAGGGTTAGTGTTTGGGTTTGGGTTAGGGTTAGGGTTAGCGTGAGGGTTATGTTTAGGTATTGGTTAGGGTAAGGGTTTAGGGTTAGGGTTAGGAATCGGGTTAGGGTTAGGGTTAGGGTTAGGGTTAGGGTTAGGGTTAGGGTTAGTGTTAGGAATAGGGTTAGGGTTAGGGTTATTGTTAGGGTTTGGGTTAGGGTTTGGATTAGGGTTAGGTTTAGGTTTTGAGTTAGGGTTAGAGTTAGGGTTAGAGTTTGAATTAGGGTTAGGGTTAGGGTTAGGGATAGGGTTTGGGTTAGTGTTTGGGTTAGTATTTGGGTTAAGGTTAGGTTTAGGGTTATGGTTAGGAATAGGGTTAGGATTAGGGTTTGGGTTAGGGTTAGGGTTAGGATTAGGGTTTGGGTTAGGGTTCGGGTTAGGGTTAGTTTTTGGGTTAGGATTAGGGTTAGGATTAGGGTTAGGGTTAGGTTTAGGTTTAGGGTTTGGGTATGGGTTAGGGTTTGGGTTAGGGTTAGGGTTAGGCTTAGGGTTAGGGTTTGGTTTAGGGTTAGTGTTATTTTTCGGTTAGGTTTAGGGTTAGGATAAGGGTTAGCCTTAGGTTTAGGGTTAGGTTTTGGGTTAGGGTTAGGGTTAGGGTTTGAGTTAGGGTTAGGATTAGGGTTAGGGTTAGGGTTAGGGTTAGGATTAGAGTTAGGGTTAGGGTTTTGGTTTGGTTTAGGGTTAGGGGTAGGGGTTGGGTTAGTGTTAGGGTTTGGGTTAGGGTTAGGGTTAGGGTTAGGGTTAGGTTTTGGGTTATTGTTAGGGTTAGTTTTTGGGTTAGGGTTAGGGTTAGGATTAGGGTTAGGGTTAGATTTAGGGTTAGGGTTTGGGTTAGGGTTAGGGTTAGGGTTAGGGTTTGAGTTAGGGTTTGTTTAGGGTTAGGGTTTGGGTTAGGGTTATGGTTAGGGTTAGGGGTTCGCTTTGTGTTAGGGTTAGGGTTAGGATTAGAATTAGGGTTTGGGTTAGGTTTCGAGTTAGGGTTAGTTTTTGGGTACGGGTTAGGGTTAGGATGCGGGTTAGGGTTAGGTTTAGGTTTAGGGTTCGGGGAAGGGTTAGGTTTTGGGTTAGGTTTAGGGTTAGGGTTAGGGTTAGGGTTAGGGTTTGGGTTAGGGTTTGGGTTAGGTTTCGAGTTAGGGTTAGTTTTTGGGTTAGGGTTAGGGTTAGGGTTAGGGTTAGGGTTAGTGTTTGAGTTAGGGTTAGGGTTAGGGTTATGGTTAGGGTTAGGGTTAGGGTTAGTTTTAGGGTTAACGTTTGAGTTAAGGTTACGGTTAGGGTTAGGATAAGGGTTTGGTTTAGGTTTAGTGTTATTGTTTGGGTTAGGTTTAGGGTTAGGATAAGGGTTAGTGTTAGGTTTAGGGTTAGGTTTTGGGTTAGGGTTAGGGTTAGTGTTTGAGTTAGGGTTAGGGTTAGGGTTATGGTTAGGGTTAGGGTTAGGTTTAGGATTTGGGTTAGGGTTTGGGTTAGGTTTAGGGTTAGGGTTAGGGTTAGGGTTTGAGTTAGGGTAAGGGTTAGGGTTAGGGTTAGGGTTAGGGTTAGTGTTAGGGTTAGGGTTAGGGTTAGGGTTAGGGTTAGGGTTAGGTTTAGAGTTAGGGTCAGAGTTAGGAATAGGGTTAGTGTTATTGTTAGGGTTTGGGTTAGTGTTTGGGTTAGGGTTAGGGTTCGAGTTAGGGTTAGAGTTTGAGTTAGGGTTAAGGTTAGGGTTAGGTTTTGGGTTAGGGTTTGGGTTAAGGTTAGGTTTAGGGTTAGGGTTAGGAATAGGCTTATGTTTAGGGTTTGGGTTAGCGTTAGGGTTAGGATTAGGGTTTGGCTTAGGGTTCGAGTTAGGGTTAGTTTTTGGGTTTGGGTTAGGGTTAGGATTAGGGTTAGGGTTAGGTTTAGGTTTAGCGTTTGGGTAAGGGTTAGGGTTTGGGTTAGGGTTAGGGTTAGTTTTTGGGTTAGGGTTAGGGTTAGGGTTAGGGTTATGGTTAGGGTTAGGGTTAGGGTTAGGTTTAGGAATAGGGTTAGGCTTAGGATTATTGTTAGGGTTTGTGTTAGGGTTAGGAACAGGGTTAGGGTTAGATTTAGGGTTAGGTTTTGGGTTAGGGTTAGGGTTAGGGTTTGAGTTAGGTTTTCGGTTAGGGTTAGGGTTAGAGTTAGGGGTTGGGTGTGGGTTAGGGTTAGGTTTAGGATTACGATTAGGGTTAGGGTTAGAGTTAGGATTAGGGTTAGGTTTAGGGTTTGGGTTAGTGTTAGGGTTAGCGTTAGGATTAGGGTTAGGGTTAGGATTAGACTTAGGGTTAGGCTTTTGGTTTCAGTTAGGTTTAGGGTTAGGTTTTGGGTTAGTCTTAGGTTAAGTGTTAGTGTTAGGGTTAGGGTTTTCGGTTAGGGTTAGTGTTAGGTTTAGGATTTGGGTTAGGGTTAGTGTTAGGGTTAGGGTTTGTCTTAGGGTTAGGGTTTGAGTTAGGGTTAGGGTTTCGTTAGATTTACGGTTAGGTTTTGGGTTAAAGTTAGGTTTAGGGTTAAGGTTAGGAATAGGGTTAGGGTTAGGGTTAGGGTTAATGTTAGGGTTTTTATTAGGGTTAGGGTTAGGATTAGAGTTAGGGTTAGGGTTTTCGTTTGGGTTAGGGTTAGGGTTAGGGTTTGGGTTAGGGTTAGGGTTAGTGTTAGGGTTTGGGTTAGGGTTAGGGTTAGCGTGAGGGTTATGTTTAGGGTATTGGTTAGGGTAAGGGTTTAGGGTTCGGGTTAGGAATAGTGTTAGGGTTAGGGTTAGGGTTAGTGTTAGGAATAGGGTTAGAGTTAGGGTTATTGTTAGTGTTTGGGTTAGGGTTTGGATTAGGGTTAGGTTTAGGTTTTGAGTTAGGTTTAGAGTTAGGGTTAGAGTTTGATTTAGGGTTAGGGTTAGGGTTAGGGATAGGGTTTGGGTTAGGGTTTGGGTTAGTGTTTGGGTTAAGGTTAGGTTTAGGGTTATGGTTAGGAATAGGGTTAGGATTAGGGTTTGGGTTAGGGTTAGGGTTAGGATTAGGGTTTGGGTTAGGGTTCGGGTTAGGGTTAGTTTTTGGGTTAGGATTAGGGTTAGGATTAGGGTTAGGGTTAGGTTTAGGTTTAGGGTTTGGGTATGGGTTAGGGTTTGGGTTAGGGTTAGGGTTAGGCTTAGGGTTAGGGTTTGGTTTAGGGTTAGTGTTATTTTTTCTGTTAGGTTTAGGGTTAGGATAAGGGTTAGCGTTAGGTTTAGGGTTAGGGTTTGGGTTAGGGTTAGGGTTAGGGTTTGAATTAGGGTTAGGGTTAGGATTAGGGTTAGGGTTAGGGTTAGGGTTAGGGTTAGGATTAGAGTTAGGGTTAGGGTTTTGGTTTGGTTTAGGGTTATGGTTAGGGTTTGGGTTATTGTTAGGGTTTGGGTTAGGGTTAGGGTTAGGGTTAGCGTTAGGGTTTGGGTTACTGTTAGGGTTAGTTTTTGGGTTAGGGTTAGGGTTAGGATTAGGGTTAGGGTTAGATTTAGGGTTAGGGTTTGGGTTAGGGTTAGGGATAGGGTTAGGGTTTGAGTTAGGGTTTTGTTTAGGGTTAGGGTTTGGGTTAGGGTTAGGGTTAGGGTTAGGTGTTCGGTTTGTGTTAGGGTTAGGGTTAGGGTTAGAATTAGGGTTTGGGTTAGGTTTCGAGTTAGGGTTAGTTTTTGGGTTAGGGTTAGGGTTAGGATTCGGGTTAGTGTTAGGTTTAGGGTTCGAGTAAGGGTTAGGTTTTGGTTTAGGGTTAGGGTTAGGGTTAGGGTTAGGGTTAGGATTAGGGTTAGGTTTAGGTTTTGTGTTAGGGTTAGGTTTAGGTTTTGGGTTAGGGTTAGTGTTAGGTTTAATGTTAGGGTTTTGATTAGGGTTAGGGTTAGGATTAGAGTTAGGTTTAGGGTTTTGGTTTCGGTTAATGTTAGGGTTAGGATTTGGGTTAGTGTTAGGGTTAGGGTTAGTGTTAGGGTTTGGGTTTGCGTTAGGGTTAGGGTTAGGGTTAGGGTTAGGTTAGGGTTAGGGTTAGGGTTAGGGTTAGGGTTTAGGTTTAGGGTTTGGTTTAGGGTTAAGGTTAGGGTTAGGGTTTGGGTTTGGGTTAGGTTTAAGGTTAGGGTTTGAGTTAGGGTTAGGTTAGTGTTAGGGTTAGGGTTAGGGTAAGAGTTAGGTTTAGGATTAGGGTTAGACATAGAATTAGGATTTGGGTTAGGGTTAGGTTTTGGGTTAGGGTTAGGGTTAGGGTTTGAGTTAGGTTTTCGGTTAGGGTTAGGGTTAGAGTTAGGGGTTGGGTGTGGGTTAGGGTTAGGTTTAGGGTTGCGATTAGGGTTAGGGTTAGAGTTAGGATTAGAGTTAGGTTTAGGTTTTTGGTTAGGTTTAGGTTTAAGGATAGGGTTTGGGTTAGGGTTAGGGTTAGCGTGAAGGTTATGTTTAGGGTATTGGTTAGGCTTAGGGTTCAGGTTTAGGGTTAGGAATAGGGTTAGGGTTAGGGTTACGGTTAGGGTTAGTGTTAGGAATATTGTTACGGTTATTGTTAGGGTTTGGGTTAGTGTTTGGGTTAGGGTTAGGGTTTGAGTTAGGGTTAGAGATTGAGTTAGGGTTAAGTTTAGGGTTAGGGTTTGGGTGAAGTTTAGGTTTAGGGTTAGGGTTAGGAATAGGGTTAGGGTTAGGGTTAGGGTTAGATTAGGGTTAGGTTTAGGTTTAGGGTTTGGGTAAGGGTCAGGGTTAGGGTTAGGGTTTGGTTTAGGGTTAGTGTTATTTTTTGGGTTAGGTTTAGGGTTAGGATAAGGGTTAGGGTTAGGTTTAGGGTTAGGGTTTGGGTTAGGGTTAGGGTTAGTGTTTGAGTTAGGGTTAGGGTTAGGGTTAGGGTTAGGGTTAGGGTTAGGATTTAGGTTAGGGTTTGGGTTAGGGTTAGGGTTAGGGTTAGGGTTAGTGTTAGGAAAAGGGTTAGGGTTATTGTTAGGGTTTGGGTTAGTGTTTGGGTTAGGGTTAGGGTTAGGCTTAGGGTTTAGGGTTAGGGTTAGGAATAGGGTTAGGGTTAGGGTTAGTGTTAGGAAAAGGGTTAGGGTTATTGTTAGGGTTTGGGTTAGTGTTTGGGTTAGGGTTAGGGTTAGGATTCGGGTTAGGGTTAGGTTTAGGTTTAGGGTTCGGGTAAGGGTTAGGTTTTGGGTTAGGTTTAGGTTTAGGGTTAGGGTTAGGGTTAGGATTCGGGTTAGGGTTAGGTTTAGATTTAGGGTTCGGGTAAGGGTTAGGGTTTGGGTTAGGGTTAGGGTTAGGGTTAGGGTTAGGGTTAGGGTTTGGTTTAGGTTTAGTGTTATTGTTTGGGTTAGGTTTAGGGTTAGGATAAGGGTTAGGGTTAGGTTTAGGGTTAGGGTTTGGGTTAGGGTTAGGGTTAGTGTTTGAGTTAGGGTTTGGGTTAGGGTTATGGTTAGGGTTAGGGTTAGGGTTAGGATTTGGGTTAGGGTTTGGGTTAGGGTTAGGGTTAGGGTTAGGGTTAGGGTTTGAGTTAGGGTAAGGGTTAGGGTTAGGGTTTGATTTAGGGTTAGGGTTAGGGTTAGGGTTAGGGTTTGGGTTATGATTAGGGTTAGTGTTAGAGGTTGGGTTTGTGTTAGGGTTAGGTTTAGGGTTAGGATTAGGGTTAGGGTTAAGGTTAGGATTAGGGTTAGGTTTAGGTTTAGAGTTAGAGTTACGGTTAGGGTTTTGGTTTGGGTTAGGGTTAGGGTTAGGGTTAGGGTTAGTGTTAGGGTTAGGGTATGGGTTAGGGTTTGGTTTAGGGTTAGGTTTGAGTTTGAGTTATGTTTAGGCTTAGCATTAGGGTTAAGGTTAGGGTTAGTGTTATGGTTTGGGTTAGGGTTAGGGTTAGGGTTAGGGTTTGGGTTAGGGTTAGGGTTAGGGTTAGGGTTAGGGTTAGGGTTAGGGTTAGGGTTAGGGTTTGCGTTAGGGTTAGAGTTAGGTTTAGGATTAGGGTTAGGGTTAGGATTAGGATTTGGGTTAGGGTTAGGTTTTGGGTTAGGGTTAGGTTTAGGGTTAGGTTTACTTTTTGGGTTAAGGTTAGGGTTAGGTTTAGGATTACGGTTAGGGTTAGTGTTAGGATTAGGGTTTGGGTTAGGGTTAGGGTTTGATTAGGGTTTGGGTTAAGGTTAGGTTTAGTTTTAGGGTTTCGGTTAAGGTTAGGGTTAGGGTTAGGGTTAGGAATAGGTTTAGGGTTTGGGTTAGGGTTACGGTTAGGGTTAGGAATAGGGTTAGGGTTAGGGTTATTGTTAGGGTTTGGGTTAGAGTTTGTGTTAGGTTTAGGTTTAGGTTTTGGGTTCGGGTTAGAATTAGGGTTATGGTTAGGTTTTGAGTTAGGGTTAGGGTTACGGTTAGGGTAAGGGTTTGTGTTAGGGTTAGGGTTAGGTTTAGGGTTTGAGTTTGAGTTAGGATTAGGGTTAGGGTTAGTATTAGGGTTAGTGTTAGGGTTAGGATTAGGGTTAGATTTATGTTTTGGGTTAGGGTTAGGGTTAGGTTTAAGGTTAGGGTTTTGATTAGGGTTAGGGTTAGGATTAGATTTAGGTTTAGGGTTTTGGTTTGGGTTAATGTTAGGGTTAGGATTTGAGTTAGTGTTAGGGTTAGGGTTAGTGTTAGGGTTAGGGTTTGGGTTAGGGTTACGGATAGGGTTAGGTTTAGGTTTTTGGTTAGGTTTAGGGTTAAGGATAGGGTTTGGGTTAGGGTTAGGGTTAGCGTGAAGGTTATGTTTAGGGTATTGGTTAGGCTTAGGGTTCAGGTTTAGGGTTAGGAATAGGGTTAGGGTTAGGGTTAGGGTTAGGGTTAGTGTTAGGAATATTGTTAGGGTTATTGTTAGGGTTTGGGTTAGTGTTTGGGTTAGGGTTAGGGTTTGAGTTAGGGTTAGAGATTGAGTTAGGGTTAAGTTTAGGGTTAGGGTTTGGGTTAAGTTTAGGTTTAGGGTTAGGGTTAGGAATAGGGTTAGGGTTAGGGTTAGGGTTAGATTAGGGTTAGGTTTAGGTTTAGGGTTTGGGTAAGGGTCAGGGTTAGGGTTAGGGTTTGGTTTAGGGTTAGTGTTATTTTTTGGGTTAGGTTTAGGGTTAGGATAAGGGTTAGGGTTAGGTTTAGGGTTAGGGTTTGGGTTAGGGTTAGGGTTAGTGTTTGAGTTAGGGTTAGGGTTAGGGTTAGGGTTAGGGTTAGGGTTAGGATTTGGGTTAGGGTTAGGATTAGGGTTTGGGTTAGGGTTTGAGTTAGTATTTGTTTTTGGGTTTGGGATAGGGTTAGCGTTAGATAAGGGTTAGGATTAGGTCTAGGTTTAGGGTAAGGGTTAGGGTTAGGGTACGGGTTTGGGTTTGGGTTTGGTATAGGGTTAGTGTTATTTTTTGGGTTAGGTTTAGGGTTAGGATAAGGTTTAGGGTTAGGTTTAGGGTTAGGGTTTGGGTTAGGGTTATGGTTAGGGTTAGGGTTAGGGTTAGGGTTAGGGTTAGGGTTTGAGTTAGGGTTAGTGTTAGGGTTAGAATTAGGATTAGTGTTAGGGTTAGGGATTGGGTTAGGGTTAGGGTTAGTTTTTGGGTTAGGGTTAGGGTTAGGATTAGGGTTAGGGTTAGGGTTAGGGTTAGGTTTACGAATAGGGTTAGGGTTAGGATTATTGTTTGGGTTTGTGTTAGGGTTAGGAAAAGGGTTAGATTTAGGTTTAGGCTTAGGGTTTGGGTTAGGGTTAGGGTTAGGGTTTGAGTTAGGGTTTCGGTTAGGGTTAGGGTTAGAGTTAGGGGTTGGGTGTGGGTTAAGGTTAGGTTTAGGGTTACGATTAGGGTTAGGGTTAGAGTTAGGATTAGGGTTAGGTTTAGGGTTTGGGTTAGTGTTAGGGTTAGGGTTAGGATTAGGGTTAGGGTTAGGATTAGAGTTAGGGTTAGGCTTTTGGTTTCGGTTAGGTTTAGGGTTAGGTTTTGGGTTAGCCTTAGGGTAAGTGTTAGTGTTAGTGTTAGGGTTTGGGTTAGGGTTAGTGTTAGGTTTAGGATTTGGGTTAGGGTTAGTTTTAGGGTTAGGGTTTGTCTTAGGGTTAGGTTTTGATTTAGGGTTAGGGTTTGGGTTAGATTTACGGTTAGGTTTTGGGTTAAGGTTAGGTTTAGGGTTAAGTTTAGGAATAGGGTTAGGGTTAGGGTTAATGTTAGGGTTTTGATCAGGGTTAGAGTTAGGATTAGATTTAGGGTTAGGGTTTTGGTTTGGGTTAGGGTTAGGGTTAGGGTTAGGGTTTTGGTTCGGGTTAAGGTTAGTGTTAGTGTTTGGGTTAGGGTTAGGGTTAGCGTGAGGGTTATGTTTAGGGTATTGGTTAGGGTAAGGGTTTAGGGTTAGGGTTAGGAATAGGGTTAGGGTTAGGGTTTGGGTTAGTGTTTGGGTTAAGATTAGGGTTAGGGTTAGGGTTAGGGTTAGGGTTAGGATTAGAGTTAGGGTTAGGGTTTTGGTTTGGTTTAGGGTTAGCGTTAGGGTTTGGGTTAGTGTTAGGTTTTGGGTTAGGGTTAGGGTTAGGGTTAGGGTTAGGGTTAGGGTTAGGGTTTAGGTTAGGGTTAGGGTTAGGGTTTGAGTTAGGGTTAGG
Organism: Eospalax fontanierii; assembly: GCA_035773235.1. NCBI lineage: Eukaryota > Metazoa > Chordata > Mammalia > Rodentia > Spalacidae > Eospalax > Eospalax fontanierii. Next base: position 5,145,963 of record JAJHUQ010000043.1, on the reverse strand, counting down.
GTTAGGGTTAGGTTTAGGGTTTGAGTTTGATTTAGGATTAGGGTTAGCATTAGGGTTAAGGTTAGGGTTAGGGTTAGGGTTTGGGTTTCGGTTATGATTAGGGTTAGGGTTAGGCTTAGTGATAGTGTTAGGGTTAGGCTTAGTGTTAAGGTTAGTGTTTGGGTTAGGGTTAGGTTTTGGGTTAGGTTTACGATTAGGGTTTAGTTTCGGGTTTGGTTTTGGGTTAGGTTTGAGGTTGGTGATAGCGTTAGGGTTAGGTTTAGGGTTCGGGTTAGGGTTAGGGTTTGGGTTAAAGTTAGGTTTAGGGTTAGGGTTAGGGTTCGCGTTAGGGTTATGATTTGGGTTTGGGTAAGGGTTAGCGTTAGGTTTAGGGTTAGTGTTTTGGTTACGGTTAGGGTTAGGGTTTGGGTTTCGGTTAGGATTAGGGTTAGGGTTAGGGTTAGGTTTAGTGTTAGGGTTAGGGTGTGGATTAGGGTTAGGGTTAGTATGAGGGTTACGATTAGGGTTAAGTTTAGGGTTTGTGTTTGGGTTAGGTTTAGGGTTAGCATTAGGATTAGGTTTAGGGCTTAGGGTTAGGATTAGGTTTAGGGTTTTGGTTAGGGTTAGGATTAGGGTTAGGTTTAGGGGTAGGGTTAGGGTTAGGGTTAGGGTTTGGGTTAGGGTTAGGGTTAGGGTTAGGGTTTGAGTTTGAATTAGGTTTAGGGTTAGTATTAGGGTTAAGGTTAGGGTTAGGTTTATGGTTTGGGTTAGTGTTAGGGTTAGGGTTTGGGTTAGGATTAGAATTAGGGTTAGGGTTCGGGTTTGGGATAGGCTTAGGGTTAGGTTTAGTGTTAGGTTTAGGGTTTGGGTTAGGGTTAGAATTTGTGTTAGGGTTAGCGTTAGGGTTAGGATTAGGATTAGGGTTAAGATTAGGGATTGGCTTAGGTTTAGGGTGAGGGTTAGCGTTTGGGTTAGGGTTAGGTTTAGGGTTAGGGTTTGGGTTAGGATTTGGTTTAAAGTTAGGTTTAGGGTTAGGATTAGCAATAGGGTTAGGGTTGGGGTTAGGGTTAGGGTTAGGTTTAAGGTTAGGGTTTGAGTTAGGTTTGTGGTTACGGTGTGATTTTGGGTTAGGTTAGTGTTAGGGTTAGGGATAGGGTTAGGATTAGGGTTAGGGTTAGGTTTAGGGTTAGAGTTAGGGTTTGGTTTAGGGTTAGGGTTAATGTTAGGTTTAGGGTTAGGGTTAGGGTTTGGGTTAGGGTTAGTTTTAGGTTTTTGGTTAGGTTTAGGGTTAGGGTTAGGGTTTGGGTTAGGGTTAGGGTTAGCGTGAAGGTTATGTTTAGGGTATTGGTTAGGCTTAGGGTTTAGGGTTAGGGTTAGGAATAGGGTTAGGGTTCGGGTTAGGGTTAGGGTTAGGGTTAGGGTGAGTGTTAGGAAAAGGGTTAGGGTTATTGTTAGGGTTTGGGTTAGTGTTTGGGTTAGGGTTAGGGTTCGAGTTAGGGTTAGAGTTTGAGTTAGGGTTAGGGTTAGGTTTTGGGTTAGGGTTAGGGTTAGGGTTAGGGTTAAGGTTAGGGTTTGAGTTAGGGTTAGCGTTAGGTTTAGGATTAGGATTAGTGTTAGGGTTAGGGTTTGGGTTAGGGTTAGGTTTAGTTTTTGGGTTAGGGTTAGGGTTAGGGTTAGGATTAGGGTTAGGGTTAGTGTTAGGGTTAGGTTTAGGAATAGGGTTAGGCTTAGGATTATTGTTAGGGTTTGTGTTAGGGTTAGGAAAAGGGCTAGTGTTAGGTTTAGGCTTAGGGTTTGGGTTAGGGTTAGGATTAGGGTTTGAGTTAGGGTTTCAGTTAGGGTTAGGGTTAGAGTTAGGGGTTGGGTGTGGGTTAGGGTTAGGTTTAGGGTTACGATTAGGGTTAGGGTTAGAGTTAGGATTAGGGTTAGGTTTAGGGTTTGGGTTAGTGTTAGGGTTAGGGTTAGGATTAGGGTTAGGGTTAGGATTAGAGTTAGGGTTATGCTTTTGGTTTCGGTTGGGTTTAGGGTTAGGTTTTGGGTTAGCCTTAGGGTAAGTGTTAGTGTTAGGGTTAGGGTTTGGGTTAGGGTTAGTGTTAGGTTTAGGATTTGGGTTAGGGTTAGTTTGAGGGTTAGGGTTTTTCTTAGGGTTAGTTTTTGATTTAGGGTTAGGGTTTGGGTTAGATTTACGTTTAGGTTTTGGGTTAAGGTTAGGTTTAGGGTTAAGGTTAGGAATAGGGTTAGGGTTAATGTTAGGGTTTTGATTAGGGTTAGAGTTAGGATTAGAGTTAGGGTTAGGGTTTTGTTTTAGGTTAGGGTTAGGGTTAGGGTTAGGGTTTTGGTTAGGGTTAGGGTTAGTGTTAGGGTTTGGGTTAGAGTTAGGGTTAGCGTGAGGGTTATGTTTAGGGTATTGGTTAGGGTAAGTGTTTAGGGTTAGGGTTAGGAATAGGTTAGGGTTAGTGTTAGGGTTAGGGTTAGTGTTAGGAATAGGGTTAGGGTTAGGGTTATTGATAGGGTTTGGGTTAGGGTTTGGATTAGGGTTTGGTTTAGGTTTTGAGTTAGGGTTAGAGTTAGGGTTAGAGTTTGAGTTAGGGTTAGGGTTAGGGTTAGGGATAGGTTTTGGGTTAGGGTTTTGGTTAGTGTTTGGGTTAAGGTTAGGGTTAGGGTTAGGGTTAGGGTTAGGGTTAGGGTTAGGATTAGAGTTAGGGTTAGGGTTAGGATTAGGGTTAGGTTTAGGTTTTGGGTTAGGGTTCAGGTTAGGATTAGAGTTAAATTTAGGGTTTTGGTTTGGGTTAATGTTAGGGTTAGTATTTCGGTTAGTGTTAGGGTTAGGGTTAGTGTTAGGGTTAGGGTTTGGGTTAGGGTTAGGGTTAGGGTTAGGGTTAGGTTTCGGTTTTTGGTTAGGGTTAGGGTCAGGCTTAGGGTTTGTGTTAGGGTTAAGGTTAGCGTGAAGGTTATGTTTAGGGTATTGGTTAGGGTTAGGGTTTAGGGTTAGGGTTAGGAATAGGTTTAGGGTTAGGGTTAGGGTTAGGGTTAGTATTAGGAATAGGGTTAGGGTTCGGGTTATTGTTAGGGTTTGGTTAGTGTTTGGGTTAGGGTTAGTGTTCGAATTAGAGTTAGAGTTTGAGTTAGGGTTAAGTTTAGGGTTAGGGTTTGGGTTAGGGTTTGGGTTAAGGTTAGGTTTAGGGTTAGGGTTAGGAATAGGGTTAGGGTTAGGGTTAGGGTTTGGGTTAGGGTTAGGGTTAGGGTTAGGATTAGGGTTTGGGTTAGGTTTCGAGTTAGGGTTAGTTTTTGGGTTAGGGTTAGGGTTAGGATTCGGGTTAGGGTTAGGTTTAGGTTTAGGGTTTGGGTAAGGGTTAGGGTTTTGGTTAGGGTTAGGGTTAGGGTTAGGGTTAGGGTTAGGGTTAGGGTTTGGTTTAGGGTTAGTGTTATTTTTTGGGTTAGGTTTAGGGTTAGGATAAGGGTTAGGGTTAGGTTTAGGGTTAGGGTTTTTGTTAGGGTTAGGGTTAGTGTTTGAGTTAGGGTTAGGTTTAGGGTTATGGTTAAGGTTAGGGTTAGGGTTAGGATTTGGGTTAGGGTTTGGGTTAGGGTTAGGGTTAGGGTTAGTGTTTGAGTTAGGGTAAGAGTTAGGGTTAGGGTTTGAGTTAGGGTTAGGGTTAAGATTAGGGTTAGGGTTTGGGTTAGGGTTAGGGTTAGTGTTAGAGGTTGGGTTTGTGTTAGGGTTAGGGTTAGGGTTAGGATTAGGGTTAGGGTTAGGGTTAGGATTAGGTTTAGGTTTAGGTTTAGGATTAGTGTTAGATTTAGGGTTAGGGTTTTGGTTTGGGTTAGGGTTAGGGTTCGGATTTGGGTTAGTGTTAGGGTTAGGGTTAGTGTTAGTTTTAGGGTTTATGTTAGGGTTAGGGTTAGGGTTATGGTTAGGGTTTGAGTTAGGGTTAGGTTAGTGTTAGGGTTAGGGTTAGGGTTAGAGTTAGGTTTAGGATTAGGGTTAGGCTTAGGATTAGGATTTGGGTTAGGGTTAGGTTTTGGGTTAGGGTTTGGGTTAAGGTTAGTTTTAGGGTTAGGGTTAGGAATAGGGTTAGGGTTAGGTTTAGGGTTAGGTTTAGGATTAGGGTTAGGGTTTGATTAGGGTTTGGGTTAGGCTTAGGTTTAGGGTTAGGGTTTGGGTTAAGGTTAGGGTTAGGGTTAGGGTTAGGAATAGGGTTAGGGTTAGGGTTAGGGTTACGGTTTAGGTTTAGGGTTTGGTTTAGGGTTAAGGTTAGGGTTAGGGTTTGGGTTTGGGTTAGGTTTAAGGTTAGGGTTTGAGTTAGGGTTAGGTTAGTGTTAGTGTTAGGGTTAGGGGTAGGTTTAGGATTAGGGTTAGGCTTAGAATTAGGATTTGGGTTAGGGTTAGGTTTTGGGTTAGGGTTAGCTTAAGGGTTAGGTTTACTTTTTGGGTTAAGGTTAGGGTTAGGTTTAGGATTACGGTTAGGGTTAGTTTTAGGGTTAGGGTTAGTGTTAGGTTTAGGTTTTGGGTTAGGTTTAGGGTTAGGGTTATGGTTTGGTTTCGGGTTAGAATTAGGATTAGGGTTAGGGTTAGGGTTAGGGTTTTGGTTTGGGTTAGGGTTAGGGTTAAGATTAGGATTAGGGTTAGGGTTAGGGTTAGGATTAGAGTTAGGTTTAGGATTTTGGTTTGGATTAATGTTAGGGTTAGGATGTGGGTTTGGGTTAGGTTTTGGGTTAGGGTTAGGGTTAGGTTTAGTTTTTGGGTTAGGGTTAGGATTAGGATTAGGGTTAGGGTTAGGGTTAGGATTAGGGTTACGTTTAGGTTTTGGGTTAGGGTTAGGTTTAGGTTTTGGGTTAGGGTTAGGGTTAGGTTTAATGTTTTGGTTAGGGTTAGGGTTAGGGTTAGGGTTAGGGTTACTATTAGGTTTAGGGTTAGGATTAGACTTAGGGTTAGGCTTTTGGTTTCAGTTAGCTTTAGGGTTAGGTTTTGGGTTAGTCTTAGGTTAAGTGTTAGTGTTAGGGTTAGGGTTTGGGTTAGGGTTAGTGTTAGGTTTAGGATTTGGGTTAGGGTTAGTGTTAGGGTTAGGTTTTGTCTTAGGGTTAGGGTTTGAGTTAGGGTTAGGGTTTCGGTTAGATTTACGGTTAGGTTTTGGGTTAAAGTTAGGTTTAGGGTTAAGGTTAGGAATAGGGTTAGGGTGAGGGTTAGGGTTAATATTAGGGTTTTGATTAGGGTTAGGGTTAGGATTAGAGTTAGGGTTAGGGTTTTCGTTTGGGTTAGGGTTAGGGTTATGGTTTGGGTTAGGGTTAGGGTTAGTGTTAGGGTTTGGGTTAGGGTTAGGGTTAGCGTGAGGGTTATGTTTAGGGTATTGGTTACGATAAGGTTTTAGGGTTAGTGTTAGGAATAGGGTTAGGGTTAGGGTTAGGGTTAGGGTTAGGGTTAGTGTTAGGAATAGGATTAGGGTTAGGGTTATTGTTAGGGTTTGGGTTAGGGTTTGGATAATGGTTAGGTTTAGGTTTTGAGTTCGGGTTAGAGTTAGGGTTAGAGTTTGAGTTAGGGTTAGGGTTAGAGTTAGGGATAGGGTTTGGTTTAGGGTTTGGGTTAGTGTTTGGGTTAAGGTTAGGTTTAGGGTTATGGTTAGGAATAGGGTTAGGTTTAGGGTTTGCGTTAGGGTTAGGGTTAGGATTAGGGTTTGGGTTAGGGTTCGGGTTAGGGTTAGTTTTTGGGTTAGGATTAGGGTTAGGATTAGGGTTAGGGTTAGGTTTAGGTTTAGGGTTTGGGTATGGGTTAGGGTTTGGGTTAGGGTTAGGGTTAGGCTTAGGGTTAGGGTTTGGTTTAGGGTTAGTGTTATTTTTTCGGTTAGGTTTAGGGTTAGGATAAGGGTTAGCGTTAGGTTTAGGGTTAGGGTTTGGGTTAGGGTTAGGGTTAGGGTTTGAGTTAGTGTTAGGGTTAGGGTTAGGGTTAGGGTTAGGATTAGAGTTAGGGGTAGGGTTTTGGTTTGGTTTAG
>JAJHUQ010000043.1:5102500-5137500 GCA_035773235.1 Eospalax fontanierii | reverse complement strand
TGGGGTTAGGGTTAGGGTTTGGGTTAGGATTAGGGTTAGTGTTAGAGGTTGGGTTTGTGTTAGGGTAGGGTTAGGGTTAGGATTAGGGTTAGTGTTAAGGTTAGGATTAGGGTTAGGTTTAGGATTAGAGTTAGAGTTACGGTTAGGGTTTTGGTTTCGGTTAGGGTTAGGGTTAGGATTTGGGTTAGTGTTAGGGTTAGGGTTAGTGTTAGGGTTAGGGTTTGGGTTAGGGTTTGGTTTAGGGTTAGGTATGAGTTTGAGTTATGTTTAGGCTTAGCATTAGGGTTAAGGTTAGGGTTAGTGTTATGGTTTGGGTTAGGGTTAGGGTTAGGGTTAGGGTTTGGGTTAGGGTTAGGGTTAGGGTTAGGGTTAGGGTTAGGGTTAGGGTTAGGGTTTGGGTTAGGGTTAGAGTTAGGTTTAGGATTAGGGTTAGGGTTAGGATTAGGATTTGGGTTAGGGTTAGATTTTGGGTTAGGTTTAGGTTTAGGGTTAGGTTTACTTTTTGGGTTAAGGTTAGGGTTAGGTTTAGGATTACGGTTAGGGTTAGTGTTAGGATTAGGGTTTGGGTTAGGGTTAGGGTTTGATTAGGGTTTGGGTTAAGGTTAGGTTTACGGTTAGGGTTTCGGTTAAGGTTAGGGTTAGGGTTAGGGTTAGGAATAGGTTTAGGCTTTGGGTTAGGGTTACGGTTAGGGTTAGGAATAGGGTTAGGTTTAGGGTTATTGTTAGGGTTTGGTTTAGAGTTTGTGTTAGGGTTAGGTTTAGGTTTTGGGTTCGGGTTAGAATTAGGGTTATGGTTAGGTTTTGAGATAGGTTAGGGTTAGGGTTAGGGTAAGGGTTTGGGTTAGGGTTAGGGTTAGTTGTAGGGTTTGAGTTTGAGTTAGGATTAGGGTTAGCATTAGGGTTAAGGTTAGGGTTAGGGTTAGGGTTTGGGTTTCGGTTATGATTAGGGTTAGGGTTAGGGTTAGTGATAGTGTTAGGGTTAGGCTTAGTGTTAAGGTTAGTGTTTGGGTTAGGGTTAGGTTTTGGGTTAGGTTTACGATTAGGGTTAAGTTTAGGGTTTGGTTTTGGGTTAGGTTTAAGGTTAGGGATAGCGTTAGGGTTATGTTTAGGGTTCGGGTTAGGGTTAGGGTTTGGGTTAAAGTTAGGTTTAGGGTTAGGGTTAGGGTTCGGGTTAGGGTTATGATTTGGGTTTGGGTAAGGGTTAGCGTTAGGTTTAGAGTTAGGGTTTTGGTTACGGTTAGGGTGTGGATTAGGTTTAGGGTTAGTATGAGGGTTACGATTAGGGTTAAGTTTAGGGTTTGTGTTTGGGTTAGGTTTAGGGTTAGCATTAGGATTAGGTTTAGGGCTTAGGGTTAGGATTAGGTTTAGGGTTTGGGTTAGGGTTAGGATTAGGTTTAGGATTAGGGGTAGGGTTAGGGTTAGGGTTAGTGTTTGGGTTAGGGTTAGGGTTAGGGTTAGGGTTTGAGTTTGAATTAGGTTTAGGGTTAGTATTAGGGTTAAGGTTAGGGTTAGGTTTTTGGTTTGGGTTAGTGTTAGGGTTAGGGTTTGGTTTAGGATTAGGTTTAGGGTTAGGGTTTGGGATAGGCTTAGGGTTAGGTTTAGTGTTAGGTTTAGGGTTTGGGTTAGGGTTAGAATTTGTGTTAGGGTTAGCGTTAGGGTTAGGATTAGGATTAGGGTTAAGATTAGGGATTGTCTTAGGTTTAGGGTGAGGGTTAGCGTTTGGGTTAGGGTTAGGTTTAGGGTTAGGGTTAGGTTTAGGGTTAGAGTTAGGGTTTGGTTTAGGGTTAGGGTTAATGTTAGGTTTAGGGTTAGGGTTAGGGTTAGGGTTAGGTTTATGGTTTGGGTTCGGTTTAGAATTAGGATTAGGGTTAGGGTTAGGATTAGGGATTGGGTTTGTGTTAGGGTTAGGGTTAGGGTTAGGATTAGGGTTAGGGTTAGGGTTAGGATTAGGGTTAGGTTTATGTTTTGGGTTAGGGTTAGGGTTAGGTTTAAGGTTAGGGTTTTGATTAGGGTTAGGGTTAGGATTAGATTTAGGTTTAGGGTTTTGGTTTGGGTTAATGTTAGGGTTAGGATTTGGGTTAGTGTTAGGGTTAGGGTTAGTGTTAGGGTTAGGGTTTGGGTTAGGGTTAGGGATAGGGTTAGGTTTAGGTTTTTGGTTAGGTTTAGGGTTAGGGATAGGGTTTGGGTTAGGGTTAGGGTTAGCGTGAAGGTTATGTTTAGGGTATTGGTTAGGCTTAGGGTTTAGGTTTAGGGTTAGGAATAGGGTTAGGGTTAGGGTTAGGGTTAGGGTTAGTGTTAGGAATATTGTTAGGGTTATTGTTAGGGTTTGGGTTAGTGTTTGGGTTAGGGTTAGGGTTTGAATTAGGGTTAGAGATTGAGTTAGGGTTAAGTTTAGGGTTAGGGGGTGGGTTAGGGTTTGGGTTAAGTTTAGGTTTAGGGTTAGGGTTAGGAATAGGTTTAGGGTTAGGTTTTGGGTTAGGGTTAGGGTTAGGATTAGGTTTTGGGTTAGGGTTCGAGTTAGGGTTTGTTTTTGGGTTAGGGTTAGGGTTAGGGTTAGATTAGGGTTAGGTTTAGGTTTAGGATTTGGGTAAGGGTTAGGGTTAGGGTTAGGGTTAGGGTTTGGTTTAGGGTTAGTGTTATTTTTTGGGTTAGGTTTAGGGTTAGGATAAGGGTTAGGGTTAGGTTTAGGGTTAGGGTTTGGGTTAGGGTTATGGTTATGGTTATGGTTAGGTTTAGGGTTAGGGTTAGGGTTTGAGGTAGGGTTAGCGTTATGGTTAGGATTAGGATTAGTGTTAGGGTTAGGGTTTGGTTTAGGGTTAGGGTTAGTTTTTGGGTTAGGGTTAGGGTTAGGATTAGGGTTAGGGTTAGGGTTAGGGTTAGGTTTACGAATAGGGTTAGGGTTAGGATTATTGTTAGGGTTTGTGTTAGGGTTAGGAAAAGGGTTAGGTTTAGGTTTAGGCTTAGGGTTTGGGTAGGGTTAGGGTTAGGGTTTGAGTTAGGGTTTCGGTTAGGGTTAGGGTTAGATTTAGGGGTTGGGTGTGGGTTAAGGTTAGGTTTAGGGTTACGATTAGGGTTAGGGTTAGAGTTAGGATTAGGGTTAGGTTTAGGGTTTGGGTTAGTGTTAGGGTTAGGGTTAGGATTAGGGTTAGGGTTAGGATTAGAGTTAGGGTTAGGCTTTTGGTTTCTGTTAGGTTAGGTTTAGGTTTTGGGTTAGCCTTAGGGTAAGTGTTAGTGTTAGTGTTAGGGTTTGGGTTAGGGTTAGTGTTAGGTTTAGGATTTGGGTTAGGGTTAGTTTTAGGGTTAGGGTTTGTCTTAGGGTTAGGTTTTGATTTAGGGTTAGGGTTTGGGTTAGATTTACGGTTAGGTTTTGGGTTAAGGTTAGGTTTAGTGTTAAGTTTAGGAATAGGGTTAGGGTTAGGGTTAGGCTTAATGTTAGGGTTTTGATCAGGGTTAGAGTTAGGATTAGATTTAGGGTTAGGGTTTTGGTTTGGGTTAGGGTTAGGGTTAGGGTTAGGGTTTTGGTTAGGGTTAAGGTTAGTGTTAGGGTTTGGGTTAGGGTTAGGGTTAGCGTGAGGGTTATGTTTAGGGTATTGGTTAGGGTAAGGGTTTAGGGTTAGGGTTAGGAATAGGGTTAGGGTTAGGGTTAGGGTTAAGGTTAGGGTTAGTGTTAGGAATAGGGTTAGGGTTAGGGTTATTGTTAGGGTTTGGGTTAGGGTTTGGATTAGGGTTTGGTTTAGGTTTTGAGTTAGGGTTAGATTTAGGGTTAGAGTTTGAGTTAGGGTTAGGGTTAGGGTTAGGGATAGGTTTTGGGTTAGTGTTTGGGTAAGTGTTTGGGTTAAGGTTAGGGTTAGTGTTAGGGTTAGGGTTAGGGTTAGGATTAGAGTTAGGATTAGGGTTTTGGTTTGGTTTAGGGTTAGGGTTAGGGTTTGGGTTAGTGTTAGGTTTTGGGTTAGGGTTAGGGTTAGGGTTAGGGTTAGGGTTAGGGTTAGGGTTTAGGTTAGGGTTAGGGTTAGGGTTTGAGTTAGGGTTAGGGTTAGGGTTAGGTTTAGGGTTTGAGTTTGATTTAGGATTAGGGTTAGCATTAGGTTTAAGGTTAGGGTTAGGGTTAGGGTTTTTGTTTCGGTTATGATTAGGGTTAGGGTTAGGGTTAGTGATAGTGTTAGGGTTGGGCTTAGTGGTAAGGTTAGTGTTTGGGTTAGGGTTAGGTTTTGGGTTAGGTTTACGATTAGGGTGAAGTTTAGGGGTTGGGTTTGGTTTAGGTTTAAGGTTAGGGATAGCGTTAGTGTTAGGTTTAGGGTTCGGGTTAGGGTTAGGGTTTGGGTTAAATTTAGGTTTAGGGTTAGGGTTAGGGTTCGGGTTAGGGTTATGATTTGTGTTTGGGTAAATATTAGCGTTAGGTTTAGGGTTAGTGTTTTGGTTACGGTTAGGGTTAGGGTTTGGGTTTCGGTTAGGATTAGGGTTAGGGTTAGGGTTAGGATTAGGGTTAGGGTTAGTGTTAGGAATAGGGTTAGGGTTAGGGTTATTGATAGGGTTTGGGTTAGGGTTTGGATTAGGGTTTGGTTTAGGATTTGAGTTAGGGTTAGAGTTAGGGTTAGAGTTTGAGTTAGGGTTAGGGTTAGGGTTAGGGATAGGTTTTGAGTTAGGGTTTGGGTTAGTGTTTGCGTTAAGGTTAGGGTTAGGGTTAGGGTTAGGGTTAGGGTTAGGATTAGAGTTAGGGTTAGGGTTAGGATTAGGGTTAGGTTTAGGTTTTGGGTTAGGGTTAGGGTTAGGTTTAATGTTAGGGTTTTGATTAGGGTTAGGGTTAGGATTAGAGTTAAGTTTAGGGTTTTGGTTTGGGTTAATGTTAGGGTTAGGATTTGGGTTAGTGTTAGGGTTTGGGTTAGTGTTAGGGTTAGGGTTTGGGTTAGGGTTAGGGTTAGGGTTAGGTTTAGGTTTTTGGTTAGGTTTAGGGTCAGGGTTAGGGTTTGTGTTAGGGTTAGGTTTGGCGTGAAGGTTATGTTTAGGGTATTGGTTAGGGTTAGGGTTTAGGGTTAGGGTTAGGAATAGGTTTAGGGTTAGGGTTAGTGTTAGGGTTAGTGTTAGGAATAGGGTTAGGGTTAGGGTTATTGTTAGGGTTTGGTTAGTGTTTGGGTTAGGGTTAGGGTTCGAATTAGGGTTAGAGTTTGAGTTACGGTTAAGTTTAGGGTTAGGGTTTGGGTTAGGGTTTGGGTTAAGGTTAGGTTTAGGGTTAGGGTTAGGAATAGGGTTAGGGTTAGGGTTTGGGTTAGGGTTAGGGTTAGGATTAGGGTTTGGGTTAGGTTTCGAGTTAGGGTTAGTTTTTGGGTTAGGGTTAGGGTTAGGATTCGGGTTAGGGTTAGGGTAGGGTTTGAGTTAGGGTAAGGGTTAGGGTTAGGGTTTGAGTTAGGGTTAGGTTTAGGGTTATGGTTAGGGTTAGGGTTAGGGTTAGGATTTGGGTTAGGGTTTGGGTTAGGTTTAGGGTTAGTGTTAGAGGTTGGGTTTGTGTTAGGGTTAGGGTTAGGGTTAGGATTAGGGTTAGGGTTAGGGTTAGGATTAGGTTTAGGTTTAGGATTAGAGTTAGATTTAGGGTTAGGGTTTTGGTTTGGGTTAGGGTTAGTGTTAGGGTTAGGGTTAGTGTTAGGTTTAGGGTTTGGGTTAGGGTTAGGTTTAGGGTTATGGTTAGGGTTTGAGTTAGGGTTAGGTTAGTGTTAGGGTTAGGGTTTGGGTTAGGGTTAGGTTTAGGGTTAGGTTTGAGTTTGAGTTAGGTTTAGGCTTAGCATTAGGGTTAAGGTTAGGGTTAGTGTTATGGTTTGGGTTAGGGTTAGGGTTATGGTTAGGGTTAGGGTTTGGGTTAGGGTTAGGGTTAGGGTTAGGGTTTGGGTTAGGGATAGAGTTAGGTTTAGGATTAGGGTTAGGCTTAGGATTAGGATTTGGGTTAGGGTTAGGTTTTGGGTTAGGGTTAGGTTAAGGGTTAGGTTTACTTTTTGGGTTAAGGTTAGGGTTAGGTTTAGGATTACGGTTAGGGTTAGTTTTAGGGTTAGGTTTTGGGTTAGGGTTAGGGTTTGATTAGGGTTTGGGTTAGGGTTAGGTTTAGGGTTAGGGTTTGGGTTAAGGTTAGGGTTTGGGTTCGGGTTAGGAATAGGGTTAGGGTTAGGGTTAGGGTTACGGTTTAGGTTTAGGGTTTGGTTTAGGGTTAAGGTTAGGGTTAGGGTTTGGGTTTGGGTTAGGTTTAAGGTTAGGGTTTGAGTTAGGTTTGTGGTTACGGTGTGGTTTTGTGCTAGGGTTAGTATTAGGGTTAGGGATAGGGCTAGGATTAGGGTTAGGGTTAGGTTTAGGGTTAGAGTTAGCGTTTGGTTTAGGGTTAGGGTTAGTGTTAGGTTTAGGTTTTGGGTTAGGTTTAGGGTTAGGGTTATGGTTTGGGTTCGGGTTAGAATTAGGATTAGGGTTAGGGTTAGGGTTAGGGTTTTGGTTTGGGTTAGGGTTAGGGTTAGGATTAGGATTAGGGTTAGGGTTAGGGTTAGGGTTAGGATTAGGGTTAGGTTTAGGTTTTGGGTTAGGGTTAGGTTTAGGTTTTGGGTTAGGGTTATGGTTAGGTTTAATGTTAGGATTTTGATTAGGGTTAGGGTTAGGATTAGAGTTAGGTTTAGGATTTTGGTTTGGATTAATGATAGGGTTAGGATTTCGGTTAGTGTTAGGGTTAGGGTTAGTGTTAGGGTTAGGGTTTGGGTTAGGGTTAGGGTTTGGTTTAGGTTTTTGGTTAGGTTTAGGGTTAGGGTTAGGGTTTGGGTTAGGGTTAGGGTTAGCGTGAAGGTTATGTTTAGGGTATTGGTTAGGGTTAGGGTTTAGGGTTAGGGTTAGTAAAAGGTTTAGGCTTAGGGTTAGGGTTAGGGTTAGTGTTAGGAATAGGGTTAGGGTTAGGGTTATTGTTAGGGTTTCGGTCAGTGTTTGGGTTAGGGTTAGGGTTCGAATTAGGGTTAGAATTTGTGTTAGGTTTAAGTTTAGGGTTAGGGTTTGGGTTAGGGTTTGGGTTAAGGTTAGGTTTAGGGTTAGGATTAGGAATAGGGTTAGGGTTAGGGTTTGGGATAGGGTTAGGGTTAGGATTAGAGTTTGGGTTAGGGTTCGAGTTAGGGTTAGTTTTTGGGTTAGGGTTAGGGTTAGGATTAGATTAGGGTTAGGTTTAGGTTTAGTGTTAGGGTATGGGTTAGGGTTAGGGTTAGGGTTAGGGTTTGGTTTAGGGTTAGTGTTATTTTTTGGGTTAGGTTTAGGGTTAGGATAAGGGTTAGGGTTAGGTTTAGGTTTAGTGTTAGGGTATGGGTTAGGGTTAGGGTTAGGGTTAGGGTTTGGTTTAGGGTTAGTGTTATTTTTTGGGTTAGGTTTAGGGTTAGGATAAGGGTTAGGGTTAGGTTTAGGGTTAGGGTTTGGTTTAGGGTTAGGGTTATTGTTTGAGTTTGGGTTAGGGTTAGGGTTTGGGTTAGGATTCGAGTTAGGTTTAGTTCTTGGGTTAGGGTTAGGGTTAGGTTTAGGGTTTGGGTTAGGGTTAGGGTTAGGGTTAGGGTTTGGGTTAGAGTTAGGGTTAGCGTGAGGGTTATGTTTACGGTATTGGTTAGGGTTAGGGTTTTATGTTAGGGTTAGGAATAGGGTTAGGGTTAGGGTTAGGCTTAGGGTTAATCTTAGGAATAGGGATAGGGTTAGGGTTATTGTTAGGGTTTGGGTTAGCGTTTGGATTAGGGTTAGGTTTAGGTTTTGGGTTAGGGTAAGAGTTAGGGTTAGAGTTTGGGTTAGGGTTAGGGTTAGGGTTAGGGATAGGGTTTGGGTTAGGGTTTAGGGTTAGGGTTTGGGTTAGGGTTTTGGTTAAGGTTAGGTTTAGGGTTATGGTTAGGAATAGGGTTATGGTTAGGGTTTGGGTTAGGGTTAGGGTTAGGATTAGGGTTTGGGTTAAGGTTCGGGTTAGTGTTAGTATTTGGGTTAGGGTTAGGGTTACGATTAGGGTTAGGTTTAGGTTTAGGTTTAGGGTTTGGGTAAGGGTTAGGGTTTGGGTTAGGGTTAGGGTTAGGGTTAGGGTTAGGGTTAGGGTTAGGGTTTGGTTTAGGGTTAGTGTTATATTTTGGTTTAGGTTTAGGGTTAGGATAAGGGTTAGGTTTAGGTTTAGGTTTAAGGTTTGGGTAAGGGTTAGAGTTTGGGTTAGGGTTAGGGTTAGGGTTAGGATTAGGGTGAGGGTTAGGGTTAGGTTTAGGTTTAGGGTTTGGGTAAGGGTTTGAGTTAGGGTAAGGGTTAGGGTTAGGGTTTGAGTTAGGGTTAGGGTTAGGTTTAGGGTTAGGGTTTGGGTTAGGATTAGGGTTAGTGTTAGAGGTTGGGTTTGTGTTAGGGTTAGGGTTAGTGTTAGGATTAGGGTTAGGGATAGGGTTAGGATTAGGTTTAGGTTTAGGATTAGAGTTAGATTTAGGGTTAGGGTTTTGGTTTGGGTTAGGGTTAGGGTTAGGATTTGGGTTAGTATTAGGGTTAGGGTTAGTGTTAGGGTTCGGGTTTGGGTTAGGGTTAGGGTTAGGGTTATGGTTAGGGTTTGAGTTAGGGTTAGGTTAGTGTTAGGGTTAGGGTTTGGGTTAGGGTTAGGTTTAGGTTTAGGTTTGAGTTTGAGTTAGGTTTAGACTTAGCATTAGGGTTAAGGTTAGGGTTAGTGTTATGGTTTGGGTTAGGGTTAGGGTTAGGGTTAGGGTTAGGGTTAGGGTTAGGGTTTGGGTTAGGGTTAGGGTTAGGGTTAGGGTTTGGGTTAGGGTTAGATTTAGGTTTAGGATTAGGGTTACGCTTACGATTAGAATTTGGGTTAGGGTTAGGTTTTGGGTTAGGGTTAGGTTAAGGGTTAGGTTTACTTTTTGGCTTAAGGTTAGGGTTAGGTTTACGATTACCGTTAGGGTTAGTTTTAGGGTTAGGTTTTGGGTTAGGGTTAGGGTTTGATTAGGGTTTGGGTTAGGGTTAGGTTTAGGGTTAGGGTTTGGGTTAAGGATAGGGTTAGTGTTAGGGTTAGGAATAGGGTTAGGGTTAGGGTTAGGGTTAGGGTTAGTGTTAGGATGAGAGTTAGGTTTAGTGTTTTGGTTAGTGTTAGGGTTAGTGTTAGGGATTGGGTTAGTGTTAGGGTTAGTGTTAGTGTAAGTGTTAGGGTTTGGGTTAGGGTTTGGGTTAGGGTTAGGGTTAGGGTTTGGGTTAGGGTTAGGGTTAGGGTTTGAGTTAGGGTTATGTTTAGGGTTAGGTTTTGGGTTAGGGTTAGGGTTAGGTTTAATGTTAGGGTTTTGATTAGGGTTAGGGTTAGGATTAGAGTTAGATTTAGGGCTTTGGTTTGGGTTAATGTTAGGGTTAGGATTTGGGTTAGTGTTAGGGTTAGTGTTAGGGTTTTTGTTTGGGTTAGGGTTAGGGTTAGGGTTTGGGTTAGGGTTTGGGTTAGGGTTAGAGTTAGTTTTAGGATTAGGGTTAGGGTTAGGATTAGGATTTGGGTTAGGGTTAGATTTTGGGTTAGGGTTAGGTTTAGGGTTAGTTTTACTTTTTGGGTTAGGGTTAGGTTTAGGGTTAGTGTTAGGGTTAGGGTTTGTTAGAGTTAGGGTTTGATTAGGGTTTGGGTTAGGGTTAGGTTTAGGGTTAGGGTTTGGGTTAAGGTTAGGGTTAGGGTTAGGGTTAGGAATAGGGTTAGCGTTAGGGTTAGAGTTACGGTTAGGTTTAGGAATAGGTTTAGGGTGAGGGTTAGGATTAGAGTTATTGTTAGGGTTTTGGTTCGGTTTAGGGTTAGGATTAGGGTTTGGGTTAGTGTTAGTGTTAGTGTTAGGGTTTGGGTTAGGGTTAGGGTTAGGGTTTGAGTTAGGGTTAGGGTTAGGGTTAGGGTTAGGGTTAGGGTTAGGGTTAGGATTAGAGTTAGGGTTAGGGTTTTGGTTTGGTTTTGGTTTAGGGTTAGGGTTTGGGTTAGTGTTAGGGTTAGTGTTAGTGTTAGTGTTAGTGTTAGGGTTTGGGTTAGGGTTAGGTTTAGGGTTAGGGTTAGGGTTTGTGTTATTGTTAGGGTTAGTTTTTCGGTTAGGGTTAGTGTTAGGATAATGTTTAGGGTTAGATTTAGGGATAGGGTTTGGGTTAGGGTTTGGGTTAGAGTTTGAGTTAGGGTTAGGTTTAGGGTTAGTGTTTGGGTTAGGGTTAGGGTTAGGGTTAGGGGTTGGGTTTGTGTTAGGGTTAGGGTTAGGTTTAGGATTAGGGTTAGGGTTAGGGTTATTATTTGGTTAGGTTTAGGTTTTGGGTTAGGGTTAGGGTTAGGTTTAATGTTAGGGTTTTGATTAGGGTTAGGGTTAGGATTAGAGTTAGGTTTAGGGTTTTGCTTTGGGTTAATGTTAGGGTTAGGATTTGGGTTAGTGTTAGGGTTAGGGTTAGTGTTAGGGTTAGGGTTAGGGTTAGGTTTAGGTTTTTGGTTAGGTTTAGGGTTAGGGTTAGGGTTTGGGGTACGGTTAGGGTTAGCGTGAACGTTATGTTTACGGTATTGGTTAGGGTTAGGGTTTAGGGTTAGGGTTAGGAATAGGGTTAGGTTTAAGGTTAGGGTTAGGGTTAGTGTTAGGAATAGGGTTAGGGTTTGGGTTAGGGTTAGGGTTAGGATGAGGGTTTGGGTTAGGGTTCGAGTTAGGGTTAGTTTTTGGGTTAGGGTTAGGGTTAGGGTTAGGGTTTGGGTTAGGGCTAGGTTTAGGGTTAGGATTAGGGTTTGGGTTAGGGTTCGGGTTAGGGTTAGTTTTTGGGTTAGGATTAGGGTTAGGATTAGGGTTAGGGTTAGGTTTAGGTTTAGGGTTTGGGTATGGGTTAGGGTTTGGGTTAGGGTTAGGGTTAGGCTTAGGGTTAGGGTTTGGTTTAGGGTTAGTGTTATTTTTTCTGTTAGGTTTAGGGTTAGGATAAGGGTTAGGGTTAGGTTTAGGGTTAGGGTTTGGGTTAGGGTTAGGGTTAGGGTTTGAGTTAGGGTTAGGGTTAGGATTAGGGTTAGGGTTAGGGTTAGGGTTAGGGTTAGGGTTAGGATTAGAGTTAGGGTTAGGGTTTTGGTTTGGTTTAGGGTTATGGTTAGGGTTTGGGTTAGTGTTAGGATTTGGGTTAGGGTTAGGGTTAGGGTTAGTGTTAGGGTTTGGGTTATTGTTAGGGTTAGTTTTTGGGTTAGGGGTAGGGTTAGGATTAGGGTTAGGGTTAGATTTAGGGTTAGGGTTTGGGTTAGGGTTAGGGATAGGGTTAGGGTTTGAGTTAGGGTTTTGTTTAGGGTTAGGGTTTGGGTTAGGGTTAGGGTTAGGGTTAGGGGTTCGGTTTGTGTTAGGGTTAGGGTTAGGGTTAGAATTAGGGTTTGGGTTAGGTTTCGAGTTAGGGTTAGTTTTTGGGTTAGGGTTAGGGTTAGGATTCGGGTTAGGGTTAGGTTTAGGTTTAGGATTCGGGTAAGGGTTAGGTTTTGGTTTAGGGTTAGGGTTAGTGTTAGGGATTGGGTTAGGAGTAGGGTTAGGTTTAGGTTTTGTGTTAGGGTTAGGTTTAGGTTTTGGGTTAGGGTTAGGGTTAGGTTTAATGTTAGGGTTTAGGGTTAGGGTTAGGGTTAGGATTAGAGTTAGGTTTAGGGTTTTGGTTTCGGTTAATGTTAGGGTTAGGATTTGGGTTAGTGTTAGGGTTAGGGTTAGTGTTAGGGTTTGGGTTTGCGTTAGGGTTAGGGTTAGGGTTAGGGTTAGAGTTAGGGTTAGAGTTTGAATTAGGGTTAGGGTTAGGGTTAGGGATAGGGTTTGGGTTAGTGTTTGGGTTAGTATTTGGGTTAAGGTTAGGTTTAGGGTTATGGTTAGGAATAGGGTTAGGATTAGGGTTTGGGTTAGGGTTAGGGTTAGGATTAGGGTTTGGGTTAGGGTTCGGGTTAGGGGTAGTTTTTGGGTTAGGATTAGGGATAGGATTAGGGTTAGGGTTAGGTTTAGGTTTAGGGTTTGGTTATGGGTTAGGGTTTGGGTTAGGGTTAGGTTTAGGCTTAGGGTTAGGGTTTGGTTTAGGGTTAGTGTTATTTTTCGGTTAGGTTTAGGGTTAGGATAAGGGTTAGCCTTAGGTTTAGGGTTAGGTTTTGGGTTAGGGTTAGGGTTAGGGTTTGAGTTAGGGTTAGGATTAGGGTTAGGGTTAGGGTTAGGGTTAGGATTAGAGTTAGGGTTAGGGTTTTGGTTTGGTTTAGGGTTAGGGTTAGGGTTTGGGTTAGTGTTAGGGTTTGGGTTAGGGTTAGGGTTAGGGTTAGGGTTAGGTTTTGGGTTATTGTTAGGGTTAGTTTTTGGGTTAGGGTTAGGGTTAGGATTAGGGTTAGGGTTAGATTTAGGGTTAGGGTTTGGGTTAGGGTTAGGGTTAGGGTTAGGGTTTGAGTTAGGGTTTGTTTAGGGTTAGGGTTTGGGTTAGGGTTATGGTTAGGGTTAGGGGTTCGCTTTGTGTTAGGGTTAGGGTTAGGGTTAGAATTAGGGTTTGGGTTAGGTTTCGAGTTAGGGTTAGTTTTTGGGTTAGGGTTAGGGTTAGGATTCGGGTTAGGGTTAGGTTTAGGTTTAGGGTTCGGGTAAGGGTTAGGTTTTGGGTTAGGTTTAGGGTTAGGGTTAGGGTTAGGGTTAGGGTTAGGGTTAGGGTTAGGGTTTGGGTTAGGTTTCGAGTTAGGGTTAGTTTTTGGGTTAGGGTTAGGGTTAGGGTTAGGGTTAGGGTTAGTGTTTGAGTTAGGGTTAGGGTTAGGGTTATGGTTAGGGTTAGGGTTAGGGTTAGGATTTGGGTTAGGATTTGGGTTAGGGTTAGGGTTAGGGTTAGGGTTAGGGTTTGGTTTAGGTTTAGTGTTATTGTTTGGGTTAGGTTTAGGGTTAGGATAAGGGTTAGTGTTAGGTTTAGGGTTAGGTTTTGGGTTAGGGTTAGGGTTAGTGTTTGAGTTAGGGTTAGGGTTAGGGTTATGGTTAGGGTTAGGGTTAGGTTTAGGATTTGGGTTAGGGTTTGGGTTAGGTTTAGGGTTAGGGTTAGGGTTAGGGTTTGTGTTAGAGTTAGAGTTTGAGTTAGGGCTCGGGTTAGAGTTAGAGTTAGAGTTAGAGTTAGAGTTGGGGTCAGGGTTAGGGTTCGAGTTAGGGTTAGAGTTAGGAATAGGGTTAGTGTTATTGTTAGGGTTTGGGTTAGTGTTTGGGTTAGGGTTAGGGTTCGAGTTAGGGTTAGAGTTTGAGTTAGGGTTAAGGTTAGGGTTAGGTTTTGGGTTAGGGTTTGGTTTAAGGTTAGGTTTAGGGTTAGGGTTAGGAATAGGCTTAGGTTTAGGGTTTGGGTTAGCGTTAGGGTTAGGATTAGGGTTTGGCTTAGGGTTCGAGTTAGGGTTAGTTTTTGGGTTTGGGTTAGGGTTAGGATTAGGGTTAGGGTTAGGTTTAGGTTTAGCGTTTGGGTAAGGGTTAGGGTTTGGGTTAGGGTTAGGGTTAGTTTTTGGGTTAGGGTTAGGGTTAGGGTTAGGGTTATGGTTAGGGTTAGGGTTAGGGTTAGGTTTAGGAATAGGGTTAGGCTTAGGATTATTGTTAGGGTTTGTGTTAGGGTTAGGAACAGGGTTAGGGTTAGATTTAGGGTTAGGTTTTGGGTTAGGGTTAGGGTTAGGGTTTGAGTTAGGTTTTCGGTTAGGGTTAGGGTTAGAGTTAGGGGTTGGGTGTGGGTTAGGGTTAGGTTTAGGATTACGATTAGGGTTAGGGTTAGAGTTAGGATTAGGGTTAGGTTTAGGGTTTGGGTTAGTGTTAGGGTTAGGGTTAGGATTAGGGTTAGGGTTAGGATTAGACTTAGGGTTAGGCTTTTGGTTTCAGTTAGGTTTAGGTTTAGGTTTTGGGTTAGTCTTAGGTTAAGTGTTAGTGTTAGGGTTAGGGTTTTCGGTTAGGGTTAGTGTTACGTTTAGGATTTGGGTTAGGGTTAGTGTTAGGGTTAGGGTTTGTCTTAGGGTTAGGGTTTGAGTTAGGGTTAGGGTTTCGGTTAGATTTACGGTTAGGTTTTGGGTTAAAGTTAGGTTTAAAGTTTGGGTTAAAGGTTAGGAATAGGGTTAGGGTTAGGGTTAGGGTTAATGTTAGGGTTTTTATTAGGGTTAGGGTTAGGATTAGAGTTAGGGTTAGGGTTTTCGTTTGGGTTAGGGTTAGGGTTAGGGTTTGGGTTAGGGTTAGGGTTAGTGTTAGGTTTTGGGTTAGGGTTAGGGTTAGCGTGAGGGTTATGTTTAGGGTATTGGTTAGGGTAAGGGTTTAGGGTTCGGGTTAGGAATAGTGTTAGGGTTAGGGTTAGGGTTAGTGTTAGGAATAGGGTTAGAGTTAGGGTTATTGTTAGGGTTTGGGTTAGGGTTTGGATTAGGGTTAGGTTTAGGTTTTGAGTTAGGTTTAGAGTTAGGGTTAGAGTTTGATTTAGGGTTAGGGTTAGGGTTAGGGATAGGGTTTGGGTTAGGGTTTGGGTTAGTGTTTGGGTTAAGGTTAGGTTTAGGGTTATGGTTAGGAATAGGGTTAGGATTAGGGTTTGGGTTAGGGTTAGGGTTAGGATTAGGGTTTGGGTTAGGGTTCGGGTTAGGGTTAGTTTTTGGGTTAGGATTAGGGTTAGGATTAGGGTTAGGGTTAGGTTTAGGTTTAGGGTTTGGGTATGGGTTAGGGTTTGGGTTAGGGTTAGGGTTAGGCTTAGGGTTAGGGTTTTGTTTAGGGTTAGTGTTATTTTTTCTGTTAGGTTTAGGGTAAGGATAAGGGTTAGCGTTAGGTTTAGGGTTAGGGTTTGGGTTAGGGTTAGGGTTAGGGTTTGAGTTAGGGTTAGGGTTAGGATTAGGGTTAGGGTTAGGGTTAGGGTTAGGGGTAGGAGTAGAGTTAGGGTTAGAGTTTTGGTTTGGTTTAGGGTTATGGTTAGGGTTTGGGTTATTGTTAGGGTTTGGGTTAGGGTTAGGGTTAGGGTTAGCGTTAGGGTTTGGGTTATTGTTAGGGTTAGTTTTTGGGTTAGGGTTAGGGTTAGGATTAGGGTTAGGGTTAGATTTAGGGTTAGGGTTTGGGTTAGGGTTAGGGATAGGGTTAGGGTTTGAGTTAGGGTTTTGTTTAGGGTTAGGGTTTGGGTTAGGGTTAGGGTTAGGGTTAGGTGTTCGGTTTGTGTTAGGGTTAGGGTTAGGGTTAGAATTAGGGTTTGGGTTAGGTTTCGAGTTAGGGTTAGTTTTTGGGTTAGGGTTAGGGTTAGGATTCGGGTTAGTGTTAGGTTTAGGGTTCGAGTAAGGGTTAGGTTTTGGTTTAGGGTTAGGGTTAGGGTTAGGGTTAGGGTTAGGATTAGGGTTAGGTTTAGGTTTTGTGTTAGGGTTAGGTTTAGGTTTTGGGTTAGGGTTAGTGTTAGGTTTAATGTTAGGGTTTTGATTAGGGTTAGGGTTAGGATTAGAGTTAGGTTTAGGGTTTTGGTTTCGGTTAATGTTAGGGTTAGGATTTGGGTTAGTGTTAGGGTTAGGGTTAGTGTTAGGGTTTGGGTTTGCGTTAGGGTTAGGGTTAGGGTTAGGGTTAGGTTAGGGTTAGGGTTAGGGTTAGTGTTAGGGTTTAGGTTTAGGGTTTGGTTTAGGGTTAAGGTTAGGGTTAGGGTTTGGGTTTGGGTTAGGTTTAAGGTTAGGGTTTGAGTTAGGGTTAGGTTAGTGTTAGGGATAGGGTTAGGGTTAGAGTTAGGTTTAGGATTAGGGTTAGGCTTAGAATTAGGATTTGGGTTAGGGTTAGGTTTTGGGTTAGGGTTAGGGTTAGGGTTTGAGTTAGGTTTTCGGTTAGGGTTAGGGTTAGAGTTAGGGGTTGGGTGTGGGTTAGGGTTAGGTTTAGGGTTGCGATTAGGGTTAGGGTTAGAGTTAGGATTAGGGTTAGGTTTAGGTTTTTGGTTAGGTTTAGGTTTAAGGATAGGGTTTGGGTTAGGGTTAGGGTTAGCGTGAAGGTTATGTTTAGGGTATTGGTTAGGCTTAGGGTTCAGGTTTAGGGTTAGGAATAGGGTTAGGGTTAGGGTTACGGTTAGGGTTAGTGTTAGGAATATTGTTACGGTTATTGTTAGGGTTTGGGTTAGTGTTTGGGTTAGGGTTAGGGTTTGAGTTAGGGTTAGAGATTGAGTTAGGGTTAAGTTTAGGGTTAGGGTTTGGGTTAAGTTTAGGTTTAGGGTTAGGGTTAGGAATAGGGTTAGGGTTAGGGTTAGGGTTAGATTAGGGTTAGGTTTAGGTTTAGGGTTTGGGTAAGGGTCAGGGTTAGGGTTAGGGTTTGGTTTAGGGTTAGTGTTATTTTTTGGGTTAGGTTTAGGGTTAGGATAAGGGTTAGGGTTAGGTTTAGGGTTAGGGTTTGGGTTAGGGTTAGGGTTAGTGTTTGAGTTAGGGTTAGGGTTAGGGTTAGGGTTAGGGTTAGGGTTAGGATTTAGGTTAGGGTTTGGGTTAGGGTTAGGGTTAGGGTTAGGGTTAGTGTTAGGAAAAGGGTTAGGGTTATTGTTAGGGTTTGGGTTAGTGTTTGGGTTAGGGTTAGGGTTAGGCTTAGGGTTTAGGGTTAGGGTTAGGAATAGGGTTAGGGTTAGGGTTAGTGTTAGGAAAAGGGTTAGGGTTATTGTTAGGGTTTGGGTTAGTGTTTGGGTTAGGGTTAGGGTTAGGATTCGGGTTAGGGTTAGGTTTAGGTTTGGGGTTCGGGTAAGGGTTAGGTTTTGGGTTAGGTTTAGGTTTAGGGTTAGGGTTAGGGTTAGGATTCGGGTTAGGGTTAGGTTTAGATTTAGGGTTCGGGTAAGGGTTAGGGTTTGGGTTAGGGTTAGGGTTAGGGTTAGGGTTAGGGTTAGGGTTAGGGTTTGGTTTAGGTTTAGTGTTATTGTTTGGGTTAGGTTTAGGGTTAGGATAAGGGTTAGGGTTAGGTTTAGGGTTAGGGTTTGGGTTAGGGTTAGGGTTAGTGTTTGAGTTAGGGTTTGGGTTAGGGTTATGGTTAGGGTTAGGGTTAGGGTTAGGATTTGGGTTAGGGTTTGGGTTAGGGTTAGGGTTAGGGTTAGGGTTAGGGTTTGGGTTAGGGTTAGGGTTAGGGTTAGGGTTTGAGTTAGGGTAAGGGTTAGGGTTAGGGTTTGATTTAGGGTTAGGGTTAGGGTTAGGGTTAGGGTTTGGGTTATGATTAGGGTTAGTGTTAGAGGGTGGGTTTGTGTTAGGGTTAGGTTTAGGGTTAGGATTAGGGTTAGGGTTAAGGTTAGGATTAGGGTTAGGTTTAGGTTTAGAGTTAGAGTTACGGTTAGGGTTTTGGTTTGGGTTAGGGTTAGGGTTAGGGTTAGGGTTAGTGTTAGGGTTAGGGTATGGGTTAGGGTTTGGTTTAGGGTTAGGTTTGAGTTTGAGTTATGTTTAGGCTTAGCATTAGGGTTAAGGTTAGGGTTAGTGTTATGGTTTGGGTTAGGGTTAGGGTTAGGGTTAGGGTTTGGGTTAGGGTTAGGGTTAGGGTTAGGGTTAGGGTTAGGGTTAGGGTTAGGGTTTGCGTTAGGGTTAGAGTTAGGTTTAGGATTAGGGTTAGGGTTAGGATTAGGATTTGGGTTAGGGTTAGGTTTTGGGTTAGGGTTAGGTTTAGGGTTAGGTTTACTTTTTGGGTTAAGGTTAGGGTTAGGTTTAGGATTACGGTTAGGGTTAGTGTTAGGATTAGGGTTTGGGTTAGGGTTAGGGTTTGATTAGGGTTTGGGTTAAGGTTAGGTTTAGTTTTAGGGTTTGGGTTAAGGTTAGGGTTAGGGTTAGGGTTAGGAATAGGTTTAGGGTTTGGGTTAGGGTTACGGTTAGGGTTAGGAATAGGGTTAGGGTTAGGGTTATTGTTAGGGTTTGGGTTAGAGTTTGTGTTAGGGTTAGGTTTAGGTTTTGGGTTCGGGTTAGAATTAGGGTTATGGTTAGGTTTTGAGTTAGGGTTAGGGTTACGGTTAGGGTAAGGGTTTGTGTTAGGGTTAGGGTTAGGTTTAGGGTTTGAGTTTGAGTTAGGATTAGGGTTAGGGTTAGTATTAGGGTTAGTGTTAGGGTTAGGATTAGGGTTAGATTTATGTTTTGGGTTAGGGTTAGGGTTAGGTTTAAGGTTAGGGTTTTGATTAGGGTTAGGGTTAGGATTAGATTTAGGTTAATGTTAGGGTTAGGATTTGAGTTAGTGTTAGGGTTAGGGTTAGTGTTAGGGTTAGGGTTTGGGTTAGGGTTAGGGATAGGGTTAGGTTTAGGTTTTTGGTTAGGTTTAGGGTTAAGGATAGGGTTTGGGTTAGGGTTAGGGTTAGCGTGAAGGTTATGTTTAGGGTATTGGTTAGGCTTAGGGTTCAGGTTTAGGGTTAGGAATAGGGTTAGGGTTAGGGTTAGGGTTAGGGTTAGTGTTAGGAATATTGTTAGGGTTATTGTTAGGGTTTGGGTTAGTGTTTGGGTTAGGGTTAGGGTTTGAGTTAGGGTTAGAGATTGAGTTAGGGTTAAGTTTAGGGTTAGGGTTTGGGTTAAGTTTAGGTTTAGGGTTAGGGTTAGGAATAGGGTTAGGGTTAGGGTTAGGGTTAGATTAGGGTTAGGTTTAGGTTTAGGGTTTGGGTAAGGGTCAGGGTTAGGGTTAGGGTTTGGTTTAGGGTTAGTGTTATTTTTTGGGTTAGGTTTAGGGTTAGGATAAGGGTTAGGGTTAGGTTTAGGGTTAGGGTTTGGGTTAGGGTTAGGGCTAGTGTTTGAGTTAGGGTTAGGGTTAGGGTTAGGGTTAGGGTTAGGGTTAGGATTTGGGTTAGGGTTAGGATTAGGGTTTGGGTTAGGGTTCGAGTTAGGGGTTGTTTTTGGGTTAGGGTTAGGGTTAGGGTTAGATTAGGGTTAGGTTTAGGTTTAGGATTTGGGTAAGGGTTAGGGTTAGGGTTAGGGTTAGGGTTTGGTATAGGGTTAGTGTTATTTTTTGGGTTAGGTTTAGGGTTAGGATAAGGTTTAGGGTTAGGTTTAGGGTTAGGGTTTGGGTTAGGGTTATGGTTAGGGTTAGGGTTAGGGTTAGGGTCAGGGTTAGGGTTAGTGTTAGATTTAGTGTTAGGGTTAGAATTAGGATTAGTGTTAGGGTTAGGGATTGGGTTAGGGTTAGGGTTAGTTTTTGGGTTAGGGTTAGGGTTAGGATTAGGGTTAGGGTTAGGGTTAGGGTTAGGTTTACGAATAGGGTTAGGGTTAGGATTATTGTTTCGGTTTGTGTTAGGGTTAGGAAAAGGGTTAGATTTAGGTTTAGGCTTAGGGTTTGGGTTAGGGTTAGTGTTAGGGTTTGAGTTAGGGTTTCGGTTAGGGTTAGGGTTAGAGTTAGGGGTTGGGTGTGGGTTAAGGTTAGGTTTAGGGTTACGATTAGGGTTAGGGTTAGAGTTAGGATTAGGGTTAGGTTTAGGGTTTGGGTTAGTGTTAGGGTTAGGGTTAGGATTAGGGTTAGGGTTAGGATTAGAGTTAGGGTTACGCTTTTGGTTTCGGTTAGGTTTAGGGTTAGGTTTTGGGTTAGCCTTAGGGTAAGTGTTAGTGTTAGTGTTAGGGTTTGGGTTAGGGTTAGTGTTAGGTTTAGGATTTGGGTTAGGGTTAGTTTTAGGGTTAGGGTTTGTCTTAGGGTTAGGTTTTGATTTAGGGTTAGGGTTTGGGTTAGATTTACGGTTAGGTTTTGGGTTAAGGTTAGGTTTAGGGTTAAGTTTAGGAATAGGGTTAGGGTTAGGGTTAATGTTAGGGTTTTGATCAGGGTTAGAGTTAGGATTAGATTTAGGGTTAGGGTTTTGGTTTGGGTTAGGGTTAGGGTTAGGGTTAGGGTTTTGGTTCGCGTTAAGGTTAGTGTTAGGGTTTGGGTTAGGGTTAGGGTTAGCGTGAGGGTTATGTTTAGGGTATTGGTTAGGGTAAGGGTTTAGGGTTAGGGTTAGGAATAGGGTTAGGGTTAGGGTTTGGATTAGTGTTTGGGTTAAGATTAGGGTTAGTGTTAGGGTTAGGGTTAGGGTTAGGATTAGAGTTAGGGTTAGGGTTTTGGTTTGGTTTAGGGTTAGCGTTAGGGTTTGGGTTAGTGTTAGGTTTTGGGTTAGGGTTAGGGTTAGGGTTAGGGTTAGGGTTAGGGTTAGGGTTAGGGTTTAGGTTAGGTTAGGGTTAGGGCTTGAGTTAGGGTTAGGGTTAGGGTTAGGTTTAGGGTTTGAGTTTGATTTAGGATTAGGGTTAGCATTAGGGTTAAGGTTAGGGTTAGGGTTAGGGTTTGGGTTTCGGTTATGATTAGGGTTAGGGTTAGGCTTAGTGATAGTGTTAGGGTTAGGCTTAGTGTTAAGGTAAGTGTTTGGGTTAGGGTTAGGTTTTGGGTTAGGTTTACGATTAGGGTTAAGTTTAGGGTTTGGTTTTGGGTTAGGTTTAAGGTTAGGGATAGCGTTAGGGTTAGGTTTAGGGTTCGGGTTAGGGTTAGGGTTTGGGTTAAAGTTAGGTTTAGGGTTAGGGTTAGGGTTCGGGTTAGGGTTATGATTTGGGTTTGGGTAAGGGTTAGCGTTAGGTTTAGGGTTAGTGTTTTGGTTACGGTTAGGGTTAGGGTTTGGGTTTCGGTTAGGATTAGGGTTAGGGTTAGGGTTAGGTTTAGTGTTAGGGTTAGGGTGTGGATTAGTGTTAGGGTTAGTATGAGGGTTACGATTAGGGTTAAGTTTAGGGTTTGTGTTTGGGTTAGGTTTAGGGTTAGCATTAGGATTAGGTTTAGGGCTTAGGGTTAGGATTAGGTTTAGGGTTTTGGTTAGGGTTAGGAT
The DNA here is from genome assembly GCA_035773235.1 of Eospalax fontanierii. Classification (NCBI taxonomy): domain Eukaryota; kingdom Metazoa; phylum Chordata; class Mammalia; order Rodentia; family Spalacidae; genus Eospalax; species Eospalax fontanierii. Next base: position 5,116,830 of record JAJHUQ010000043.1, on the reverse strand, counting down.
TAGGGTTAGGTTTAGGGGTAGGGTTAGGGTTAGGGTTAGGGTTTGGGTTAGGGTTAGGGTTAGGGTTAGGGTTTGAGTTTGAATTAGGTTTAGGGTTAGTATTAGGGTTAAGGTTAGGGTTAGGTTTATGGTTTGGGTTAGTGTTAGGGTTAGGGTTTGGGTTAGGATTAGAATTAGGGTTAGGGTTCGGGTTTGGGATAGGCTTAGGGTTAGGTTTAGTGTTAGGTTTAGGGTTTGGGTTAGGGTTAGAATTTGTGTTAGGGTTAGCGTTAGGGTTAGGATTAGGATTAGGGTTAAGATTAGGGATTGGCTTAGGTTTAGGGTGAGGGTTAGCGTTTGGGTTAGGGTTAGGTTTAGGGTTAGGGTTTGGGTTAGGATTTGGTTTAAAGTTAGGGTTAGGGTTAGGATTAGCAATAGGGTTAGGGTTGGGGTTAGGGTTAGGGTTAGGTTTAAGGTTAGGGTTTGAGTTAGGTTTGTGGTTACGGTGTGATTTTGGGTTAGGTTAGTGTTAGGTTTAGGGATAGGGTTAGGATTAGGGTTAGGGTTAGGTTTAGGGTTAGAGTTAGGGTTTGGTTTAGGGTTAGGGTTAATGTTAGGTTTAGGGTTAGGGTTAGGGTTTGGGTTAGGGTTAGGTTTAGGTTTTTGGTTAGGTTTAGGGTTAGGGTTAGGGTTTGGGTTAGGGTTAGGGTTAGCGTGAAGGTTATGTTTAGGGTATTGGTAGGCTTAGGGTTTAGGGTTAGGGTTAGGAATAGGGTTAGGGTTCGGGTTAGGGTTAGGGTTAGGGTTAGGGTTAGTGTTAGGAAAAGGGTTAGGGTTATTGTTAGGGTTTGGGTTAGTGTTTGGGTTAGGGTTAGGGTTCGAGTTAGGGTTAGAGTTTGAGTTAGGGTTAGGGTTAGGTTTTGGGTTAGGGTTAGGGTTAGGGTTAGGGTTAAGGTTAGGGTTTGAGTTAGGGTTAGCGTTAGGTTTAGGATTAGGATTAGTGTTAGGGTTAGGGTTTGGGTTAGGGTTAGGTTTAGTTTTTGGGTTAGGGTTAGGGTTAGGGTTAGGATTAGGGTTAGGGTTAGTGTTAGGGTTAGGTTTAGGAATAGGGTTAGGCTTAGGATTATTGTTAGGGTTTGTGTTAGGGTTAGGAAAAGGGCTAGTGTTAGGTTTAGGCTTAGGGTTTGGGTTAGGGTTAGGATTAGGGTTTGAGTTAGGGTTTCAGTTAGGGTTAGGGTTAGAGTTAGGGGTTGGGTGTGGGTTAGGGTTAGGTTTAGGGTTACGATTAGGGTTAGGGTTAGAGTTAGGATTAGGGTTAGGTTTAGGGTTTGGGTTAGTGTTAGGGTTAGGGTTAGGATTAGGGTTAGGGTTAGGATTAGAGTTAGGGTTATGCTTTTGGTTTCGGTTGGGTTTAGGGTTAGGTTTTGGGTTAGCCTTAGGGTAAGTGTTAGTGTTAGGGTTAGGGTTTGGGTTAGGGTTAGTGTTAGGTTTAGGATTTGGGTTAGGGTTAGTTTTAGGGTTAGGGTTTTTCTTAGGGTTAGTTTTTGATTTAGGGTTAGGGTTTGGGTTAGATTTACGGTTAGGTTTTGGGTTAAGGTTAGGTTTAGGGTTAAGGTTAGGAATAGGGTTAGGTTTAGGGTTAGGGTTAATGTTAGGGTTTTGATTAGGGTTAGAGTTAGGATTAGAGTTAGGGTTAGGGTTTTGTTTTAGGTTAGGGTTAGGGTTAGGGTTAGGGTTTTGGTTAGGGTTAGGGTTAGTGTTAGGGTTTGGGTTAGAGTTAGGGTTAGCGTGAGGGTTATGTTTAGGGTATTGGTTAGGGTAAGTGTTTAGGGTTAGGGTTAGGAATAGGTTAGGGTTAGTGTTAGGGTTAGGGTTAGTGTTAGGAATAGGGTTAGGGTTAGGGTTATTGATAGGGTTTGGGTTAGGGTTTGGATTAGGGTTTGGTTTAGGTTTTGAGTTAGGGTTAGAGTTAGGGTTAGAGTTTGAGTTAGGGTTTGGGTTAGGGTTAGGGTTTGGGTTTGGTTTAGGGTTAGGGTTAGTGTTTGGGTTAAGGTTAGGGTTAGGGTTAGGGTTAGGGTTAGGGTTAGGGTTAGGATTAGAGTTAGGGTTAGGGTTAGGATTAGGGTTAGGTTTAGGTTTTGGGTTAGGGTTCAGGTTAGGATTAGAGTTAAATTTAGGGTTTTGGTTTGGGTTAATGTTAGGGTTAGGATTTCGGTTAGTGTTAGGGTTAGGGTTAGTGTTAGGGTTAGGGTTTGGGTTAGGGTTAGGGTTAGGGTTAGGGTTAGGTTTCGGTTTTTGGTTAGGTTTAGGGTCAGGGTTAGGGTTTGTGTTAGGGTTAAGGTTAGCGTGAAGGTTATGTTTAGGGTATTGGTTAGGGTTAGGGTTTAGGGTTAGGGTTAGGAATAGGTTTAGGGTTAGGGTTAGGGTTAGGGTTAGTGTTAGGAATAGGGTTAGGGTTCGGGTTATTGTTAGGGTTTGATTAGTGTTTGGGTTAGGGTTAGAGTTCGAATTAGAGTTAGAGTTTGAGTTAGGGTTAAGTTTAGGGTTAGGGTTGGGGTTAGGGTTTGGGGTAAGGTTAGGTTTAGGGTAGGGGTTGGGAAAAGGGTTAGGGGAAGGGTTTGGGGTAGGGTTAGGGTTAGGATTAGGGTTTGGGTTAGGTTTCGAGTTAGGGTTAGTTTTTGGGTTAGGGTTAGGGTTAGGATTCGTGTTAGGGTTAGGTTTAGGTTTAGGGTTTGGGTAAGGGTTAGGGTTTTGGTTAGGGTTAGGGTTAGGGTTAGGGTTAGGGTTAGGGTTAGGGTTTGGTTTAGGGTTAGTGTTATTTTTTGGTTTAGGTTTAGGGTTAGGATAAGGGTTAGGGTTAGGTTTAGGGTTAGGGTTTTTGTTAGGGTTAGGGTTAGTGTTTGAGTTAGGGTTAGGTTTAGGGTTATGGTTAGGGTTAGGGTTAGGGTTAGGATTTGGGTTAGGGTTTGGGTTAGGGTTAGGGTTAGGGTTAGTGTTTGAGTTAGGGTAAGAGTTAGGGTTAGGGTTTGAGTTAGGGTTAGGGTTAAGATTAGGGTTAGGGTTTGGGTTAGGGTTAGGGTTAGTGTTAGAGGTTGGGTTTGTGTTAGGGTTAGGGTTAGGGTTAGGATTAGGGTTAGGGTTAGGGTTAGGATTAGGTTTAGGTTTAGGTTTAGGATTAGAGTTAGATTTAGGGTTAGGGTTTTGGTTTGGGTTAGGGTTAGGGTTCGGATTTGGGTTAGTGTTAGGGTTAGGGTTAGTGTTAGGGTTAGGGTTTTGGTTAGGGTTAGGGTTAGGGTTATGGTTAGGGTTTGAGTTAGGGTTAGGTTAGTGTTAGGGTTAGGGTTAGGGTTAGAGTTAGGTTTAGGATTAGGGTTAGGCTTAGGATTAGGATTTGGGTTAGGGTTAGGTTTTGGGTTAGGGTTTGGGTTAAGGTTAGGTTTAGGGTTAGGGTTAGGAATAGGGTTAGGGTTAGGTTTAGGGTTAGGTTTAGGATTAGGGTTAGGGTTTGATTAGGGTTTGGGTTAGGGTTAGGTTTAGGGTTAGGGTTTGGGTTAAGGTTAGGGTTAGGGTTAGGGTTAGGAATAGGGTTAGGGTTAGGGTTAGGGTTACGGTTTAGGTTTAGGGTTTGGTTTAGGGTTAAGGTTAGGGTTAGGGTTTGGGTTTGGGTTAGGTTTAAGGTTAGGGTTTGAGTTAGGGTTAGGTTAGTGTTAGGGTTAGGGTTAGGGTTAGAGTTAGGTTTAGGATTAGGGTTAGGCTTAGAATTAGGATTTGGGTTAGGGTTAGGTTTTGGGTTAGGGTTAGGTTAAGGGTTAGGTTTACTTTTTGGGTTAAGGTTAGGGTTAGGTTTAGGATTACGGTTAGGGTTAGTTTTAGGGTTAGGGTTAGTGTTAGGTTTAGGTTTTGGGTTAGGTTTAGGGTTAGGGTTATGGTTTGGTTTCGGGTTAGAATTAGGATTAGGGTTAGGGTTAGGGTTAGGGTTTTGGTTTGGGTTAGGGTTAGGGTTAAGATTAGGATTAGGGTTAGGGTTAGGGTTAGGATTAGAGTTAGGTTTAGGATTTTGGTTTGGATTAATGTTAGGTTTAGGATTAGGGTTAGGGTTAGGTTTTGGGTTAGGGTTAGGGTTAGGTTTAGTTTTTGGGTTAGGGTTAGGATTAGGATTAGGGTTAGGGTTACGGTTAGGATTAGGGTTACGTTTAGCTTTTGGGTTAGGGTTAGGTTTAGGTTTTGGGTTAGGGTTAGGGTTAGGTTTAATGTTTTGGTTAGCGTTAGGGTTAGGGTTAGGGTTAGGGTTAGTCTTAGGTTTAGGGTTAGGATTAGACTTAGGGTTAGGCTTTTGGTTTCAGTTAACTTTAGGGTTAGGTTTTGGGTTAGTCTTAGGTTAAGTGTTAGTGTTAGGGTTAGGGTTTGGGTTAGGGTTAGTGTTAGGGTTAGGTTTTGTCTTAGGGTTAGGGTTTGAGTTAGGGTTAGGGTTTCGGTTAGATTTACGGTTAGGTTTTGGGTTAAAGTTAGGTTTAGGGTTAAGGTTAGGAATAGGGTTAGTGTTAGGGTTAGGGTTAGGGTTAATGTTAGGGTTTTGATTAGTGTTAGGGTTAGGATTAGAGTTAGGGTTAGGATTTTCGTTTGGGTTAGTGTTAGGGTTATGGTTTGGGTTAGGGTTAGGGTTAGTGTTAGGGTTTGGGTTAGGGTTAGGGTTAGCGTGAGGGTTATGTTTAGGGTATTGGTTACGATAAGGTTTTAGGGTTAGTGTTAGGAATAGGGTTAGGGTTAGGGTTAGGGTTAGGGTTGGGGTTAGTGTTAGGAATAGGGTTAGGGTTAGGGTTATTGTTAGGGTTTGGGTTAGGGTTTGGATAATGGTTAGGTTTAGGTTTTGAGTTAGGGTTAGAGTTAGGGTTAGAGTTTGAGTTAGGGTTAGGGTTAGAGTTAGGGATAGGGTTTGGTTTAGGGTTTGGGTGAGTGTTTGGGTTAAGGTTAGGTTTAGGGTTATGGTTAGGAATAGGGTTAGGTTTAGGGTTTGCGTTAGGGTTAGGGTTAGGATTAGGGTTTGGGTTAGGGTTCGGGTTAGGGTTAGTTTTTGGGTTAGGATTAGGGTTAGGATTAGGGTTAGGGTTAGGTTTAGGTTTAGGGTTTGGGTATGGGTTAGGGTTTGGGTTAGGGTTAGGGTTAGGCTTAGGGTTAGGGTTTGGTTTAGGGTTAGTGTTATTTTTTCGGTTAGGTTTAGGGTTAGGATAAGGGTTAGCGTTAGGTTTAGGGTTAGGGTTTGGGTTAGGGTTAGGGTTAGGGTTTGAGTTAGTGTTAGGGTTAGGGTTAGGGTTAGGGTTAGGATTAGAGTTAGGGGTAGGGTTTTGGTTTGGTTTAGGGTTAGGGTTAGGGTTTGGGTTAGTGTTACGGTTTGGGTTAGGGTTAGGGTTAGGGTTAGGGTTTGGGTTATTGTCAGGGTTAGTTTTTGGGTTAGGGTTAGGGTTAGGATTAGGGTTAGGGTTAGATTTAGGGTTAGTGTTTGGGTTAGGGTTAGGAATAGCGTTAGGTTTTGAGTTAGGGTTTTGTTTTGGGTTAGGGTTAGGGTTAGGGGCTCGGTTTGTGTTAGGGTTAGGGTTAGGGTTAGAATTAGGGTTTGGGTTAGGTTTCGAGTTAGGGATAGTTTTTGGGTTAGGGTTAGGGTTAGAATTCGGGTTAGAGTTAGGTTTAGGTTTAGGGTTTGGGTAAGGTTTAGGTTTTGGGTTAGGGTTAGGGTTAGGGTTAGGGTTAGGGTTAGGGTTAGGGTTAGGGTTAGGATTAGGGTTAGGTTTAGGTTTTGTGTTAGGGTTAGGTTTAGGTTTTGGGTTAGGGTTAGGGTTAGGTTTAATGTTATTGTTTTGATTAGGGTTAGGGTTAGGATTAGAGTTAGGTTTAGGGTTTTGGTTTCGGTTAATATTAGGGTTAGGATTTGGGTTAGTGTTAGGGTTATTGTTAGTGTTAGGGTTTGGGTTTGGGTTAGGGTTAGGGTTAGGGTTAGGTTTAGGTTTTTGGTTAGGTTTAGGGTTAGGGTTAGGGTTTGGGTTAGGGTTATCGTGAAGGTTATGTTTAGGGTATTGGTTAGAGTTAGGGTTTAGGGTTAGGGTTAGGAATAGGGTTAGGTTTAGGGTTAGGGTTAGTGTTAGGAATAGGGTTAGGGTTATTGTTAGGGTTTGGGTTAGTGTTTGGGTTAGGGTTAGGGTTCGAGTTAGGGTTAAAGTTTGAGTTAGGGTTAGGGTTAGGGTTAGGGTTAGGTTTTGGGTTAGGGTTTGGGTTAAGCTTAGGTTTAGGGTTAGGGTTAGGAATAGGCTTAGGTTTAGGGTTTGGGTTAGCGTTAGGGTTAGGATTAGGGTTTGGCTTAGGGTTCGAGTTAGGGTTAGTTTTTGGGTTAGTGTTAGGGTTAGGATTAGGGTTAGGGTTAGGTTTAGGTTTAGCGTTTGGGTAAGGGTTAGGGTTTGGGTTAGGGTTAGGTTTAGGGTTAGGGTTAGGGTTAGCGTTAGTGTTAGTGTTAGGTTTAGGATTAGGGTTATGGTTAGTGTTAGGGTTAGGGTTTGGGTTAGGGTTAGGGTTTGAATTACGGTTAGCGTTAGGGTTAGGATTAGGATTAGTGTTAGGGTTAGGGTTTGGGTTAGGGTTAGGGTTAGTTTTTGGGTTAGGGTTAGGGTTAGGATTAGGATTTTGGTTAGGGTTAGAGTTAGGGTTAGGTTTAGGAATAGGGTTAGGCTTAGGATTATTGTTAGGGTTTGTGTTAGGGTTAGGAAAAGGGTTAGGGTTAGGTTTAGGGTTATGTTTTGGGTTAGGTTTAGGGTTAGGGTTTGAGTTAGGTTTTCGGTTAGGGTTAGGGTTAGAGTTAGGGGTTGGGTGTGCGTTAGGGTTAGGTTTAGGGTTACGATTAGGGTTAGGGTTAGAGTTAGGATTAGGGTTAGGTTTAGGGTTTGGGTTAGTGTTAGGGTTAGGGTTAGGATTATGGTTAGGGTTAGGTTTAGACTTAGGGTTAGGCTTTTGGTTTCAGTTAGGTTTAGGGTTAGGTTTTGGGTTAGTCTTAGGTTAAGTGTTAGTGTTAGGGTTAGGGTTTCGGTTAGGGTTAGTGTTAGGTTTAGGATTTGGGTTAGGGTTAGTGTTAGGGTTAGGGTTTGTCTTAGGTTTAGGGTTTGAGTTAGGGTTAGGGTTTGGGTTAGATTTACGGTTAGGTTTTGGGTTAAGGTTAGTTTTAGGGTTAAGGTTAGGAATAGGGTTAGGGTTAGGGTTAGGGTTAATGTTAGGGTTTTGATTAGGGTTAGATTTAGGATTAGGGTTAGGGGTAGGGTTATGGTTAGGGTTATTGTTAGGGTTAGGTTTAGGGTTAGGGTTAAGGTTGGGGTTAGGGTTAGGGTTAGGGTTAGGTTTAGGGTTAGTGTTAGGGTTTGGGTTAGGGTTAGGGTTAGCGTGAGGGTTATGTTTAGGGTATTGGTTAGGGTAAGGGTTTAGGGTTAGGGTTAGGAATAGGGTTAGGGTTAGCGTTAGGGTTAGGGTTAGGGGTAGTGTTAGGAATAGGGGTAGGGATAGGGGTATTGGTAAGGGTTGGGGTAGGGTTTGGATTAGGGTTAGGTTTAGGTTTTGAGTTAGGGTTAGAGTTAGGGTTAGAGTTTGAGTTAGGGTTAGGGTTAGGTTAGGGATAGGGTTTGGGTTAGGGTTTGGGTTAGTGTTTGGGTTAAGGTTAGGTTTAGGGTTATGGTTAGGAATAGGGTTAGGATTAGGGTTTGGGTTAGGGTTAGGGTTAGGATTAGGTTTTGGGTTAGGGTTCGGGTTAGCGTTAGTTTTTGGGTTAGGATTAGGTTTAGGATTAGGGTTAGGGTTAGGTTTAGGTTTAGGGTTTGGGTATGGGTTAGGGTTTGGGTTAGGGTTAGGGTTAGGCTTAGGGTTAGGGTTTGGTTTAGGGTTAGTGTTATTTTTTCGGTTAGGTTTAGGGTTAGGATAAGGGTTAGCGTTAGGTTTAGGGTTAGGGTTTGGGGTAGGGTTAGGGTTAGGGTTTGAGTTAGGGTTAGGGTTAGGGTTAGGGTTAGGGTTAGGATTAGAGTTAGGGTTAGGGTTTTGGTTTGGTTTAGGGTTAGGGTTAGGGTTTGGGTTAGTGTTAGGTTTTGGGTTAGGGTTAGGGTTAGGTTTAGGGTTAGGGTTTGGGTTATTGTTAGGGTTAGTTTTTGGGTTAGGGTTAGGGTTAGGATTAGGGTTAGGGTTAGATTTAGGGTTAGGGTTTGGGTTGGGGTTGGGGTTAGGGTTAGGGTTTGAGTTAGGGTTTTGTTAAGGGTTAGGGTTTGGGTTAGGGTTAGGGTTAGGGTTAGGGGTTCGGTTTGTGTTAGGGTTATGGTTAGGGTTAGAATTAGGGTTTGGGTTAGGTTTCGAGTTAGGGTTAGTTTTTGGGTTAGGGTTAGGGTTAGGATTAGGGTTAGGGTTAGATTTAGGGTTAGGGTTTGGGTTAGGGTTAGGGTTAGGGTTAGGGTTTGAGTTAGGGTTTTGTTAAGGGTTAGGGTTTGGGTTAGGGTTAGGGTTAGGGTGAGGGGTTCGGTTTGGGTGAGGGTGATGGTGAGGGTGAGAATGAGGGGTTGGGGTAGGTTTGGAGTTAGGGTTAGTTTTTGGGTTAGCGTTAGGGTTAGGATTCGGGTTAGGGTTAGGTTTAGGGTTAGGGTTAGGGTTAGGGTTAGGGTTTGAGTTAGGGTTAGGGTTAGGATTTGGGTTAGGGTTTGGGTTAGGGTTAGGGTTAGAGTTAGGGTTTGAGTTAGGGTAAGGGTTAGGGTTAGGGTTTGAGTTAGGGTTAGGGTTGGGGTTAGGGTTAGGGTTTGGGTTAGGGTTAGTTTTTGGGTTAGGGTTAGGGTTAGGATTTGGGTTAGGGTTAGGTTTAGATTTAGGGTTCGGGTAAGGGTTAGGGTTTGGGTTAGGGTTAGGGTTAGGGTTTGGTTTAGGTTTAGTGTTATTTTTTGGGTTAGGTTTAGGTTTAGGATAAGGGTTAGGGTTAGGTTTAGGGTTAGGGTTTGGGTTAGGGTTAGGGTTAGTGTTTGAGTTAGGGTTAGGGTTAGGGTTATGGTTAGGGTTAGGGTTAGGGTTAGGATTTGGGTTAGGGTTTGGGTTAGGGTTAGGGTTAGGGTTAGGGTTTGAGTTAGGTTAAGGGTTAGGGTTAGGGTTTGAGTTAGGGTTAGGGTTGGGGTTAGGGTTAGGGTTTGGGTTAGGATTAGGGTTAGTGTTAGAGGTTGGTTTTGTGTTAGGGTAGGGTTAGGGTTAGGATTAGGGTTAGTGTTAAGGTTAGGATTAGGGTTAGGTTTAGGATTAGAGTTAGAGTTACGGTTAGGGTTTTGGTTTCGGTTAGGGTTAGGGTTAGGATTTGGGTTAGTGTTAGGGTTAGGGTTAGTGTTAGGGTTAGGGTTTGGGTTAGGGTTTGGTTTAGGGTTAGGTATGAGTTTGAGTTATGTTTAGGCTTAGCATTAGGGTTAAGGTTAGGGTTAGTGTTATGGTTTGGGTTAGGGTTAGGGTTAGGTTTAGGGTTTGTGTTAGGGTTAGGTTTAGGGTTAGGGTTAGGGTTAGGGTTAGGGTTAGGGTTAGGGTTTGGGTTAGGGTTAGAGTTAGGTTTAGGATTAGGGTTAGGGTTAGGATTAGGATTTGGGTTAGGGTTAGATTTTGGGTTAGGTTTAGGTTTAGGGTTAGGTTTACTTTTTGGGTTAAGGTTAGGGTTAGGTTTAGGATTACGGTTAGGGTTAGTGTTAGGATTAGGGTTTGCGTTAGGGTTAGGGTTTGATTAGGGTTTGGGTTAAGGTTAGGTTTAGGGTTAGGGTTTCGGTTAAGGTTAGGGTTAGGGTTAGGGTTAGGAATAGGTTTAGGCTTTGGGTTAGGGTTACGGTTAGGGTTAGGAATAGGGTTAGGTTTAGGGTTATTGTTAGGGTTTGGTTTAGAGTTTGTGTTAGGGTTAGGTTTAGGTTTTGGGTTCGGGTTAGAATTAGGGTTATGGTTAGGTTTTGAGATAGGTTAGGGTTAGGGTTAGGGTAAGGGTTTGGGTTAGGGTTAGGGTTAGTTGTAGGGTTTGAGTTTGACTTAGGATTAGGGTTAGCATTAGGGTTAAGGTTAGGGTTAGGGTTAGGGTTTGGGTTTCGGTTATGATTAGGGTTAGGGTTAGGGTTAGTGATAGTGTTAGGGTTAGGCTTAGTGTTAAGGTTAGTGTTTGGGTTAGGGTTAGGTTTTGGGTTAGGTTTAGGATTAGGGTTAAGTTTAGGGTTTGGTTTTGGGTTAGGTTTAAGGTTAGGGATAGCGTTAGGGTTATGTTTAGGGTTCGGGTTAGGGTTAGGGTTTGGGTTAAAGTTAGGTTTAGGGTTAGGGTTAGGGTTCGGGTTAGGGTTATGATTTGGGTTTGGGTAAGGGTTAGCGTTAGGTTTAGCGTTAGGGTTTTGGTTACGGTTAGGGTGTGGATTAGGTTTAGGGTTAGTATGAGGGTTACGATTAGGGTTAAGTTTAGGGTTTGTGTTTGGGTTAGGTTTAGGGTTAGCATTAGGATTAGGTTTAGGGCTTAGGGTTAGGATTAGGTTTAGGGTTTGGGTTAGGGTTAGGATTAGGTTTAGGATTAGGGGTAGGGTTAGGGTTAGGGTTAGTGTTTGGGTTAGGGTTAGGGTTAGGGTTAGGGTTTGAGTTTGAATTAGGTTTAGGGTTAGTATTAGGGTTAAGGTTAGGGTTAGGTTTTTGGTTTGGGTTAGTGTTAGGGTTAGGGTTTGGTTTAGGATTAGGTTTAGGGTTAGGGTTTGGGATAGGCTTAGGGTTAGGTTTAGTGTTAGGTTTAGGGTTTGGGTTAGGGTTAGAATTTGTGTTAGGGTTAGCGTTAGGGTTAGGATTAGGATTAGGGTTAAGATTAGGGATTGTCTTAGGTTTAGGGTGAGGGTTAGCGTTTGGGTTAGGGTTAGGTTTAGGGTTAGGGTTTGGGTTAGGATTTGGTTTAAAGTTAGGGTTAGGGTTAGGATTAGCAATAGGGTTAGGGTTAGGGTTAGGGTTAGGGTTAGGGTTAGGTTTAGGGTTTGGTTTAGGGTTAAGGTTAGGGTTAGGGTTTGGAATTGGGTGAGGTTTAAGGTTAGGGTATGAGTTAGGTTTGTGGTTACGGTGTGGTTTTGGGTTAGGGTTAGTGTTAGGGTTAGGGATAGGGTTAGGATTAGGGTTAGGGTTAGGTTTAGGGTTAGAGTTAGGGTTTGGTTTAGGGTTAGGGTTAGGGTTAGGGTTAGGGTTATGGTTTGGGTTCGGTTTAGAATTAGGATTAGGGTTAGGGTTAGGATTAGGGATTGGGTTTGTGTTAGGGTTAGGGTTAGGGTTAGGATTAGGGTTAGGGTTAGGGTTAGGATTAGGGTTAGGTTTATGTTTTGGGTTAGGGTTAGGGTTAGGTTTAAGGTTAGGGTTTTGATTAGGGTTAGGGTTAGGATTTGATTTAGGTTTAGGGTTTTGGTTTGGGTTAATGTTAGGGTTAGGATTTGGGTTAGTGTTAGGGTTAGGGTTAGTGTTAGGGTTAGGGTTTGGGTTAGGGTTAGGGATAGGGTTAGGTTTAGGTTTTTGGTTAGGTTTAGGGTTAGGGATAGGGTTTGGGTTAGGGTTAGGGTTAGCGTGAAGGTTATGTTTAGGGTATTGTTTAGGCTTAGGGTTTAGGTTTAGGGTTAGGAATAGGGTTAGGGTTAGGGTTAGGGTTAGGGTTAGTGTTAGGAATATTGTTAGGGTTATTGTTAGGGTTTGGGTTAGTGTTTGGGTTAGGGTTAGGGTTTGAATTAGGGTTAGAGATTGAGTTAGGGTTAAGTTTAGGGTTAGGGGGTGGGTTAGGGTTTGGGTTAAGTTTAGGTTTAGGGTTAGGGTTAGGAATAGGTTTAGGGTTAGGTTTTGGGTTAGGGTTAGGGTTAGGATTAGGTTTTGGGTTAGGGTTCGAGTTAGGGTTTGTTTTTGGGTTAGGGTTAGGGTTAGGGTTAGATTAGGGTTAGGTTTAGGTTTAGGATTTGGGTAAGGGTTAGGGTTAGGGTTAGGGTTAGGGTTTGGTTTAGGGTTAGTGTTATTTTTTGGGTTAGGTTTAGGGTTAGGATAAGGGTTAGGGTTAGGTTTAGGGTTAGGGTTAGGGTTAGGGTTAGGGTTAGGGTTAGGGTTAGGGTTTGGTTTAGGGTTAGTGTTATTTTTTGGGTTAGGTTTAGGGTTAGGATAAGGGTTAGGGTTAGGTTTAGGGTTAGGGTTTGGGTTAGGGTTATGGTTATAGTTATGGTTAGGGTTAGGGTTAGGGTTAGGGTTTGAGTTAGGGTTAGCGTTATGGTTAGGATTAGGATTAGTGTTAGGGTTAGGGTTTGGTTTAGGGCTAGGGTTAGTTTTTGGGTTAGGGTTAGGGTAAGGATTAGGGTTAGGGTAAGGGTTAGGGTTAGGTTTACGAATAGGGTTAGGGTTAGGATTATTGTTAGGGTTAGTGTTAGGGTTAGGAAAAGGGTTAGGTTTAGGTTTAGGCTTAGGGTTTGGGTAGGGTTAGGGTTAGGGTTTGAGTTAGGGTTTCGGTTAGGGTTAGGGTTAGATTTAGGGGTTGGGTGTGGGTTAAGGTTAGGTTTAGGGTTACGATTAGGGTTAGGGTTAGAGTTAGGATTAGGGTTAGGTTTAGGGTTTGGGTTAGTGTTAGGGTTAGGGTTAGGATTAGGGTTAGGGTTAGGATTAGAGTTAGGGTTAGGCTTTTGGTTTCTGTTAGGTTAGGTTTAGGTTTTGGGTTAGCCTTAGGGTAAGTGTTAGTGTTAGTGTTAGGGTTTGGGTTAGGGTTAGTGTTAGGTTTAGGATTTGGGTTAGGGTTAGTTTTAGGGTTAGGGTTTGTCTTAGGGTTAGGTTTTGATTTAGGGTTAGGGTTTGGGTTAGATTTACGGTTAGGTTTTGGGTTAAGGTTAGGTTTAGTGTTAAGTTTAGGAATAGGGTTAGGGTTAGGGTTAGGGTTAATGTTAGGGTTTTGATCAGGGTTAGAGTTAGGATTAGATTTAGGGTTAGGGTTTTGGTTTGGGTTAGGGTTAGGGTTAGGGTTAGGGTTTTGGTTAGGGTTAAGGTTAGTGTTAGGGTTTGGGTTAGGGTTAGGGTTAGCGTGAGGGTTATGTTTAGGGTATTGGTTAGGGTAAGGGTTTAGGGTTAGGGTTAGGAATAGGGTTAGGGTTAGGGTTAGGGTTAAGGTTAGTGTTAGTGTTAGGAATAGGGTTAGGGTTAGGGTTATTGTTAGGGTTTGGGTTAGGGTTTGGATTAGGGTTTGGTTTAGGTTTTGAGTTAGGGTTAGAGTTAGGGTTAGAGTTTGAGTTAGGGTTAGGGTTAGGGTTAGGGATAGGTTTTGGGTTAGTGTTTGGGTAAGTGTTTGGGTTAAGGTTAGGGTTAGTGTTAGGGTTAGGGTTAGGGTTAGGATTAGAGTTAGGATTAGGGTTTTGGTTTGGTTTAGGGTGAGGGTTAGGGTTTGGGTTAGGGTTAGGGTTTGGGTTCGGGTTAGGATTAGGGTTAGGGTTAGGGTTAGGGTTAGGGTTTAGGTTAGGGTTAGGGTTAGGGTTTGAGTTAGGGTTAGGGGTAGGGTTAGGTTTAGGTTTTGAGTGTGATTTAGGATTAGGGTTAGCATTAGGGTTAAGGTTAGGGTTAGGGTTAGGGTTTTTGTTTCGGTTATGATTAGGGTTAGGGTTAGGGTTAGTGATAGTGTTAGGGTTGGGCTTAGTGTTAAGGTTAGTGTTTGGGTTAGGGTTAGGTTTTGGGTTAGGTTTACGATTAGGGTTAAGTTTAGGGTTTGGGTTTGGTTTAGGTTTAAGGTTAGGGATAGCGTTAGTGTTAGGTTTAGGGTTCGGGTTAGGGTTAGGGTTTGGGTTAAATTTAGGTTTAGGGTTAGGGTTAGGGTTCGGGTTAGGGTTATGATTTGTGTTTGGGTAAATATTAGCGTTAGGTTTAGGGTTAGTGTTTTGGTTACGGTTAGGGTTAGGGTTTGGGTTTCGGTTAGGATTAGGGTTAGGGTTAGGGTTAGGGTTAGGGTTAGTGTTAGGAATAGGGTTAGGGTTAGGGTTATTGATAGGGGTTGGGGTAGGGTTTGGATTAGGGTCTGGTTTAGGATTTGAGTTAGGGTTAGAGTTAGGGTTAGAGTTTGAGTTAGGGTTAGGGTTAGGGTTAGGGATAGGTTTTGGGTTAGGGTTTGGGTTAGTGTTTGCGTTAAGGTTAGGGTTAGGGTTAGGGTTAGGGTTAGGGTTAGGATTAGAGTTAGGGTTAGGGTTAGGATTAGGGTTAGGTTTAGGTTTTGGGTTAGGGTTAGGGTTAGGTTTAATGTTAGGCTTTTGATTAGGGTTAGGGTTAGGATTAGAGTTAAGTTTAGGGTTTCGCTTTGGGTTAATGTTAGGGTTAGGATT
>JAJHUQ010000043.1:5077500-5097500 GCA_035773235.1 Eospalax fontanierii | reverse complement strand
GTTTAGGGTTAGGGTTAGGGTTTGGGTTAGTGTTAGTGTTAGTGTTAGGGTTTGGGTTAGGGTTAGGGTTAGGGTTTGAGTTAGGGTTAGGGTTAGGGTTAGGGTTAGGGTTAGGGTCAGGGTTAGGATTAGAGTTAGGGTGAGGGTTTTGGTTTGGTTTTGGTTTAGGGTTAGGGTTTGGGTTAGTGTTAGGGTTAGTGTTAGTGTTAGTGTTAGTGTTAGGGTTTGGGTTAGGGTTAGGTTTAGGGTTAGGGTTAGGTTTTGTGTTATTGTTAGGGTTAGTTTTTCGGTTAGGGTTAGTGTTAGGATAATGTTTAGGGTTAGATTTAGGGATAGGGTTTGGGTTAGGGTTTGGGTTAGAGTTTGAGTTAGGGTTAGGTTTAGGGTTAGTGTTTGGGTTAGGGTTAGGGTTAGGGTTAGGGGTTGGGTTTGTGTTAGGGTTAGGGTTAGGTTTAGGATTAGGGTTAGGGTTAGGGTTATTATTTGGTTAGGTTTAGGTTTTGGGTTAGGGTTAGGGTTAGGTTTAATGTTAGGGTTTTGATTAGGGTTAGGGTTAGGATTAGAGTTAGGTTTAGGATTTGCTTTGGGTTAATGTTAGGGTTAGGATTTGGGTTAGTGTTAGGGTTAGGGTTAGTGTTAGGGTTAGGGTTAGGGTTAGGTTTAGGTTTTTGGTTAGGTTTAGGGTTAGGGTTAGGGTTTGGGGTAGGGTTAGGGTTAGCGTGAACGTTATGTTTACGGTATTGGTTAGGGTTAGGGTTTAGGGTTAGGGTTAGGAATAGGGTTAGGTTTAAGGTTAGGGTTAGGGTTAGTGTTAGGAATAGGGTTAGGGTTTGGGTTAGGGTTAGGGTTAGGATGAGGGTTTGGGTTAGGGTTCGAGTTAGGGTTAGTTTTTGGGTTAGGGTTAGGGTTAGGGTTAGGGTTTGGGTTAGGGCTAGGTTTAGGGTTAGGGTTTGGGTTAGGGTTAGGATTAGTGTGAGGGTTATGTTTAGGGTATTGGTTAGAGTTAGGGTTTAGGGTTAGGGTTAGGAATAGGGTGAGGGTTAGGGTTAGGGTTAGTGTTAGGAATAGGGTTAGGGTTAGGGTTATTGTTAGGGTTTGGGTTAGGGTTTGGATTAGGGTTAGGTTTAGGTTTTGGGTTAGGGTTAGAGTTAGGGTTAGAGTTTGAGTTAGGGTTAGGGTTAGGGTTAGGGATAGGGTTTGGGTTAGGGTTTGGGTTAGGGTTTGGGTTAAGGTTAGCTTTAGGGTTATGGTTAGGAATAGGGTTATGGTCAAGGTTTGGGTTAGGATTAGGGTTAGGATTAGTGTTTGGGTTAGGGTTCGGGTTAGGGTTAGTTTTTGGGTTAGGGTTAGGGTTAAGATTAGGGTTAGGGTTAGGTTTAGGTTTAGGGTTTGGGTAAGGGTTAGGGTTTGTGTTAGGGTTAGGGTTAGGGTTAGGGTTTGGTTTAGGGTTAGTGTTATATTTTGGGTTAGGTTTAGGGTTAGGGTAAGGGTTAGGGTTAGGGTTAGGGTTAGGGTTTGGGTTAGGGTTAGGGTTAGGGTTTGAGTTAGGGTTAGGGTTAGGGTTAGGGTTAGGGTTAGTGTTAGGATTAGAGTTAGGGTTAGTGTTTTGGTTTGGTTTGGGGTTAGGGTTGGGGTTTGGTTTAGTGTTAGGGTTAGTGTTAGTGTTAGTGTTAGGGTTTGGGTTAGGGTTTGGGTTAGGTTTAGGGTTAGGGTTTGGGTTAATGTTAGGGTTAGGGTTTGAGTTAGGGTTAGGTTTAGGGTTAGGTTTTGGGTTAGGGTTAGGGTTAGGTTTAATGTTAGGGTTTTGATTAGGGTTAGGGTTAGGATTAGAGTTAAGTTTAGGGTTTTGCTTTGGGTTAATGTTAGGGTTAGGATTTGGGTTAGTGTTAGGGTTTGGGTTAGTGTTAGGGTTAGGGTTTGGGTTAGGGTTAGGGTTAGGGTTAGGTTTAGGTTTTTGGTTAGGTTTAGGGTCAGGGTTAGGGTTTGTGTTAGGGTTAGGTTTGGCGTGAAGGTTATGTTTAGGGTATTGGTTAGGGTTAGGGTTTAGGGTTAGGGTTAGGAATAGGTTTAGGGTTAGGGTTAGTGTTAGGGTTAGTGTTAGGAATAGGGTTAGGGTTAGGGTTATTGTTAGGGTTTGGTTAGTGTTTGGGTTAGGGTTAGGGTTCGAATTAGGGTTAGAGTTTGAGTTAGGGTTAAGTTTAGGGTTAGGGTTTGGGTTAGGGTTTGGGTTAAGGTTAGGTTTAGGGTTAGGGTTAGGAATAGGGTTAGGGTTAGGGTTTGGGTTAGGGTTAGGGTTAGGATTAGGGTTTGGGTTAGGTTTCGAGTTAGGGTTAGTTTTTGGGTTAGGGTTAGGGTTAGGATTCGGGTTAGGGTTAGGGTAGGGTTTGAGTTAGGGTAAGGGTTAGGGTTAGGGTTTGAGTTAGGGTTAGGTTTAGGGTTATGGTTAGGGTTAGGGTTAGGGTTAGGATTTGGGTTAGGGTTTGGGTTAGGGTTAGGGTTAGGGTTAGGGTAGGGTTTGAGTTAGGGTAAGGGTTAGGGTTAGGGTTTGAGTTAGGGTTAGGTTTAGGTTTAGGGTTAGGGTTTGGGTTAGGTTTAGGGTTAGTGTGAGAGGTTGGGTTTGTGTTAGGATTAGGGTTAGGGTTAGGATTAGGGCTAGGGTTAGGGTTAGGATTAAGTTTATGTTAAGGATTAGAGTTAGATTTAGAGTTAGGGTTATGGTTAGGGTTAGGGTTAGTGTTAGGGTTAGGGTTAGTGTTAGGTTTAGGGTTTGGGTTAGGGTTAGGTTTAGGGTTATGGTTAGGGTTTGAGTTAGGGTTAGGTTAGTGTTAGGGTTAGGGTTTGGGTTAGGGTTAGGTTTAGGGTTAGGTTTGAGTTTGAGTTAGGTTTAGGCTTAGCATTAGGGTTAAGGTTAGGGTTAGTGTTATGGTTTGGGTTAGGGTTAGGGTTATGGTTAGGGTTAGGGTTTGGGTTAGGGTTAGGGTTAGGGTTAGGGTTTGGGTTAGGGATAGAGTTAGGTTTAGGATTAGGGTTAGGCTTAGGATTAGGATTTGGGTTAGGGTTAGGTTTTGGGTTAGGGTTAGGTTAAGGGTTAGGTTTACTTTTTGGGTTAAGGTTAGGGTTAGGTTTAGGATTACGGTTAGGGTTAGTTTTAGGGTTAGGTTTTGGGTTAGGGTTAGGGTTTGATTAGGGTTTGGGTTAGGGTTAGGTTTAGGGTTAGGGTTTGGGTTAAGGTTAGGGTTTGGGTTCGGGTTAGGAATAGGGTTAGGGTTAGGGTTAGGGTTACGGTTTAGGTTTAGGGTTTGGTTTAGGGTTAAGGTTAGGGTTAGGGTTTGGGTTTGGGTTAGGTTTAAGGTTAGGGTTTGAGTTAGGTTTGTGGTTACGGTGTGGTTTTGTGTTAGGGTTAGTATTAGGGTTAGGGATAGGGTTAGGATTAGGGTTAGGGTTAGGTTTAGGGTTAGAGTTAGCGTTTGGTTTAGGGTTAGGGTTAGTGTTAGGTTTAGGTTTTGGGTTAGGTTTAGGGTTAGGGTTATGGTTTGGGTTCGGGTTAGAATTAGGATTAGGGTTAGGGTTAGGGTTAGGGTTTTGGTTTGGGTTAGGGTTAGGGTTAGGATTAGGATTAGGGTTAGGGTTAGGGTTAGGGTTAGGATTAGGGTTAGGTTTAGGTTTTGGGTTAGGGTTAGGTTTAGGTTTTGGGTTAGGGTTATGGTTAGGTTTAATGTTAGGATTTTGATTAGGGTTAGGGTTAGGATTAGAGTTAGGTTTAGGATTTTGGTTTGGATTAATGTTAGGGTTAGGATTTCGGTTAGTGTTAGGGTTAGGGTTAGTGTTAGGGTTAGGGTTTGGGTTAGGGTTAGGGTTTGGTTTAGGTTTTTGGTTAGGTTTAGGGTTAGGGTTAGGGTTTGGGTTAGGGTTAGGGTTAGCGTGAAGGTTATGTTTAGGGTATTGGTTAGGGTTAGGGTTTAGGGTTAGGGTTAGTAAAAGGTTTAGGCTTAGGGTTAGGGTTAGGGTTAGTGTTAGGAATAGGGTTAGGGTTAGGGTTATTGTTAGGGTTTCGGTCAGTGTTTGGGTTAGGGTTAGGGTTCGAATTAGGGTTAGAATTTGTGTTAGGTTTAAGTTTAGGGTTAGGGTTTGGGTTAGGGTTTGGGTTAAGGTTAGGTTTAGGGTTAGGATTAGGAATAGGGTTAGGGTTAGGGTTTGGGATAGGGTTAGGGTTAGGATTAGAGTTTGGGTTAGGGTTCGAGTTAGGGTTAGTTTTTGGGTTAGGGTTAGGGTTAGGATTAGATTAGGGTTAGGTTTAGGTTTAGTGTTAGGGTATGGGTTAGGGTTAGGGTTAGGGTTAGGGTTTGGTTTAGGGTTAGTGTTATTTTTTGGGTTAGGTTTAGGGTTAGGATAAGGGTTAGGGTCAGGTTTAGGTTTAGTGTTAGGGTATGGGTTAGGGTTAGGGTTAGGGTTAGGGTTTGGTTTAGGGTTAGTGTTATTTTTTGGGTTAGGTTTAGGGTTAGGATAAGGGTTAGGGTTAGGTTTAGGGTTAGGGTTTGGTTTAGGGTTAGGGTTATTGTTTGAGTTTGGGTTAGGGTTAGGGTTTGGGTTAGGATTCGAGTTAGGTTTAGTTCTTGGGTTAGGGTTAGGGTTAGGTTTAGGGTTTGGGTTAGGGTTAGGGTTAGGATTAGGGTTTGGGTTAGGGTTAGGGTTAGCGTGAGGGTTATGTTTACGGTATTGGTTAGGGTTAGGGTTTTATGTTAGGGTTAGGAATAGGGTTAGGGTTAGGGTTAGGCTTAGGGTTAATCTTAGGAATAGGGATAGGGTTAGGGTTATTGTTAGGGTTTGGGTTAGCGATTGGATTAGGGTTAGGTTTAGGTTTTGGGTTAGGGTAAGAGTTAGGGTTAGAGTTTGGGTTAGGGTTAGGGTTAGGGTTACGGATAGGGTTTGGGTTAGGGTTTAGGGTTAGGGTTTGGGTTAGGGTTTTGGTTAAGGTTAGGTTTAGGGTTATGGTTAGGAATAGGGTTATGGTTAGGGTTTGGGTTAGGGTTAGGGTTAGGATTAGGGTTTGGGTTAAGGTTCGGGTTAGTGTTAGTATTTGGGTTAGGGTTAGGGTTACGATTAGGGTTAGGTTTAGGTTTAGGTTTAGGGTTTGGGTAAGGGTTAGGGTTTGGGTTAGGGTTAGGGTTAGGGTTAGGGTTAGGGTTAGGGTTTGGTTTAGGGTTAGTGTTATATTTTGGTTTAGGTTTAGGGTTAGGATAAGGGTTAGGTTTAGGTTTAGGTTTATGGTTTGGGTAAGGGTTAGAGTTTGGGTTAGGGTTAGGGTTAGGGTTAGGATTAGGGTGAGGGTTAGGGTTAGGTTTAGGTTTAGGGTTTGGGTAAGGGTTTGAGTTAGGGTAAGGGTTAGGGTTAGGGTTTGAGTTAGGGTTAGGGTTAGGTTTAGGGTTAGGGTTTGGGTTAGGATTAGGGTTAGTGTTAGAGGTTGGGTTTGTGTTAGGGTTAGGGTTAGTGTTAGGATTAGGGTTAGGGATAGGGTTAGGATTAGGTTTAGGTTTAGGATTAGAGTTAGATTTAGGGTTAGGGTTTTGGTTTGGGTTAGGGTTAGGGTTAGGATTTGGGTTAGTATTAGGGTTAGGGTTAGTGTTAGGGTTCGTGTTTGGGTTAGGGTTAGGGTTAGGGTTAGGGTTATGGTTAGGGTTTGAGTTAGGGTTAGGTTAGTGTTAGGGTTAGGGTTTGGGTTAGGGTTAGGTTTAGGTTTAGGTTTGAGTTTGAGTTAGGTTTAGACTTAGCATTAGGGTTAAGGTTAGGGTTAGTGTTATGGTTTGGGTTAGGGTTAGGGTTAGGGTTAGGGTTAGGGTTTGGGTTAGGGTTAGGGTTAGGGTTAGGGTTTGGGTTAGGGTTAGATTTAGGTTTAGGATTAGGGTTAGGCTTAGGATTAGAATTTGGGTTAGGGTTAGGTTTTGGGTTAGGGTTAGGTTAAGGGTTAGGTTTACTTTTTGGGTTAAGGTTAGGGTTAGGTTTAGGATTACGGTTAGGGTTAGTTTTAGGGTTAGGTTTTGGGTTAGGGTTAGGGTTTGATTAGGGTTTGGGTTAGGGTTAGGTTTAGGGTTAGGGTTTGGGTTAAGGATAGGGTTAGTGTTAGGGTTAGGAATAGGGTTAGGGTTAGGGTTAGGGTTAGGGTTAGTGTTAGGATGAGAGTTAGGTTTAGTGTTTTGGTTTGTTTTAGGGTTAGTGTTAGGGATTGGGTTAGTGTTAGGGTTAGTGTTAGTGTAAGTGTTAGGGTTTGGGTTAGGGTTTGGGTTAGGGTTAGGGTTAGGGTTTGGGTTAGGGTTAGGGTTAGGGTTTGAGTTAGGGTTATGTTTAGGGTTAGGTTTTGGGTTAGGGTTAGGGTTAGGTTTAATGTTAGGGTTTTGATTAGGGTTAGGGTTAGGATTAGAGTTAGATTTAGGGCTTTGGTTTGGGTTAATGTTAGGGTTAGGATTTGGGTTAGTGTTAGGGTTAGTGTTAGGGTTTTTGTTTGGGTTAGGGTTAGGGTTAGGGTTTGGGTTAGGGTTTGGGTTAGGGTTAGAGTTAGTTTTAGGATTAGGGTTAGGGTTAGGATTAGGATTTGGGTTAGGGTTAGATTTTGCGTTAGGGTTAGGTTTAGGGTTAGTTTTACTTTTTGGGTTAGGGTTAGGTTTAGGGTTAGTGTTAGGGTTAGGGTTTGGGTTAGAGTTAGGGTTTGATTAGGGTTTGGGTTAGGGTTAGGTTTAGGGTTAGGGTTTGGGTTAAGGTTAGGGTTAGGGTTAGGGTTAGGAATAGGGTTAGCGTTAGGGTTAGAGTTACGGTTAGGTTTAGGAATAGGTTTAGGGTGAGGGTTAGGATTAGAGTTATTGTTAGGGTTTTGGTTCGGTTTAGGGTTAGGGTTAGGGTTTGGGTTAGTGTTAGTGTTAGTGTTAGGGTTTGGGTTAGGGTTAGGGTTAGGGTTTGAGTTAGGGTTAGGGTTAGGGTTAGGGTTAGGCTTAGGGTTAGGGTTAGGATTAGAGTTAGGGTTAGGGTTTTGGTTTGGTTTTGGTTTAGGGTTAGGGTTTGGGTTAGTGTTAGGGTTAGTGTTAGTGTTAGTGTTAGTGTTAGGGTTTGGGTTAGGGTTAGGTTTAGGGTTAGGGTTAGGTTTTGTGTTATTGTTAGGGTTAGTTTTTCGGTTAGGGTTAGTGTTAGGATAATGTTTAGGGTTAGATTTAGGGATAGGGTTTGGGTTAGGGTTTGGGTTAGAGTTTGAGTTAGGGTTAGGTTTAGGGTTAGTGTTTGGGTTAGGGTTAGGGTTAGGGTTAGGGGTTGGGTTTGTGTTAGGGTTAGGGTTAGGTTTAGGATTAGGGTTAGGGTTAGGGTTATTATTTGGTTAGGTTTAGGTTTTGGGTTAGGGTTAGGGTTAGGTTTAATGTTAGGGTTTTGATTAGGGTTAGGGTTAGGATTAGAGTTAGGTTTAGGATTTGCTTTGGGTTAATGTTAGGGTTAGGATTTGGGTTAGTGTTAGGGTTAGGGTTAGTGTTAGGGTTAGGGTTAGGGTTAGGTTTAGGTTTTTGGTTAGGTTTAGGGTTAGGGTTAGGGCTCGGGGTAGGGTTAGGGTAAGCGAGAAGGTTGTGTTTACGGTATTGGTTAGGGTAAGGGTAAAGGGTTAGGGCTAGGAATAGGGTTAGGTTTAAGGTTAGGGTTAGGGTTAGTGTTAGGAATAGGGTTAGGGTTTGGGTTAGGGTTAGGGTTAGGATGAGGGTTTGGGTTAGGGTTCGAGTTAGGGTTAGTTTTTGGGTTAGGGTTACGGTTAGGGTTAGGGTTTGGGTTAGGGCTAGGTTTAGGGTTAGGGTTTGGGTTAGGGTTAGGATTAGTGTGAGGGTTATGTTTAGGGTATTGGTTAGAGTTAGGGTTTAGGGTTAGGGTTAGGAATAGGGTGAGGGTTAGGGTTAGGGTTAGTGTTAGGAATAGGGTTAGGGTTAGGGTTATTGTTAGGGTTTGGGTTAGGGTTTGGATTAGGGTTAGGTTTAGGTTTTGGGTTAGGGTTAGAGTTAGGGTTAGAGTTTGAGTTAGGGTTAGGGTTAGGGTTAGGGATAGGGTTTGGGTTAGGGTTTGGGTTAGGGTTTGGGTTAAGGTTAGCTT
This sequence comes from Eospalax fontanierii, assembly GCA_035773235.1. Taxonomy (NCBI): domain Eukaryota; kingdom Metazoa; phylum Chordata; class Mammalia; order Rodentia; family Spalacidae; genus Eospalax; species Eospalax fontanierii. Next base: position 5,089,391 of record JAJHUQ010000043.1, on the reverse strand, counting down.
TAGGGTTATGGTTAGGAATAGGGTTATGGTCAAGGTTTGGGTTAGGATTAGGGTTAGGATTAGTGTTTGGGTTAGGGTTCGGGTTAGGGTTAGTTTTTGGGTTAGGGTTAGGGTTAAGATTAGGGTTAGGGTTAGGTTTAGGTTTAGGGTTTGGGTAAGGGTTAGGGTTTGTGTTAGGGTTAGGGTTAGGGTTAGGGTTTGGTTTAGGGTTAGTGTTATATTTTGGGTTAGGTTTAGGGTTAGGATAAGGGTTAGGGTTAGGGTTAGGGTTAGGGTTTGGGTTAGGGTTAGGGTTAGGGTTTGAGTTAGGGTTAGGGTTAGGGTTAGGGTTAGGGTTAGTGTTAGGATTAGAGTTAGGGTTAGTGTTTTGGTTTGGTTTAGGGTTAGGGTTAGGGTTTGGGTTAGTGTTAGGGTTAGTGTTAGTGTTAGTGTTAGGGTTTGGGTTAGGGTTTGGGTTAGGTTTAGGGTTAGGGTTTGGGTTAATGTTAGGGTTAGGGTTTGAGTTAGGGTTAGGTTTAGGGTTAGGTTTTGGGTTAGGGTTAGGGTTAGGTTTAATGTTAGGGTTTTGATTAGGGTTAGGGTTAGGATTAGAGTTAGATTTAGGGCTTTGGTTTGGGTTAATGTTAGGGTTAGGATTTGGGTTAGTGTTAGGGTTAGGGTTAGTGTTAGGGTTTGGGTTTGGGTTAGGGTTAGGGTTAGGGTTTGGGTTAGGGTTAGGGTCAGGGTTAGGGTTTGGTTTAGGGTTAGAGTTAGGTTTAGGATTAGGGTTAGTGTTAGGATTAGGATTTGGGTTAGGGTTAGGTTTTGGGTTAGGGTTAGGTTTAGGGTTAGTTTTACTTTTTGGGTTAGGGTTAGGGTTAGGTTTAGGATTACGTTTAGGTTTAGTGTTAGGGTTAGGGTTTGGATTAGAGTTAGGGTTTGATTAGGGTTTGGGTTAGGGTTAGGTTTAGGGTTAGGGTTTGGGTTAAGGTTAGGGTTAGGGTTAGGGTTAGGGTTTGGTTTAGGGTTAGAGTTAGGTTTAGGATTAGGGTTAGGGTTAGGATTAGGATTTGGGTTAGGGTTAGGTTTTGGGTTAGGGTTAGGTTTAGGGTTAGTTTTACTTTTTGGGTTAGGGTTAGGGTTAGGTTTAGGATTACGTTTAGGGTTAGTGTTAGGGTTAGGGTTTGGATTAGAGTTAGGGTTTGATTAGGGTTTGGGTTAGGGTTAGGTTTAGGGTTAGGGTTTGGGTTAAGGTTAGGGTTAGGGTTAGGGTTAGGAATAGGGTTACCGTTAGTGTTAGAGTTACGGTTAGTGTTAGGATTAGGTTTAGGGTGAGGGTTAGGATTAGAGTTATTGTTAGGGTTTTGGTTTGGTTTAGGGTTAGGGTTAGGGTTTGGGTTAGTGTTAGTGTTAGTGTTAGGGTTTGGGTTAGGGTTAGGGTTAGGGTTTGAGTTAGGGTTAGGGTTAGGGTTAGGGTTATGGTTAGGCTTAGGTTTAGGGTTAGGATTAGAGTTAGGGTTAGGGTTTTGTTTTGGTTTTGGGTTAGGGTTAGGGTTTGGGTTAGTGTTAGGGTTAGTGTTAGTGTTAGTGTTAGTGTTCGCGTTCGGGTTAGGGTTAGGGTTAGGGTTAGGGTTAGGGTTTGGGTTATTGTTAGGTTTAGTTTTTGGGTTAGGGTTAGTGTTAGGGTAATGTTTAGGGTTAGATTTAGGTTTAGGGTTTGGGTCAGGGTTTGGGTTAGGGTTTGAGTTAGGGTTAGGTTTAGGGTTAGTGTTTGGGTTAGGGTTAGGGTTAGGGTTAGGGGTTGGGTTTGTGTTAGGGTTAGAGTTAGGGTTAGGATTAGGGTTAGGGTTAGGGTTAGGATTAGGGTTAGGTTTAGGTTTTGGGTTAGGGTTAGGGTTAGGTTTAATGTTAGGGTTTTGATTAGGGTTAGGTTTAGGATTAGAGTTAGGTTTAGGGTTTTGCTTTGGGTTAATGTTAGGATTAGGATTTGGGTTAGTGTTAGGGTTAGGGTTAGTGTTAGGGTTAGGGTTAGGGTTAGGTTTAGGTTTTTGGTTAGGTTTAGGGTTAGGGTTAGGGTTTGGGGTAGGGTTAGGGTTAGCGTGAATGTTATGTTTACGGTACTGGTTAGGGTTAGGGTTTAGGGTTAGGGTTAGGAATACGGTTAGGTTTAAGGTTAGGGTTAGGGTTAGTGTTAGGAATAGGGTTAGGGTTTGGGTTAGGGTTAGGATTAGGATTAGGGTTTGTGTTAGGGTTCGAGTTAGGGTTAGTTTTTGGGTTAGGGTTAGGGTTAGGGTTTGGGTTAGGGTTTAGGTTTAGGGTTAGGGTTTGGGTTAGGGTTAGGGTTAGCGTGAGGGTTATGTTTAGGGTATTGGTTAGAATTAGGGTTTAGGGTTAGGGTTAGGAAAAGGGTTAGGGTTAGGGTTAGGGTTAGGGTTAGTGTTAGGAATAGGGTTAGGGTTAGGGTTATTGTTAGGGTTTGGGTTAGGGTTTGGATTAGGGTTAGGTTTAGGTTTTGGGTTAGGGTTAGAGTTAGGGTTAGAGTTTGAGTTACGGTTAGGGTTAGGGTTAGGGATAGGGTTTGGGTTAGGGTTTGGGTTAAATTTAGCTTTAGGGTTATGTTTAGGAATAGGGTTATGGTTAAGGTTTGGGTTAGGATTAGTTTTAGGATTAGGGTTTGGGTAGGGTTAGGGTTAGGATTAGGGTTAGGGTTAGGTTTAGGTTTAGGGTTTGGGTAAGGGTTAGGGTTTGTGTTAGGGTTAGGGTTAGGGTTAGGGTTTGGTTTAGGGTTAGTGTTATATTTTGGGTTAGGTTTAGGGTTAGGATAAGGGTTAGGGTTATGGTTAGGGTTAGGGTTTGGGTTAGGGTTAGGGTTAGGGTTTGAGTTAGGGTTAGGGTTAGGGTTATGGTTAGGGTTAGTGTTAGGATTAGAGTTAGGGTTAGTGTTTTGGTTTGGTTTAGGGTTAGGGTTAGGGTTTGGGTTAGTGTTAGTGTTAGGGTTTGGGTTAGGGTTTGGTTTAGGGTTAGGGTTAGGGTTTGGGTTAGGGTTAGGGTTAGGGTTTGAGTTAGGGTTAGGTTTAGGGTTAGGTTTTGGGTTAGGGTTAGGGTTAGGTTTAATGTTAGGGTTTTGATTAGGGTTAGGGTTAGGATTAGAGTTAGATTTAGGGCTTTGGTTTGGGTTAATGTTAGGGTTAGGATTTGGGTTAGTGTTAGGGTTAGGGTTAGTGTTAGGGTTAGGGTTTGGGTTAGAGTTAGGGTTTGATTAGGGTTTGGGTTAGGGTTAGGTTTAGGGTTAGGGTTTGGGTTAAGGTTAGGGTTAGGGTTAGGGTTAGGAATAGGGTTAGCGTTAGGGTTAGAGTTACGGTTAGGGTTAGGATTAGGTTTAGGGTGAGGGTTAGGATTAGAGTTATTGTTAGGGTTTTGGATTGGTTTCGGGTTAGGGTTAGGGTTTGGGTTAATGTTAGTGTTAGTGTTAGGGTTTGGGTTAGGGTTAGGGTTAGGGTTTGAGTTAGGGTTAGGGTTAGGGTTAGGGTTATGGTTAGGGTTAGGGTTAGGGTTAGGATTAGAGTTAGGGTTAGGGTTTTGGTTTGGTTTTGGGTTAGGGTTAGGGTGATGGTTAGGGTTAGGGTTAGGGTTAGGATTAGAGTTAGGTTTAGGGTTTTGCTTTGGGTTAATGTTAGGGTTAGGATTTGGGTTAGTGTTAGGGTTAGGGTTAGTGTTAGGGTTAGGGTTAGGGTTAGGTTTAGGTTTTTGGTTAGGTTTAGGGTTAGGGTTAGGGTTTGGGGTAGGGTTAGGGTTAGGGTTTGAGTTAGGGTTAGGGTTAGGGTTAGGGTTATGTTTAGGGTTAGGGTTAGGGTTAGGATTAGAGTTAGGGTTAGGGTTTTGGTTTGGTTTTGGGTTAGGGTTAGGGTTATGGTTAGGGTTAGGGTTAGGGTTAGGATTAGAGTTAGGTTTAGGGTTTTGCTTTGGGTTAATGTTAGGGTTAGGATTTGGGTTAGTGTTAGGGTTAGGGTTAGTGTTAGGGTTAGGGTTAGGTTTAGGTTTAGGTTTTTGGTTAGGTTTAGGGTTAGGGTTAGGGTTTGGGGTCGGGTTAGTGTTAGCGTGAAGGTTATGTTTACGGTACTGGTTAGGGTTAGAGTTTAGGGTTAGGTTAGGAATAGGGTTAGGTTTAAGGTTAGGGTTAGGGTTAGTGTTAGGAGTAGGGTTAGGGTTTGGGTTAGGGGTAGGGTTAGGATTAGGGTTTGGGTTAGGGTTCGAGTTAAGGTTAGTTTTTGGGTTAGGGTTAGGGTTAGGGTTAGGGTTTGGGTTAGGGCTAGGTTTAGGGTTAGGGTTTGGGTTAGGGTTAGGGTTAGCATGAGGGTTATGTTTAGGGTATTGCTTAGGGCTAGCGTTTAGCGATAGCGTTAGGAAAAGGGTTAGGGTTAGGGTTAGGGTTAGGGTTAGTGTTAGGAATAGGGTTAGGGTTAGGGTTATTGTTAGGGTTTGGGTTAGGGTTTGGATTAGGGTTAGGTTTAGGTTTTGGGTTAGGGTTAGAGTTAGGGTTAGAGTTTGAGTTAGGGTTAGGGTTAGGTTTATGGATAGGGTTTGGGTTAGGGTTTGGGTTAGGGTTTGGGTTAAGGTTAGCTTTAGGGTTATGGTTAGGAATAGGGTTATGGTAAAGTTTTGGGTTAGGATTAGGGTTAGGATTAGGGTTTGGGTTAGGGTTCGGGTTAGGGTTAGTTTTTGGGTTAGGGTAAGGGTTAGGATTAAGGTTAGGGTTAGGTTTAGGTTTAGGTTTTGGGTAAGGGTTAGGGTTTGTGTTAGGGTTAGGGTTAGGGTTAGGGTTTGGTTTAGGGTTAGTGTTATATTTTGGGTTAGGTTTAGGGTTAGGATAAGGGTTAGGGTTAGGGTTAGGGTTTGGGTTAGGGTTAGGGTTAGGGTTTGAGTTAGAATTAGGGTTAGGGTTAGGGTTTGGGTTATTGTTAGGGTTTGTTTTTGGGTTAGGGTTAGTGTTAGGATAATGTTTAGGGTTATATTTAGGGTTAGGGTTTGGGTTAGGGTTTGGGTTAGGGTTTGAGTTAGGGTTAGGTTTAGGGTTAGTGTTTGGGTTAGGGTTAGGGTTAGGGTTAGGGGTTGGGTTTGTGTTAGGGTTAGTGTTAGGGTTAGGATTAGGGTTAGGGTTAGGGTTAGGATTAGGGATAGGTTTAGGTTTTGGGTTAGGGTTAGGGTTAGGTTTAATGTTAGGGTTTTGATTAGGGTTAGGGTTAGGATTAGAGTTAGGTTTAGGGTTTTGCTTTGGGTTAATGTTAGCGTTAGGATTTGGGTTAGTGTTAGGGTTAGGGTTAGTGTTAGGGTTAGGGTTAGGTTTAGGTTTAGGTTTTTGGTTAGGTTTAGGGTTAGGGTTAGGGTTTGGGGTAGGGTTAGGGTTAGCGTGAAGGTTATGTTTACGGTACTGGTTAGGGATAGCGTGTAGGCTTTGGTTAGGAATAGGGGTAGGGTTAAGGTTTGGGTTAGGGTTAGTGTTTGGAATAGGGTTAGGGTTTGGGTTAGGGTTAGGGTTAGGATTAGGGTTTGGGTTAGGGTTCGAGTTAAGGTTAGTTTTTGGGTTAGGGTTAGGGTTAGGGTTAGGGTTTGGGTTAGGGCTAGGTTTAGGGTTAGGGTTTGGGTTAGGGTTAGGGTTAGCATGAGGGTTATGTTTAGGGTATTGGTTAGGGTTAGGGTTTAGGGTTAGGGTTAGGAATAGGGTTAGGGTTAGGGTTAGGGTTAGGGTTAGGTTTAGTGTTAGGAATAGGGTTAGGGTTAGGGTTATTGTTAGGGTTTGGGTTAGGGTTTGGATTAGGGTTAGGTTTCGGTTTTGGGTTAGGGTTAGAGTTAGGGTTACAGTTTGAGTTAGGGTTAGGGTTAGGTTTAGGGATAGGGTTTGGGTTAGGGTTTGGGTTAGGGTTTGGGTTAAGGTTAGCTTTAGGGTTATGGTTAGGAATAGGGTTATGGTAAAGTTTTGGGTTAAGATTAGGGTTAGGATTAGGGTTTGGGTTAGGGTTCGGGTTAGGGTTAGTTTTTGGGTTAGGGTAAGGGTTAGGATTAGGGTTAGGGTTAGGTTTAGGTTTAGGTTTTGGGTAAGGGTTAGGGTTTGTGTTAGGGTTAGGGTTAGGGTTAGGGTTTGGTTTAGGGTTAGTGTTATATTTTGGGTTAGGTTTAGGGTTAGGATAAGGGTTAGGGTTAGGGTTAGGGTTAGGGTTTGGGTTAGGGTTAGGGTTAGGGTTTGAGTTAGAATTAGGGTTAGGATTAGGGTTAGGGTTAGGGATAGGGTTAGGGTTAGGATTAGAGTTAAGGTTAGGGTTTTGGCTTGGTTTAGGGTTAGGGTTAGGGTTTGGGTTAGTGTTAGGGTTAGTGTTAGTGTTAGTGTTAGGGTTTGGGTTAGGGATAGGGTTAGGGTTAGGGTTAGGGTTTGGGTTATCATTAGGGTTAGTTTTTGGGTTAGGGTTAGGGTTAGGGTAAGTGTTAGGGTTAGGGTTAGGATTAGAGTTAGATTTAGGGTTTTGGTTTGTGTTAATGTTAGGGTTAGGAGTTGGGTTAGGGTTAGGGTTAGTGTTAGGGTTTGGGTTTGGGTTAGGGTTAGGTTTAGGGTTAGGTTTAGGTTTTTGGTTAGGTTTAGGGTTAGGGTTAGGGTTTGGGTTAGGGTTAGGGTTAGCGTGAATGTTATGTTTACTGTATTGGTTAGGGTTAGGGTTTAGGGTTAGTGTTAGGAATAGGGTTAGGGTTAGGGTTAGGGTTAAGGTTAATGTTAGGAATATGGTTAGGGTTAGGGTTATTGTTAGGGTTTGGCTTAGTGTTTGGGTTAGGGTTAGGGTTAAGGTTAGTGTTAGGAATATGGTTAGGGTTAGGGTTATTGTTAGGGTTTGGCTTAGTGTTTGGGTTAGGGTTAGGGTTCGATTTAGGGTTAGAGTTTGAGTTAGGGTTAGGGTTAGGGTTAGGTTTTGGGTTAAGGTTAGGTTTAGGGTTAGGGTTAGGAATAGGGTTAGGGTTAGGTTTAGGTTTAGGTTTTGGGTAAGGGTTAGGGTTTGGGTTAGGGTTAGGGTTTGGGTTAGGGTTTGGGTTAAGGTTAGGTTTAGGGTTAATGTTAGGAATAGGGTTAGGGTTAGGGTTTTGGTTAGGTTTAGGGTTAGGATTAGGGTTTGGGTTAGGGTTCGAGTTAGGGTTAGTTTTTGGGTTAGGTTTAGGGTTAGGATTCGGGTTAGGGTTAGGTTTAGGTTTAGGGTTTGGGTAAGGATTAGGGTTTGGGTTAGGGTTAAGGTTAGGGTTAGGGGTTGGGTTTGTGTTAGGGTTAGAGTAAGGGTTAGGATTAGTGTTAGGTTTAGGGTTAGGATTATTTTTTGGGTTAGGTTTAGGGTTAGGATAAGGGTTAGGGATAGGTTTAGGGTTAGGGTTTGGTTTGGGGTTAGGGTTATTGTTTGAGTTAGGGTTAGGGTTAGGGTTTGGGTTAGGATTCGAGTTAGGGTTAGTTTTTGGGTTAGGGTTAGGGTTAGGTTTAGGGTTTGGGTTAGGGTTAGGGTTAGGGTTAGGGTTTGGGTTAGGGTTAGGGTTACCGTGAGGGTTATGTTTACGGTATTGGTTAGGGTTAGGGTTTAATGTTAGGGTTAGGAATAGGGTTAGGGTTAGGGTTAGGCTTAGGGTTAGTCTTAGGAATAGGGATAGGGTTAGGGTTATTTTTAGGGTTTGGGTTAGCGTTTGGATTAGGGTTAGGTTTAGGTTTTGGGTTAGGGTTAGAGCTAGGGTTAGAGTTTTGGTTAGGGTTATGGTTAGTGTTAGGGATAGGGTTTATGTTAGGGTTTAGGGTTAGGGTTTGGGTTAGGGTTTTGGGTAAGGTTATGTTTAGGGTTATGGTTAGGAATAGGGTTATGGTTAGGGTTTGAGTTAGGGTTAGGGTTAGGATTAGGGTTTTGGTTAAAGTTCAGGTTAGTGTTAGTTTTTGGATTAGGGTTAGGATTAGGGTTAGGGTTAGGTTTAGGTTTAGGGTTTGGGTAAGGGTTAGGGTTTGGGTTAGGGTTAGGGTTAGGTTTAATGTTAGGGTTTTGATTAGGGTTAGGGTTAGGATTAGAGTTATGTTTAGGGTTTTGCTTTGGGTTAATGTTAGGGTTAGGATTTGGGTTAGTGTTAGGGTTAGGGTTAGTGTTAGGGTTAGGGTTAGGGTTAGGTTTAGGTTTTTGGTTAGGTTTAGGGTTAGGGTTAGGGTTTGGGGTAGGGTTAGGGTTAGCTTGAAGGTTATGTTTACGGTACTGGTTAAGGTTAGGGTTTAGGGTTAGGGTTAGGAATAGGGTTAGGTTTAAGGTTAGTGTTAGGGTTAGTGTTAGGAATAGGGTTAGGGTTTGGGTTAGGGTTAGGGTTAGGATTAGGGTTTGGGTTAGGGTTCGAGTTAAGGTTAGTTTTTGGGTTAGGGTTAGGGTTATGGTTAGGGTTAGGGTTTGTCTTAGGGCTAGGTTTAGGGTTAGGGTTTGGGTTAGGGTTAGGGTTATCATGAGGGTTATGTTTAGGGTATTGGTTAGGGTTAGGGTTTAGGGTTAGGGTTAGGAATAGGGTTAGGGTTAGGGTTAGGGTTAGGGTTAGGGTTAGTGTTAGGAATAGGGTTAGGGTTAGGGTTATTGTTAGGGTTTGGGTTAGGGTTTGGATTAGGGTTAGGTTTAGGTTTGGATTAGGGTTAGAGTTAGGGTTAGAGTTTGAGTTAGGGTTAGGGTTAGGGTTAGGGATAGGATTTGGGTTACGGTTTGGGTTAGGGTTTGGGTTAAGGTTAGCTTTAGGGTTATGGTTAGGAATAGGGTTATGGTAAAGGTTTGGGTTAGGATTAGGGTTAGGATTAGGGTTTGGGTTAGGGTTTGTTTTAGGGTTAGTTTTTGGGTTAGTGTTAGGGTTAGGATTAGGGTTAGGGTTAGGTTTAGGTTTAGGGTTTGCGTTAGGGTTAGGGTTTGTGTTAGGGTTAGGGTTAGGGTTAGGGTTTGGTTTAGGGTTAGTGTTATATTTTGGGTTAGGTTTAGGGTTAGGATAAGGGTTAGGGTTAGGGTTAGGGTTAGGGTTTGGGTTAGGGTTAGGGTTAGGTTTTGAGTTAGGGTTAGAGTTAGGGTTAGGGTTAGGGTTAGGGATAGGGTTAGGGTTAGGATTAGAGTTAGGGTTAGTGTTTTGGCTTGGTTTAGTGTTAGGGGTAGGGTTTGGCTTAGTGTTAGGGTTAGTGTTAGTGTTAGTGTTAGGGTTTGGGTTAGGGTTTGGGTTAGGGTTAGGGTTAGGGTTTGGGTTAGGTTAGGGTTAGGGTTTGAGTTAGGGTTAGGTTTAGGGTTAGGTTTTGGGTTAGGGTTAGGGTTAGGTTTAATGTTAGGGTTTTGTTTAGGGTTAGGGTTAGGATTAGAGTTAGATTTAGGGCTTTTGTTTGGGTTAATGTTAGGGTTAGGATTTGGGTTAGTGTTAGGGTTAGGTTTAGTGTTAGGGTTTGGGTTTGGGTTAGGGTTAGGGTTAGGGTTTGGGTTAGGGTTAGGGTTAGGGTTTGGGTTAGGGTTCGAGTTAGGGTTAGTTTTTGGGTTAGGTTTAGGGTTAGGATTCGGGTTAGGGTTAGGTTTAGGTTTAGGGTTTGGGTAAGGATTAGGGTTTGGCTTAGGGTTAGGGTTAGGGTTTGGGTTAGGGTTAGGGTTAGCGTGAGGGTTATGTTTAGGGTATTGGTTATGGTTAGGGTTTAATGTTAGGGTTAGGAATAGGGTTACGGATAGGGTTAGGCTTAGGGTTAGTCTTAGGAATAGGGATAGGGTTAGGGTTATTGTTAGGGTTTGGGTTAGCGTTTGGATTAGGGTTAGTTTTAGGTTTTGGGTTAGGGTTAGAGCTAGGGTTAGAGTTTGGGTTAGGGTTAGGGTTAGTGTTAGGGATAGGGTTTGGGTTAGGCTTTAGGGTTAGGGTTTGGGTTAGGGTTTTGGTTAAGGTTAGGTTTAGGGTTATGGTTAGGAATAGGGTTATGGTTAGGGTTTGAGTTAGGGTTAGGGTTAGGATTAGGGTTTGGGTTAAGGTTCGGGTTAGTGTTAGTTTTTGGATTAGGGTTAGGATTAGGGTTAGGGTTAGGGTTTGGTTTTGGGTTTGGGTAAGGGTTAGGGTTTGAATTAGGGTTAGGGTTAGGGTTAGGTTTAATGTTAGGGTTTTGATTAGGGTTAGGGTTAGGATTAGAGTTAGGTTTAGGGTTTTGCTTTCGGTTAATGTTAGGGTTAGGATTTGGGTCAGTGTTAGGGTTAGGGTTAGTGTTAGGGTTAGGGTTAGGGTTAGGTTTAGGTTTTTGGTTAGGTTTAGGGTTAGGGTTAGGGTTTGGGGTAGGGTTAGGGTTAGCGTGAAGGTTATGTTTACGGTACTGGTTAGGGTTAGGGTTTAGGGTTAGGGTTAGGAATAGGGTTAGGTTTAAGGTTAGGGTTAGGGTTAGTGTTAGGAATAGGGTTAGGGTTTGGGTTAGGGTTAGGGTTAGGATTAGGGTTTTGGTTAGGGTTCGAGTTAAGGTTAGTTTTTGGGTTCGGGTTAGGGTTAGGGTTAGTGTTAGGGTTTGGGTTAGGGCTAGGTTTAGGGTTAGGGTTTGGGTTACGGTTAGGGTTAGCATGAGGGTTATGTTTAGGGTATTGGTTAGGGTTAGGGTTTAGGGTTAGGGTTAGGAATAGGGTTAGGGTTAGGGTTAGGGTTAGGGTTAGGGTTAGTGTTAGGAATAGGGTTAGGGTTAGGGTTATTGTTAGGGTTTGGGTTAGGGTTTGGATTAGGGTTAGGTTTAGGTTTGGGATTAGGGTTAGAGTTAGGGTTAGAGTTTGAGTTAGGGTTAGGGTTTGGGTTAGGGATAGGGTTTGGGTTAGGGTTTGGGTTAGGGTTTGGGTTAAGGTTAGCTTTAGGGTTATGGTTAGGAATAGGGTTATGGTAAAGGTTTGGGTTAGGGTTAGGGTTAGGGTTAGTGTTTGGGTTAGGGTTCGGGTTAGGGTTAGTTTTTGGGTTAGGGTTAGGTTTAGGATTAGGGTTAGGGTTAGGGTTAGGGTTAGGGTTAGGGTTAGGGTTTGGGTTAGGGTTAGGGTTTGGTTTAGGGTTAGTGTTATATTTTGGGTTAGGTTTAGGGTTAGGATAAGGGTTAGGGTTAGGGTTAGGATTAGGGTTTGGGTTAGGGTTAGGTTTAGGGTTTGTGTTAGGGTTAGGGTTAGGGTTAGGGTTAGGGTTAGGGATAGGGTTAGGGATAGGATTAGAGTTAGGGTCAGGGTTTTGGCTTGGTTTAGGTTTAGGGTTAGGGTTTGGGTTAGTGTTAGGGTTAGTGTTAGTGTTAGTGTTAGGGTTTGGGTTAGGGTTTGGGTTAGGGTTAGGGTTAGGCTTTGGGTTAGGGTTAGGGTTAGGGTTTGAGTTAGGGTTAGGTTTAGGGTTAGGTTTTGGGTTAGGGTTAGGGTTAGGTTTAATGTTAGGGTTTTGATTAGGGTTAGGGTTAGGATTAGAGTTAGATTTAGGGCTTTGGTTTGGGTTAATGTTAGGGTTAGGATTTGGCTTAGTGTTAGGGTTAGGGTTAGTGTTAGGGTTTGGGTTTGGGTTAGGGTTAGGGTTTGGTTTAGGGTTAGGGTTAGGGTTAGGGTTTGGGTTAGGGTTAGAGTTAGGGTTAGGGTTTTGGCTTGGTTTAGGGTTAGGGTTAGTGTTTGGGTTAGTGTTAGGGTTAGTGTTAGTGTTAGTGTTAGGGTTTGGGTTAGGTATAGGGTTAGGGTTAGGGTTAGGAATAGGGTTAGGGTTAGGGTTTGGGTTAGGGTTAGGGTTAGGTTTAGGTTTAGGGTTTGGGTAAGGGGTAGGGTTTGGGTTAGGGTGAGGGTTTGGGTTAGGGTTTGGGTTAAGGTTAGGTTTAGGGTTAGGGTTAGAAATAGGGTTAGGGTTAGGGTTTGCGTTAGTGTTAGGGTTAGGATTAGGGTTTG
>JAJHUQ010000043.1:5062500-5070000 GCA_035773235.1 Eospalax fontanierii | reverse complement strand
TGTTTAGGGTATTGGTTAGGGTTATGGTTTAGGGTTAGTGTTAGGAATAGGGTGAGGGTTAGGGTTAGGGTTAAGGTTAGGGGTTAGGAATATCGTTAGGGTTAGGGTTATTGTTAGGGTTTGGCTTAGTGTTTGGGTTAGGGTTAGGGTTCGAATTAGGGTTAGAGGTTGAGCTAGGGTTAAGTTTAGTGTTAGGGTTTGGGTTAATGTTAGGTTTAGGGTTAGGGTTAGGAATAGGGTTAGGGTTAGGGTTTGGGATAGGTTTAGGATTAGGGTTTGGGTTAGGTTTCGAGTTAGGGTTAGTTTTTGGGTTAGGGTTAGGTTTAGGATTCGGGTTAGGGTTAGGTTTAGGTTTAGGGTTTGGGTAAGCGTTAGGGTTTGGGTTATGGTTAGGGTTAGGTTTAGGGTTAGGGTTAGGGTTTGGTTTAGGGTTAGTGTTATTTTTGGGGTTAGGTTTAGGGTTAGGATAAGGGTTAGGGTTAGGTTTAGGGTTAGTGTTTTTGTTAGGGTTAGGGTTAGTGTTTGAGTTAGGGTTAGGGTTAGGGTTATGGTTAGGGTTATGGTTAGGGTTAGGATTTGGGTTAGGGTTTGGGTTAGGGTTAGGGTTAGGATTATGGTTTGGGTTAGGGTTCGAGTTAGGGTTAGTTTTTGGGTTAGGGTTAGGGTTAGGATTAGGGTTAGGTTTATGGTTAGTGTTTGGGTTAGGGTTAGGGTTAGGGTTAGGGTTAGGGTTAGGGTTAGGGTTAGGATTAGGGTTAGTTTTAGGGTTAGGATTAGGGTTAGGGTTAGGGTTAGGATTAGGGTTAGTTTTAGGTTTTGGGTTAGGGTTAGGGTTAGATTTAATATTAGGGTTTTGATTAGGGTTAGGGTTAGGATTAGAGTTAGGTTTAGGGTTTTGCTTTGGGTTAATGTTAGGGTTAGGATTTGGGTTAGTGTTAGGGTTAGGGTTAGTGTTAGGGTTAGCGTTAGGGTTAGGTTTAGGTTTTTGGTTAGGTTTAGGGTTAGGGTTAGGGTTTGGGGTAGGGTTAGGGTTAGCGTGAAGGTTAAGTTTACGGTATTGGTTAGGGTTAGGGTTTAGGGTTAGGGTTAGGAATAGGGTTAGGTTTAAGATTAAGGTTAGGGTTAGTGTTAGGAATAGGGTTAGGGTTAGGGTTTGGGTTAGGGTTAGGGTTAGGATTAGGGTTTGGGTTAGGGTTCGAGTTAGGGTTAGTTTTTGGGTTAGGGTTAGGGTTAGGGTTAGGGTTTGGGTTAGGGTTAGGATTTTATTAGGGTTTGGGTTAGGGTTAGGTTTAGGCTTAGGGTTTGGGTTAAGGTTAGGGTTAGGGTTAGGGTTCGGGTTAGGGTTATGGTTTAGGTTTAGGGTTTGGTTTAGTGTTAAGGTTAGGGTTAGGGTTTGGGTTTGGGTTAGGTTTAAGGTTAGGGTTTGTGTTAGGTTTGTGGTTACGGTGTGGTTTTGGGTTAGGGTTAGTGTTAGGGTTAGGGATAGGTTTAGGATTAGGGTTAGGTTTAGGGTTAGAGTTAGGGTTTGGTTTAGGGTTAGGGTTAGTGTTTGGTTTAGGTTTTGTGTTAGGTTTAGGGTTAGGGTTATGGTTTGGTTTCGGTTTAGAATTAGGATTAGGGTTAGGGTTAGGTTAGGGGTTGGGTTTGTGTTAGGGTGAGGGTTAGGGTTAGGATTAGGGTTAGGGTTAGGGTTAGGATTAGTGTTAGGTTTAGGTTTTGGGTTAGGGTTAGGGTTAGGTTTAATGTTATGGTTTTGATTAGGGTTAGGGTTAGGATTAGAGTTAGGTTTAGGGTTTTGGTTTGGGTTAATGTTATGGTTAGGATTTGGGTTAGTGTTAGGGTTAGGGTTAGTGTTAGGGTAAGGGTTTGTGTTAGGGTTAGGGTTAGGATTAGGTTTAGGTTTTTGGTTAGGTTTAGGGTTAGGGTTAGGGTTTGGGTTAGGGTTAGGGTTAGCGTGAAGGTTATGTTTAGGGTATTGGTTTAGGTTAGGGTTTAGGGTTAGGGTTAGGAATAAGGTTAGGGTTAGAGTTAGGGTTAGGGTTAGGGTTAGGGTTAGGGTTAGTGTTAGGCATAGTGTTAGTGTTTGGGTTAGGGTTAGGTTTTGGGTTAGGGTTAGGTTTAGGGTTAGGTTTACTTTTTGGGTTAGGGTTAGGGTTAGGTTTAGGATTACGGTTAGGGTTAGTGTTAGGGTTAGGGTTTGGGTTAGAGTTAGGGTTTGATTAGGGTTTGGGTTAGGGTTAGGTTTAGGGTTAGGGTTTGGGTTAAGGTTAGGGTTAGGGTTAGGGTTAGGGTTACGGTTAGGGTTAGGAATAGGGTTAGGGTTAGGCTTATTGTTAGGGTTTGGGTTAGAGTTTGTGTTAGGGTTAGTTTTAGGTTTTGGGTTCGGGTTAGAATTAGGGTTATGATTAGGGTTTGAGTTAGGGTTAGGGTTAGGGTTAGGGTTAGGGTTAGGTTTAGGGTTTGAGTTTGAGTTAGGATTAGGGTTAGCATTAGGGTTAAGGTTAGGGTTAGTTTTTGGGTTAGGTTTAGGGTTAGGATTAGATTAGGGTTAGGTTTAGGTTTAGTGTTTGGGTATGGGTTAGGGTTAGGGTTAGGGTTAGGGTTTGGTTTAGGGTTAGTGTTATTTTTTGGGTTAGGTTTAGGGTTAGGTTAAGGGTTAGGGTTAGGTTTAGGGTTAGGGTTTGGTTTAGGGTTAGGGTTATTGTTTGAGTTAGGGTTAGGGTTAGGGTTTGGGTTAGGATTCGAGTTAGGGTTAGTTTTTGGGTTAGGGTTAGGGTTAGGTTTAGGGTTTGGGTTAGAGTTAGGGTTAGGGTTAGGGTTTGGGTTAGGGTTAGGGTTAGCGTGAGGCTTATGTTTACGGTATTGGTTAGGGTTAGGGTTTAATGTTAGGGTTAGGAATAGGGTTAGGGTTAGGGTTAGGGTTAGAGTTAGTCTTAGGAATAGGGATAGGGTTAGGGTTATTTTTAGGGTTTGTGTTAGCGTTTGGATTAGGGTGAGGTTTTGGTTTTGGGTTAGGGTTAGAGTTAGGGTTAGAGTTTGAGTTAGGGTTAGGGTTAGGGTTAGGGATAGGGTTTGGGTTAGGGTTTAGGTTTAGGGTTTGGGTTAGGGTTTTGGTTAAGGTTAGGATTAGGGTTATGGTTAGGAATAGGGTTATGGTTAGGGTTAGGGTTAGGGTTAGGATTAGGTTTTGGGTTAAGGTTCGGGTTAGGGTTAGTTTTTTGGTTAGGGTTAGGGTTAGGATTAGGGTTAGGGTGAGGTTTAGGTTTAGGGTTTGGGTAAGGGTTAGGGTTTGGGTTAGGGTTAGGGTTAGGGTTAGGGTTAGGGTTAGGGTTATGGTTTGGTTTAGGGTTAGTGTTATATTTTGGGTTAGGTTTAGGGTTAGGATAAGGGTTAGGTTTAGGGTTAGGATTAGGGTTAGGGTTTGGGTTAGGGTTAGGGTTAGGGTTTGAGTTAGGGTTAGGGTTAGGGTTAGGGTTAGGGTTAGGATTAGGGTTAGGGTTAGGGTTAGGGTTAGGTTTAGGTTTAGGGTTTGGGTAAGGGTTAGGGTTTGAGTTAGGTTTAGGGTTAGCGTTAGGGTTAGCTTTTGGTTTAGGGTTAGTGATATTTTTTGTGTTAGGTTTAGGGTTAGGATAAGTTTTAGGGTAAGGTTTAGGGTTAGGTTTTGAGTTAGGCTTAGGGTTAGGATTAGGGTTACGGTTAGGGTTAGTTTTAGGGTTAGGATTAGAGTAAGGGTTAGGGTTTTGGTTTGGTTTAGGGTTAGGGTTAGGGTTTGGGTTAGTGTAAGGGTTAGTGTTAGTGTTAGTGTTAGGGTTTCGGTTAGGGTTAGGGTTAGGGTTAGGGTTAGGGTTTGAGTTATTTTTAGGGTTAGTTTTTGGGTTAGGGTTAGTGTTAGGATTATGGCTAGGGTTAGATTTAGGGTTAGGGTTTGGGTTAGGGTTAGGGTTAGGGTTTGAGTTAGGGTTAGGGTTAGGGTTAAGTTTTGGGTTTGTGTTAGGGTTAGGGTTAGGGTTAGGATTAGGGTTAGGGTTAGTGTTAGGGTTAGGATTAGGGTTAGGTTTAGGTTTTGGGTTAGGGTTAGGGTTAGTTTTAATGTTAGGGTTTTGATTAGGGTTAGGGTTAGCATTAGAGTTAGATTTAGGGCTTTGGTTTGGGTTAATGTTAGGGTTAGGATTTGGGTTAGTGTAAGGGTTAGGGTTAGTGTTAGGGTTTGGGTTTGGGTTAGGGTTAGGCTTAGGGTTTGGGTTAGGGTTAGGGTTAGGGTTAGGGTTTGGGTTAGGTTTAGAGTTAGGTTTAGGATTAGGGTAAGGGTTAGGATTAGGATTTGGGTTAGGGTTAAATTTTGGGTTAGGTTTAGGTTTAGGGTTAGGTTTACTTTTTGGGTTAGGGTTAGGGTTAGGTTTAGGATTACGGTTAGCGTTAGTGTTAGGGTTAGGGTTTGGGTTAGAGTTAGGGTTTGATAAGGGTTTGGGTTAGGGTGAGGTTTAGGGTTAGAGGTTGGGGTAAGGTTAGGGGTACGGTTAGGGTTAGGAATAGGGTTAGCGTTAGGGTTAGAGTTACGGTTAGGGTTAGGAATAGGTTTAGGGTGAGGGTTAGGATTAGAGTTAGGGTTAGGGTTTTCGTTTGGTTTAGGGTTAGGGTTAGGGTTTGGGTTAGTGTTATGGTTAGTGTTAGTGTTAGTGTTAGGGTTTGGTTTAGGGTTAGGGTTAGGGTTAGGGTTAGTGTTAGGGTTTGGTTTATTGTTTGGGTTAGTTTTTGGGTTAGGGTTAGGGTTAGGATTAGGGTTAGGGTTAGATTTAGGGTTAGGCTTAGGGTTAGGGTTAGGGTTAGGGATAGGGTTTGGGTTAGGGTTTAGGGTTAGGGTTTGTGTAAGGGTTTGGGTTAAGGTTAGGTTTAGGGTTATGGTTAGGAATAGGGTTATGGTTAGGGTTAGGGTTAGGGTTTGGGTTAGGTTTAGGGTTAGTGTGAAGGTTATGTTTAGGGTATTGGTTTAGGTTAGGGTTTAGGGTTAGGGTTAGGAATAGGGTTAGGGTTAGGGTTAGGGTTAGGGTTAGGGTTAGTGTTAGGCATAGTGTTAGGGTTATTGTTAGGGTTTGGGTTAGGGTTAGGTTTTGGGTTAGGGTTAGGTTTAGGGTTAGGTTTACTTTTTGGGTTAGGGTTAGGGTTAGGTTTAGGATTACGGTTAGGGTTAGTGTTAGGGTTAGGGTTTGGGTTAGAGTTAGGGTTTGATTAGGGTTTGGGTTAGGGTTAGGTTTAGGGTTAGGGTTTGGGTTAAGGTTAGGGTTAGGTTTAGGGTTAGGAATAGGGTTAGGGTTAGGGTTAGGGTTACGGTTAGGGTTAGGAATAGGGTTAGGGTTAGGCTTATTGTTAGGGTTTGGGTTAGAGTTTGTGTTAGGGTTAGTTTTAGGTTTTGGGTTCGGGTTAGAATTAGGGTTATGGTTAGGGTTTGAGTTAGGGTTAGGGTTTGGGTTAGGGTTAGAGTTAGGTTTAGGGTTTGAGTTTGAGTTAGGATTATTGTTAGTATTAGGGTTAAGGTTAGGGTTAGTTTTTGGTTTAGGTTTAGGGTTAGGATTAGATTACGGTTAGGTTTAGGTTTAGTGTTTGGGTATGGGTTTGGGTTAGGGTTAGGGTTAGGGTTTGGTTTAGGGTTAGTGTTATTTTTTGGGTTAGGTTTAGGGTTAGGATAAGGGTTAGGGTTAGGTTTAGGGTTAGGGTTTGGTTTAGGGTTAGGGTTATTGTTTGAGTTAGGGTTAGGGTTAGGGTTTGGGTTAAGATTCGAGTTAGGCTTAGTTTTTGGTTTAGGGTTAGGGTTAGGTTTAGGGTTTGGCTTAGGCTTAGGGTTAGGGTTAAGGTTTGGGTTAGGGTTAAGTTTTGGGTTAGGGTTAGGTTTAGGGTTAGGTCTAGGGTTAGGAATAGGGTTTGGGTTAGGGTTAAGTTTTGGGTTAGGGTTAGGTTTAGGGTTAGGTTTACTTTTTGGGTTAGGGTTAGGGTTAGGATTAGGATTACGGTTAGCGTTAGTGTTAGGGTTAGGGTTTGGGTTAGAGTTAGGGTTTGATAAGGGTTTGGGTTAGGGTTAGGTTTAGGGTTAGAGTTTGGGTTAAGGTTAGGGTTAGGGTTAGGGTTAGGATTAGGGTTAGTGTTAGGGTAAGAGTTACGGTTAGGGTTAGGAATAGGTTTAGGGTGAGGGTTAGGATTAGAGTTAGGGTTAGGGTTTTCGTTTGGTTTAGGGTTAGGGTTAGGGTTTGGGTTAGTGTTATGGTTAGTGTTAGTGTTAGTGTTAGGGTTTGGATTAGGGTTAGGGTTAGGGTTAGGGTTTGGGTTATTGTTAGGGTTAGTTTTTGGGTTAGGGTTAGGGTTAGGATTAGGGTTAGGGTTAGATTTAGGGTTAGGGTTAGGGTTAGGGTTAGGATTAGGGTTAGGGATAGGGTTTGGGTTAGGGTTTAGGGTTAGGGTTTGGGTAAGGGTTTGGGTTAAGGTTAGGTTTAGGGTTATGGTTAGGAATAGGGTTATGGTTAGGGTTAGGGTTAGGGTTTGGGTTAGGGTTAGGGTTAGCGTGAAGGTTATGTTTAGGGTATTGGTTTAGGTTAGGGTTTAGGGTTAGGGTTAGGAATAGGGTTAGGGTTAGGGTTAGGGTTAGGGTTAGGGTTAGTGTTAGGCATAGTGTTAGGGTTATTGTTAGGGTTTGGGTTAGGGTTAGGTTTTGGGTTACGGTTAGGTTTAGGGTTAGGTTTACTTTTTGGGTTAGGGTTAGGGTTAGGTTTAGGATTACGGTTAGGGTTAGTGTTAGGGTTAGGGTTTGGGTTAGAGTTAGGTTTTGATTAGGGTTTGGGTTAGGGTTAGGTTTAGGGTTAGGGTTTGGGTTAAGGTTAGGGTTAGGTTTAGGGTTAGGAATAGGGTAAGGGTTAGGGTTAGGGTTACGGTTAGGGTTAGGAATAGTGTTAGGGTTAGGCTTATTGTTAGGGTTTGGGTTAGAGTTTGTGTTAGGGTTAGTTTTAGGTTTTGGGCTCGGGTTAGAATTAGGGTTATGGTTAGGGTTTGAGTTAGGGTTAGGGTTTGGGGTAGGGTTAGTGTTAGGGTTAGGGTTTGAGTTTGAGTTAGGATTAGGGTTAGCATTAGGGTTAAGGTTAGGGTTAGGGTTAGGGTTTGGGTTTCGGTTATGATTAGGGTTAGGGTTAGGGTTCGAATTAGGGTTAGAGTTTGAGTTAGGGTTAAGTTTAGGGTTAGGGTTTGGCTTAGGGTTTGGGTTAAGGTTAGGTTTAGGGTTAGGATTAGGAATAGGGTTAGGGTTAGGCTTTGGGTTAGGGTTAGGGTTAGGATTAGAGTTTGGGTTAGGGTTCGAGTTAGGGTTAGTTTTTGGGTTAGGTTTAGGGTTAGGATTAGATTAGTGTTAGGTTTAGGTTTAGTGTTTGGGTATGGGTTAGGGTTAGGTTTAGGGTTAGGGTTTGGGTTAGGTTTAGGGATTGGCTTAGGGTTAGGGTTAGGGTTAGGGTTTGGGTTAGGGTT
>JAJHUQ010000043.1:5047500-5055000 GCA_035773235.1 Eospalax fontanierii | reverse complement strand
GTTAGGGTTAGGGTTAGGTTTAGGATTAGGGTTAGGTTTAGGTTTTGGGTTAGGGTTAGGGTTAGGCTTATGGTTTGGGTTCGGGTTAGAATTAGGATCAGGGTTAGGGTTAGGGGTTGGGTTTGTGTTAGGGTTACGGTTAGGGTTAGGATTTGGGTTCGTGTTAGGGTTAGGGTTAGGATTAGGTTTAGGTTTAGGATTAGAGTTAGAGTTAGGGTTAGGGTTTTGGTTTGGTTTAGGGTTTGGGTTAGGATTTGGGTTAGTGTTAGGGTTAGAGTTAGTGTTAGGTTTAGGGTTTGGTTTAGGGTTAGGGTTAGGGTTATGGTTAGGGTTAGAGTTAGGGTTAGGTTAGTGTTAGGGTTAGGGTTTAGGTTAGAGTTAGGTTTAGGGTTAGGTTTGAGTTTGAGTTAGGTTTAGGCTTTGCATTATGGTTAAGGTTAGGGTTAGTGTTATGGTTTGGGTTAGGGTTAGGGTTAGGGTTAGGGTTAGGGTTTGGGTTAGGGTTAGGGTTAGGGTTAGTTTTACGTTTTGGGTTCGGGTTAGAATTAGGGTTATGGTTAGGGTTTGAGTTAGAGTTAGGGTTAGGGTTAGGGTTTGGGTTAGGGTTAGTGTTAGGTTTAGGGTTTGAGTTTGAGTTAGGATTAGGGTTAGCATTAGGGTTAAGGTTAGGGTTAGGGTTAGGGTTTGGGTTTCGGTTATGATTAGGGTTACGGTTAGGGTTCGAATTAGGGTTAGAGTTTGAGTTAGGGTTAAGTTTAGGGTTAGGGTTTGGGTTAGGGTTTGGGTTAAGGTTAGGTTTAGGGTTAGGATTAGGAATAGGGTTAGGGTTAGGGTTTGGGTTAGGGTTAGGGTTACGATTAGAGTTTGGTTTAGGGTTCGAGTTAGGGTTAGTTTTTGGGTTAGGGTTAGGGTTAGGATTAGATTAGGGTTTGGTTTAGGTTTAGTGTTTGGGTATGGGTTAGGGTTAGGGTTAGGGTTAGGGTTTGGTTTAGGGTTAGTGTTATTTTTTGGGTTAGGTTTAGGGTTAGGATAAGGGTTAGGGTTAGGTTTAGGGTTAGGTTTAGGATTACGGTTAGGGTTAGTGTTAGGGTTAGAGTTTGGGTTAGGGTTAGGATTTTATTAGGGTTTGGGTTAGGGTTAGGTTTAGGCTTAGGGTTTGGGTTAAGGTTAGGGTTAGGGTTAGGGTTCGGGTTAGGGTTATGGTTTAGGTTTAGGGTTTGGTTTAGTGTTAAGGTTAGGGTTAGGGTTTGGGTTTGGGTTAGGTTTAAGGTTAGGGTTTGTGTTAGGTTTGTGGTTACGGTGTGGTTTTGGGTTAGGGTTAGTGTTAGGGTTAGGGATAGGTTTAGGATTAGGGTTAGGTTTAGGGTTAGAGTTAGGGTTTGGTTTAGGGTTAGGGTTAGTGTTTGGTTTAGGTTTTGTGTTAGGTTTAGGGTTAGGGTTATGGTTTGGTTTCGGTTTAGAATTAGGATTAGGGTTAGGGTTAGGTTAGGGGTTGGGTTTGTGTTAGGGTGAGGGTTAGGGTTAGGATTAGGGTTAGGGTTAGGGTTAGGATTAGTGTTAGGTTTAGGTTTTGGGTTAGGGTTAGGGTTAGGTTTAATGTTATGGTTTTGATTAGGGTTAGGGTTAGGATTAGAGTTAGGTTTAGGGTTTTGGTTTGGGTTAATATTATGGTTAGGATTTGGGTTAGTGTTAGGGTTAGGGTTAGTGTTAGGGTAAGGGTTTGTGTTAGGGTTAGGCTTAGGATTAGGTTTAGGTTTTTGGTTAGGTTTAGGGTTAGGGTTAGGGTTTGGGTTAGGGTTAGGGTTAGCGTGAAGGTTATGTTTAGGGTATTGGTTTAGGTTAGGGTTTAGGGTTAGGGTTAGGAATAAGGTTAGGGTTAGAGTTAGGGTTAGGGTTAGGGTTAGGGTTAGGGTTAGTGTTAGGCATAGTGTTAGTGTTTGGGTTAGGGTTAGGTTTTGGGTTAGGGTTAGGTTTAGGGTTAGGTTTACTTTTTGGGTTAGGGTTAGGGTTAGGTTTAGGATTACGGTTAGGGTTAGTGTTAGGGTTAGGGTTTGGGTTAGAGTTAGGGTTTGATTAGGGTTTGGGTTAGGGTTAGGTTTAGGGTTAGGGTTTGGGTTAAGGTTAGGGTTAGGGTTAGGGTTAGGGTTACGGTTAGGGTTAGGAATAGGGTTAGGGTTAGGCTTATTGTTAGGGTTTGGGTTAGAGTTTGTGTTAGGGTTAGTTTTAGGTTTTGGGTTCGGGTTAGAATTAGGGTTATGATTAGGGTTTGAGTTAGGGTTAGGGTTAGGGTTAGGGTTAGGGTTAGGTTTAGGGTTTGAGTTTGAGTTAGGATTAGGGTTAGCATTAGGGTTAAGGTTAGGGTTAGTTTTTGGGTTAGGTTTAGGGTTAGGATTAGATTAGGGTTAGGTTTAGGTTTAGTGTTTGGGTATGGGTTAGGGTTAGGGTTAGGGTTAGGGTTTGGTTTAGGGTTAGTGTTATTTTTTGGGTTAGGTTTAGGGTTAGGTTAAGGGTTAGGGTTAGGTTTAGGGTTAGGGTTTGGTTTAGGGTTAGGGTTATTGTTTGAGTTAGGGTTAGGGTTAGGGTTTGGGTTAGGATTCGAGTTAGGGTTAGTTTTTGGGTTAGGGTTAGGGTTAGGTTTAGGGTTTGGGTTAGAGTTAGGGTTAGGGTTAGGGTTTGGGTTAGGGTTAGGGTTAGCGTGAGGGTTATGTTTACGGTATTGGTTAGGGTTAGGGTTTAATGTTAGGGTTAGGAATAGGGTTATGGTTAGGGTTAGGGTTAGAGTTAGTCTTAGGAATAGGGATAGGGTTAGGGTTATTTTTAGGGTTTGGGTTAGCGTTTGGATTAGGGTGAGGTTTTGGTTTTGGGTTAGGGTTAGAGTTACGGTTAGAGTTTGAGTTAGGGTTAGGGTTAGGGTTAGGGATAGGGTTTGGGTTAGGGTTTAGGTTTAGGGTTTGGGTTAGGGTTTTGGTTAAGGTTAGGATTAGGGTTATGGTTAGGAATAGGGTTATGGTTAGGGTTAGGGTTAGGGTTAGGATTAGGTTTTGGGTTAAGGTTCGGGTTAGGGTTAGTTTTTTGGTTAGGGTTAGGGTTAGGATTAGGGTTAGGGTGAGGTTTAGGTTTAGGGTTTGGGTAAGGGTTAGGGTTTGGGTTAGGGTTAGGGTTAGGGTTAGGGTTAGGGTTAGGGTTATGGTTTGGTTTAGGGTTAGTGTTATATTTTGGGTTAGGTTTAGGGTTAGGATAAGGGTTAGGTTTAGGGTTAGGATTAGGGTTAGGGTTTGGGTTAGGGTTAGGGTTAGGGTTTGAGTTAGGGTTAGGGTTAGGGTTAGGGTTAGGGTTAAGATTAGGGTTAGGGTTAGGGTTAGGGTTAGGTTTAGGTTTAGGGTTTGGGTAAGGGTTAGGGTTTGGGTTAGGTTTAGGGTTAGCGTTAGGGTTAGCTTTTGGTTTAGGGTTAGTGATATTTTTTGTGTTAGGTTTAGGGTTAGGATAAGTTTTAGGGTAAGGTTTAGGGTTAGGTTTTGAGTTAGGCTTAGGGTTAGGATTAGGGTTACGGTTAGGGTTAGTTTTAGGGTTAGGATTAGAGTAAGGGTTAGGGTTTTGGTTTGGTTTAGGGTTAGGGTTAGGGTTTGGGTTAGTGTAAGGGTTAGTGTTAGTGTTAGTGTTAGGGTTTCGGTTAGGGTTAGGGTTAGGGTTAGGGTTAGGGTTTGAGTTATTTTTAGGGTTAGTTTTTGGGTTAGGGTTAGTGTTAGGATTATGGCTAGGGTTAGATTTAGGGTTAGGGTTTGGGTTAGGGTTAGGGTTAGGGTTTGAGTTAGGGTTAGGGTTAGGGTTAAGGTTTGGGTTTGTGTTAGGGTTAGGGTTAGGGTTAGGATTAGGGTTAGGGTTAGTGTTAGGGTTAGGATTAGGGTTAGGTTTAGGTTTTGGGTTAGGGTTAGGGTTAGTTTTAATGTTAGGGTTTTGATTAGGGTTAGGGTTAGCATTAGAGTTAGATTTAGGGCTTTGGTTTGGGTTAATGTTAGGGTTAGGATTTGGGTTAGTGTAAGGGTTAGGGTTAGTGTTAGGGTTTGGGTTTGGGTTAGGGTTAGGCTTAGGGTTTGGGTTAGGGTTAGGGTTAGGGTTAGGGTTTGGGTTAGGTTTAGAGTTAGGTTTAGGATTAGGGTAAGGGTTAGGATTAGGATTTGGGTTAGGGTTAAATTTTGGGTTAGGTTTAGGTTTAGGGTTAGGTTTACTTTTTGGGTTAGGGTTAGGGTTAGGTTTAGGATTACGGTTAGCGTTAGTGTTAGGGTTAGGGTTTGGGTTAGAGTTAGGGTTTGATAAGGGTTTGGGTTAGGGTTAGGTTTAGGGTTAGAGTTTGGGTTAAGGTTAGGGTTACGGTTAGGGTTAGGAATAGGGTTAGCGTTAGGGTTAGAGTTACGGTTAGGGTTAGGAATAGGTTTAGGGTGAGGGTTAGGATTAGAGTTAGGGTTAGGGTTTTCGTTTGGTTTAGGGTTAGGGTTAGGGTTTGGGTTAGTGTTATGGTTAGTGTTAGTGTTAGTGTTAGGGTTTGGTTTAGGGTTAGGGTTAGGGTTAGGGTTAGTGTTAGGGTTTGGTTTATTGTTTGGGTTAGTTTTTGGGTTAGGGTTAGGGTTAGGATTAGGGTTAGGCTTAGATTTAGGGTTAGGCTTAGGGTTAGGGTTAGGGTTAGGGATAGGGTTTGGGTTAGGGTTTAGGGTTAGGGTTTGTGTAAGGGTTTGGGTTAAGGTTAGGTTTAGGGTTATGGTTAGGAATAGGGTTATGGTTAGGGTTAGGGTTAGGGTTTGGGTTAGGTTTAGGGTTAGTGTGAAGGTTATGTTTAGGGTATTGGTTTAGGTTAGGGTTTAGGGTTAGGGTTAGGAATAGGGTTAGGGTTAGGGTTAGGGTTAGGGTTAGGGTTAGTGTTAGGCATAGTGTTAGGGTTATTGTTAGGGTTTGGGTTAGGGTTAGGTTTTGGGTTAGGGTTAGGTTTAGGGTTAGGTTTACTTTTTGGGTTAGGGTTAGGGTTAGGTTTAGGATTACGGTTAGGGTTAGTGTTAGGGTTAGGGTTTGGGTTAGAGTTAGGGTTTGATTAGGGTTTGGGTTAGGGTTAGGTTTAGGGTTAGGGTTTGGGTTAAGGTTAGGGTTAGGTTTAGGGTTAGGAATAGGGTTAGGGTTAGGGTTAGGGTTACGGTTAGGGTTAGGAATAGGGTTAGGGTTAGGCTTATTGTTAGGGTTTGGGTTAGAGTTTGTGTTAGGGTTAGTTTTAGGTTTTGGGTTCGGGTTAGAATTAGGGTTATGGTTAGGGTTTGAGTTAGGGTTAGGGTTAGGGTTAGGGTTTGGGTTAGGGTTAGGGTTAGGTTTAGGTTTTGTGTTTGAGTTAGGATTAGGGTTAGCATTAGGGTTAAGGTTAGGGTTAGGGTTAGGGTTTGGGTTTCGGTTATGATTAGGGTTAGGGTTAGGGTTCGAATTAGGGTTAGAGTTTGAGTTAGGGTTAAGTTTAGGGTTAGGGTTTGGCTTAGGGTTTGGGTTAAGGTTAGGTTTAGGGTTAGGATTAGGAATAGGGTTAGGGTTAGGGTTTGGGTTAGGGTTAGGGTTAGGATTAGAGTTTGGGTTAGGGTTCGAGTTAGGGTTAGTTTTTGGGTTAGGTTTAGGGTTAGGATTAGATTAGGGTTAGGTTTAGGTTTAGTGTTTGGGTATGGGTTAGGGTTAGGGTTAGGGTTAGGGTTTGGTTTAGGGTTAGTGTTATTTTTTGGGTTAGGTTTAGGGTTAGGATAAGGGTTAGGGTTAGGTTTAGGGTTAGGGTTTGGTTTAGGGTTAGGGTTATTGTTTGAGTTAGGGTTAGGGTTAGGGTTTGGGTTAGGATTCGAGTTAGGGTTAGTTTTTGGGTTAGGGTTAGGGTTAGGTTTAGGGTTTGGCTTAGGGTTAGGGTTAGGGTTAGGGTTTGGGTTAGGGTTACTTTTTGTTTTAGGTTTGGGTTTAGGGTTAGGTTTAGGGTTAGGAATAGGGTTTGGGTTAGGGTTAAGTTTTGGGTTAGGGTTAGGTTTAGGGTTAGGTTTACTTTTTGGGTTAGGGTTAGGGTTAGGTTTAGGATTACGGTTAGCGTTAGTGTTAGGGTTAGGGTTTGGGTTAGAGTTAGGGTTTGATAAGGGTTTGGGTTAGGGTTAGGTTTAGGGTTAGAGTTTGGGTTAAGGTTAGGGTTAGGGTTAGGGTTAGGATTAGGGTTAGAGTTAGGGTAAGAGTTACGGTTAGGGTTAGGAATAGGTTTAGGGTGAGGGTTAGGATTAGAGTTAGGGTTAGGGTTTTCGTTTGGTTTAGGGTTAGGGTTAGGGTTTGGGTTAGTGTTATGGTTAGTGTTAGTGTTAGTGTTAGGGTTTGGATTAGGGTTAGGGTTAGGGTTAGGGTTTGGGTTATTGTTAGGGTTAGTTTTTGGGTTAGGGTTAGGGTTAGGATTAGGGTTAGGGTTAGATTTAGGGTTAGGGTTAGGGTTAGGGTTAGGATTAGGGTTAGGGATAGGGTTTGGGTTAGGGTTTAGGGTTAGGGTTTGGGTAAGGGTTTGGGTTAAGGTTAGGTTTAGGGTTATGGTTAGGAATAGGGTTATGGTTAGGGTTAGGGTTAGGGTTTGGGTTAGGGTTAGGGTTAGCGTGAAGGTTATGTTTAGGGTATTGGTTTAGGTTAGGGTTTAGGGTTAGGGTTAGGAATAGGGTTAGGGTTAGGGTTAGGGTTAGGGTTAGTGTTAGGCATAGTGTTAGGGTTATTGTTAGGGTTTGGGTTAGGGTTAGGTTTTGGGTTACGGTTAGGTTTAGGGTTAGGTTTACTTTTTGGGTTAGGGTTAGGGTTAGGTTTAGGATTACGGTTAGGGTTAGTGTTAGGGTTAGGGTTTGGGTTAGAGTTAGGTTTTGATTAGGGTTTGGGTTAGGGTTAGGTTTAGGGTTAGGGTTTGGGTTAAGGTTAGGGTTAGGTTTAGGGTTAGGAATAGGGTAAGGGTTAGGGTTAGGGTTACGGTTAGGGTTAGGAATAGTGTTAGGGTTAGGCTTATTGTTAGGGTTTGGGTTAGAGTTTGTGTTAGGGTTAGTTTTAGGTTTTGGGTTCGGGTTAGAATTAGGGTTATGGTTAGGGTTTGAGTTAGGGTTAGGGTTTGGGTTAGGGTTAGGGTTAGGTTTAGGGTTTGAGTTTGAGTTAGGATTAGGGTTAGCATTAGGGTTAAGGTTAGGGTTAGGGTTAGGGTTTGGGTTTCGGTTATGATTAGGGTTAGGGTTAGGGTTCGAATTAGGGTTAGAGTTTGAGTTAGGGTTAAGTTTAGGGTTAGGGTTTGGCTTAGGGTTTGGGTTAAGGTTAGGTTTAGGGTTAGGATTAGGAATAGGGTTAGGGTTAGGCTTTGGGTTAGGGTTAGGGTTAGGATTAGAGTTTGGGTTAGGGTTCGAGTTAGGGTTAGTTTTTGGGTTAGGTTTAGGGTTAGGATTAGATTAGTGTTAGGTTTAGGTTTAGTGTTTGGGTATGGGTTAGGGTTAG
>JAJHUQ010000043.1:5040000-5042500 GCA_035773235.1 Eospalax fontanierii | reverse complement strand
GGGTTAGGGTTAGGATTAGGTTTAGGTTTTTGGTTAGGTTTAGGGTTAGGGTTAGGGTTTGGGTTAGGATTAGGATTAGCGTGAAGGTTATGTTTAGGGTATTGGTTTAGGTTAGGGTTTAGGGTTAGGGTTAGGAATAAGGTTAGGGTTAGAGTTGGGGTTAGGGTTAGGGTTAGGGTTAGGGTTAGTGTTAGGCATAGTGTTAGGGTTATTGTTAGGGTTTGGGTTAGGGTTAGGTTTTGGGTTAGGGTTAGGTTTAGGGTTAGGTTTACTTTTTGGGTTAGGGTTAGGGTTAGGTTTAGGATTACGGTTAGGGTTAGTGTTAGGGTTAGGGTTTGGGTTAGAGTTAGGGTTTGATTAGGGTTTGGGTTAGGGTTAGGTTTAGGGTTAGGGTTTGGGTTAAGGTTAGGGTTAGGTTTAGGGTTAGGAATAGGGTTAGGGTTAGGGTTAGGGTTACGGTTAGGGTTAGGAATAGGGTTAGGGTTAGGCTTATTGTTAGGGTTTGGGTTAGAGTTTGTGTTAGGGTTAGTTTTAGGTTTTGGGTTCGGGTTAGAATTAGGGTTATGGTTAGGGTTTGAGTTAGGGTTAGGGTTAGGGTTAGGGTTTGGGTTAGGGTTAGGGTTAGGTTTAGGTTTTGTGTTTGAGTTAGGATTAGGGTTAGCATTAGGGTTAAGGTTAGGGTTAGGGTTAGGGTTTGGGTTTCGGTTATGATTAGGGTTAGGGTTAGGGTTCGAATTAGGGTTAGAGTTTGAGTTAGGGTTAAGTTTAGGGTTAGGGTTTGGCTTAGGGTTTGGGTTAAGGTTAGGTTTAGGGTTAGGATTAGGAATAGGGTTAGGGTTAGGGTTTGGGTTAGGGTTAGGGTTAGGATTAGAGTTTGGGTTAGGGTTCGAGTTAGGGTTAGTTTTTGGGTTAGGTTTAGGGTTAGGATTAGATTAGGGTTAGGTTTAGGTTTAGTGTTTGGGTATGGGTTAGGGTTAGGGTTAGGGTTAGGGTTTGGTTTAGGGTTAGTGTTATTTTTTGGGTTAGGTTTAGGGTTAGGATAAGGGTTAGGGTTAGGTGTAGGGTTAGGCTTTGGTTTAGGGTTAGGGTTTTTGTTTGAGTTAGGGTTAGGGTTAGGGTTTGGGTTAGGATTCGAGTTAGGGTTAGTTTTTGGGTTAGGGTTAGGGTTAGGTTTAGGGTTTGGCTTAGGGTTAGGGTTAGGGTTAGGGTTTGGGTTAGGGTTAAGTTTTGGGTTAGGGTTAGGTTTAGGGTTAGGTTTAGGGTTAGGAATAGGGTTTGGGTTAGGGTTAAGTTTTGGGTTAGGGTTAGGTTTAGGGTTAGGTTTACTTTTTGGGTTAGGGTTAGGGTTAGGTTAAGGATTAGGGTTAGCGTTAGTGTTAGGGTTAGGGTTTGGGTTAGAGTTAGGGTTTGATAAGGGTTTGGGTTAGGGTTAGGTTTAGGGTTAGAGTTTGGGTTAAGGTTAGGGTTAGGGTTAGGGTTAGGATTAGGGTTAGTGTTAGGGTAAGAGTTACGGTTAGGGTTAGGAATAGGTTTAGGGTGAGGGTTAGGATTAGAGTTAGGGTTAGGGTTTTCGTTTGGTTTAGGGTTAGGGTTAGGGTTTGGGTTAGTGTTATGGTTAGTGTTAGTGTTAGTGTTAGGGTTTGGATTAGGGTTAGGGTTAGGGTTAGGGTTTGGGTTATTGTTAGGGTTAGTTTTTGGGTTAGGGTTAGGGTTAGGATTAGGGTTAGGGTTAGATTTAGGGTTAGGGTTAGGGTTAGGGTTAGGATTAGGGTTAGGGATAGGGTTTGGGTTAGGGTTTAGGGTTAGGGTTTGGGTAAGGGTTTGGGTTAAGGTTAGGTTTAGGGTTATGGTTAGGAATAGGGTTATGGTTAGGGTTAGGGTTAGGGTTTGGGTTAGGGTTAGGGTTAGCGTGAAGGTTATGTTTAGGGTATTGGTTTAGGTTAGGGTTTAGGGTTAGGGTTAGGAATAGGGTTAGGGTTAGGGTTAGGGTTAGGGTTAGGGTTAGTGTTAGGCATAGTGTTAGGGTTATTGTTAGGGTTTGGGTTAGGGTTAGGTTTTGGGTTACGGTTAGGTTTAGGGTTAGGTTTACTTTTTGGGTTAGGGTTAGGGTTAGGTTTAGGATTACGGTTAGTGTTAGTGTTAGGGTTAGGGTTTGGGTTAGAGTTAGGTTTTGATTAGGGTTTGGGTTAGGGTTAGGTTTAGGGTTAGGGTTTGGGTTAAGGTTAGGGTTAGGTTTAGGGTTAGGAATAGGGTAAGGGTTAGGGTTAGGGTTACGGTTAGGGTTAGGAATAGTGTTAGGGTTAGGCTTATTGTTAGGGTTTGGGTTAGAGTTTGTGTTAGGTTAGTTTTAGGTTTTGGGTTCGGGTTAGAATTAGGGTTATGGTTAGGGTTTGAGTTAGGGTTAGGGTTTGGGTTAGGGTTAGGGTTAGGTTTAGGGTTTGAGTTTGAGTTAGGATTAGGGTTAGCATTAGGGTTAAGGTTAGGGTTAGGGTTAGGGTTT
>JAJHUQ010000043.1:5012500-5035000 GCA_035773235.1 Eospalax fontanierii | reverse complement strand
ATGGTTTGGTTTCGGGTTAGAATTAGGATTAGGGTTAGGGTTAGGTTAGGGGTTGGTTTTGTGTTAGGGTGACGGTTAGGGTTAGGATTAGGGTGAGGGTTAGTATTAGGGTTAGGGTGAGGGTTAGGTTTTGGGTTAGGCTTAGGGTCAGATATAGTATTAGGGTTTTGATTAGGGTTAGGGTTAGGATTAGAGTTAGGTTTAGGGTTTTGGTTTGGGTTAATGTTATGGTTAGGATTTGGGTTAGTGTTAGGGTTAGGGTTAGTGTTAGGGTTAGGGTTTGGGTTAGGGTTAGGTTTAGGATTAGGTTTAGGTTTTTGGTTAGGTTTAGGGTTAGGGTTAGGGTTTGGGTTAGGATTAGGATTAGCGTGAAGGTTATGTTTAGGGTATTGGTTTAGGTTAGGGTTTAGGGTTAGGGTTAGGAATAAGGTTAGGGTTAGAGTTGGGGTTAGGGTTAGGGTTAGGGTTAGGGTTAGTGTTAGGCATAGTGTTAGGGTTATTGTTAGGGTTTGGGTTAGGGTTAGGTTTTGGGTTAGGGTTAGGTTTAGGGTTAGGTTTACTTTTTGGGTTAGGGTTAGGGTTAGGTTATGATTACGGTTAGGCTTACTGTTAGGGTTAGGGTTTGGGTTAGAGTTAGGGTTTGATTAGGGTTTGGGTTAGGGTTAGGTTTAGGGTTAGGGTTTGGGTTAAGGTTAGGGTTAGGTTTAGGGTTAGGAATAGGGTTAGGGTTAGGGTTAGGGTTACGGTTAGGGTTAGGAATAGGGTTAGGGTTAGGCTTATTGTTAGGGTTTGGGTTAGAGTTTGTGTTAGGGTTAGTTTTAGGTTTTGGGTTCGGGTTAGAATTAGGGTTATGATTAGGGTTTGAGTTAGGGTTAGGGTTAGGTTTAGGGTTTGGGTTAGGGTTAGAGTTAGGTTTAGGGTTTGAGTTTGAGTTAGGATTATTGTTAGTATTAGGGTTAAGGTTAGGGTTAGTTTTTGGGTTAGGTTTAGGGTTAGGATTAGATTAGGGTTAGGTTTAGGTTTAGTGTTTGGGTATGGGTTTGGGTTAGGGTTAGGGTTAGGGTTTGGTTTAGGGTTAGTGTTATTTTTTGGGTTAGGTTTAGGGTTAGGATAAGGGTTAGGGTTAGGTTTAGGGTTAGGGTTTGGTTTAGGGTTAGGGTTATTGTTTGAGTTAGGGTTAGGGTTAGGGTTTGGGTTAGGATTCGAGTTAGGGTTAGTTTTTGGGTTAGGGTTAGGGTTAGGTTTAGGGTTTGGGTTAGGGTTAGGGTTAGGGTTAGGGTTTGGGTTAGGGTTAGGGTTAGCGTGAGGGTTATGTTTACGGTATTGGTTAGGGTTAGGGTTTAATGTTAGGGTTAGGAATAGGGTTAGGGTTAGGGTTAGGGTTAGAGTTAGTCTTAGGAATAGGAATAGGGTTAGGGTTATTGTTAGGGTTTGGGTTAGCGTTTGGATTAGGGTTAGGTTTAGGTTTTGGGTTAGGGTTAGAGTTAGGGTTAGAGTTTGAGTTAGGGTTAGGGTTAGGGTTAGGGATAGGGTTTGGGTTAGGGTTTAGGGTTAGGGTTTGGGTAAGGGTTTTGGTTAAGGTTAGGATTAGGGTTATGGTTAGGAATAGGGTTATGGTTAGGGTTTGGCTTAGGGTTAGGAGTAGGGTTTGGGTTAAGGTTCGGGTTAGGGTTAGTTTTTTGGTTAGGGTTAGGGTTAGGATTAGGGTTAGGGTTAGGTTTAAGTTTAGGGTTTGGGTAAGGGTTAGGGTTTGGGTTAGGGTTAGGGTTAGGGTTAGGGTTAGGGTTAGGGTTTCGTTTAGGTTTAGTGTTATATTTTGGGTTAGGTTTAGGGTTAGGATAAGGGTTAGGTTTAGGGTTAGGGTTAGGGTTAGGGTTTGGGTTAGGGTTAGGGTTAGGGTTTGAGTTAGGGTTAGGGTTAGGGTTAGGGTTAGGATTAGGGTTAGGGTTAGGGTTAGGGTTAGGTTTAGGTTTAGGGTTTGGGTAAGGGTTAGGGTTTGGGTTAGGCTTAGGGTTAGGATTAGGGTTACGGTTAGGGTTAGTTTTAGGGTTAGGATTAGAGTTAGGGTTAGGGTTTTGGTTTGGTTTAGGGTTAGGGTTAGGGTTTGGGTTAGTGTTAGGGTTAGTGTTAGTGTTAGTGTTAGGGTTTCGGTTAGCGTTAGGGTTAGGGTTAGGGTTAGGGTTTGAGATATTTTTAGGGTTAGTTTTTGGGTTAGGGTTAGTGTTAGGATTATGGTTAGGGTTAGATTTAGGGTTAGGGTTTGGGTTAGGGTTAGGGTTAGGGTTTGAGTTAGGGTTAGGGTTAGGGTTAAGGTTTGGGTTTGTGTTAGGGTTAAGGTTAGGGTTAGGATTAGGGTTAGGGTTAGTGTTAGGGTTAGGATTAGGGTTAGGTTTAGGTTTTGGGTTAGGGTTAGGGTTAATTTTAATGTTAGGGTTTTGATTAGGGTTAGCGTTAGGATTAGAGTTAGATTTAGGGCTTTGGTTTGGGTTAATGTTAGGGTTAGGATTTGGGTTAGTGTAAGGGTTAGGGTTAGTGTTAGGGTTTGGGTTTGGGTTAGGGTTAGGGTTAGGGTTTGGGTTAGGGTTAGGGTTAGGGTTAGGGTTTGGGTTAGGGTTAGAGTTAGGTTTAGGATTAGGATTAGGGTTAGGATTAGGATTAGGGTAAGCGTTAAGTTTTGGGTTAGGGTTAGGTTTAGGGTTAGGTTTACTTTTTTGGTTAGGGTTAGGGTTAGGTTTAGGATTACGGTTAGCGTTAGTGTTAGGGTTAGGGTTTGGGTTAGAGTTAGGGTTTGATAAGGGTTTGGGTTAGGGTTAGGTTTAGGGTTAGATTTTGGGTTAAAGTTTGGGTTAGGGTTAGGGTTAGGAATAGGGTTAGCGTTAGGGTTAGGATTAGAGTTAGGGTTAGGGTTTTCGTTTGGTTTAGGGTTAGGGTTAGGGTTTGGGTTAGTGTTATGGTTAGTGTTAGTGTTAGTGTTAGTGTTAGGGTTTGGATTAGGGTTAGGGTTAGGGTTAGGGTTAGGGTTTGGGTTATTGTTCGGGTTAGTTTTTGGGTTAGGGTTAGGGTTAGGATTAGGGTTAGGGTTAGATTTAGGGTTAGGGTTAGGTTTAGGGTTAGGGTTAGGGTTAGGGATAGGGTTTGGGGTAGGGTTTAGGGTTAGGGTTTGGGTAAGGGTTTGGGTTAAGGTTAGGTTTAGGGTTATGGTTAGGAATAGGGTTATGGTTAGGGTTAGGGTTAGGGTTTGGGTTAGGGTTAGGGTTAGCGTGAAGGTTATGTTTAGGGTATTGGTTTAGGTTATGGTTTAGGGTTAGGGTTAGGAATAGGGTTAGGGTTAGGGTTAGGGTTAGGAATAGGGTTAGGGTTAGGCTTATTGTTAGGGTTTGGGTTAGAGTTTGTGTTAGGGTTAGTTTTAGGTTTTGGGTTCGGGTTAGAATTAGGGTTATGGTTAGGGTTTGAGTTAGGGTTAGGGTTAGGGTTAGGGTTTGGGTTAGGTTTAGGGTTAGGTTTAGGGTTTGAGTTTGAGTTAGGATTAGGGTTAGCATGAGGGTTAAGGTTAGGGTTAGGGTTAGGGTTTGGGTTTCGTTTATGATTAGGGTTAGGGTTAGGGTTCGAATTAGGGTTAGAGTTTGAGTTAGGGTTAAGTTTAGGGTTAGGGTTTGGCTTAGGGTTTGGGTTAAGTTTAGGTTTAGGGTTAGGATTAGGAATAGGGTTAGGGTTAGGGTTTGGGTTAGGGTTAGGGTTAGGATTAGAGTTTGGGTTAGGGTTCGAGTTAGGGTTAGTTTTTGGGTTAGGTTTAGGGTTAGGATTAGATTAGGGTTAGGTTTAGGTTTAGTGTTTGGGTATGGGTTAGGGTTAGGGTTAGGGTTAGGGTTTGGTTTAGGGTTAGTGTTATTTTTTGGGTTAGGTTTAGGGTTAGGATAAGGGTTAGGGTTAGGTTTAGGGTTAGGGTTTGGTTTAGGGTTAGGGTTATTGTTTGAGTTAGGGTTAGGGTTAGGGTTTGGGTTAGGATTCGAGTTAGGGTTAGTTTTTGGGTTAGGGTTAGGGTTAGGTTTAGGGTTTGGCTTAGGGTTAGGGTTAGGGTTAGGGTTTGGGTTAGGGTTAGGGTTAGCGTGAGGGTTATGTTTACGGTATTGGTTAGGGTTAGGGTTTAATGTTAGGGTTAGGAATAGGGTTAGGGTTAGGGTTAGTGTTAGAGTTAGTCTTAGGAATAGGGATAGGGTTAGGGTTATTGTTAGGGTTTGGGTTAGCGTTTGGATTAGGGTTAGGTTTAGGTTTTGGATTAGGGTTAGAGTTAGGGTTAGAGTTTGAGTTAGGGTTAGGGTTAGGGTTAGGGATAGGGTTTGAGTTAGGGTTTAGGGTTCGGGTTTGGGTTAGGGTTTTGGTTAAGGTTAGGTTTAGGGTTATGGTTAGGAATAGGTTTATGGTTAGGGTTTGGGTTACGGTTAGGATTAGGGTTTGGGTTAAGGTTCGGGTTAGGGTTAGTTTTTTGGTTAGGGTTAGGGTTAGGATTAGGGTTAGGGTTAGGATTAGGTTTAGGGTTTGGGTAAGGGTTAGGGTTTGGGTTAGGGTTAGGGTTAGGGTTAGGGTTAGGGTTACGGTTTGGTTTAGGGTTAGTGTTATATTTTGGGTTAGGTTTAGGGTTAGGATAAGGGTTAGGGTTAGGGCTAGGGTTAGGGTTTGGGTTAGGTTTAGGGTTAGGGTTAGGGTTAGGGTTAGGTTTAGGTTTAGGGTTTGGGTAAGGGTTAGGGTTTGGGTTAGGTTTAGCGGTAGGGTTAGGGTTAGGGTTTGGTGTAGGGTTAGTGTTATTTGTTGTGTTAGTTTTAGGCTTAGGATAACGGTTAGGGTTAGTGTTAGGGTGTGGGTTTGGGTTAGGGTTAGGGTAAGGGTTTGGGTTAGGGTTAGGGTTAGGGTTAGGGTTTGGGTTAGGGTTAGGGTTTGATTAGGGTTTGGGTTAGGGTTAGGTTTAGGGTTAGGGTTTGGGTTAAGGTTAGGGTTAGGGTTAGGGTTAGGAACAGTGTTAGGGTTAGGGTTAGGGTTAC
Source organism: Eospalax fontanierii (assembly GCA_035773235.1). Classification (NCBI taxonomy): domain Eukaryota; kingdom Metazoa; phylum Chordata; class Mammalia; order Rodentia; family Spalacidae; genus Eospalax; species Eospalax fontanierii. Next base: position 5,029,964 of record JAJHUQ010000043.1, on the reverse strand, counting down.
GGTTTAGGTTTAGGGTTTGGTTTAGGGTTAAGGTTAGGGTTAGGGTTTGGGTTTGGGTTAGGTTTAAGGTTAGGGTTTGAGTTAGGTTTGTGGTTACGGTGTGGTTTTGGGTTAGGGTTAGTTTTAGGGTTAGCGATAGGGTTATGATTAGTGTTAGCGTTAGGTTTAGGGTTAGGTTTACTTTTTGGGTTAAGGTTAGGGTTAGGTTTAGGATTACGGTTAGGGTTAGTGTTAGGGTTAGGGTTTGGGTTAGGGTTAGGATTTTATTAGGGTTTGGGTTAGGGTTAGGTTTAGGCTTAGGGTTTGGGTTAAGGTTAGGGTTAGGGTTAGGGTTAGGAATAGGGTTAGGGTTCGGGTTAGGGTTATGGTTTAGGTTTAGGGTTTGGTTTAGTGTTAAGGTTAGGGTTAGGGTTTGGGTTTGGGTTAGGTTTAAGGTTCGGGTTTGTGTTAGGTTTGTGGTTACGGTGTGGTTTTGGGTTAGGGTTAGTGTTAGGGTTAGGGATAGGTTTAGGATTAGGGTTAGGTTTAGGGTTAGAGTTAGGGTTTGGTTTAGGGTTAGGGTTAGTGTTTGGTTTAGGTTTTGTGTTAGGTTTAGGGTTAGGGTTATGGTTTGGTTTCGGGTTAGAATTAGGATTAGGGTTAGGGTTAGGTTAGGGGTTGGTTTTCTGTTAGGGTGAGGGTTAGGGTTAGGATTAGGGTTAGGGTTAGGGTTAGGATTAGGGTTAGGTTTAGGTTTTGGGTTAGGGTTAGGGTTAGGTATAATATTAGGGTTTTGATTAGGGTTAGGGTTAGGATTAGAGTTAGGTTTTGGGTTTTGGTTAGGTTTAGTCTTATGGTTAGGATTTGGGTTAGTGTTAGGGTTTGTGTTAGTGTTAGGGTTAGGGTTTGGGTTAGGGTTAGGGTTAGGATTAGGTTTAGGTTTTTGGTTAGGTTTAGGGTTAGGGTTAGGGTTTGGGTTAGGATTAGGATTAGCGTGAAGGTTATGTTTAGGGTATTGGTTTAGGTTAGGGTTTAGGGTTAGGGTTAGGAATAAGGTTAGGGTTAGAGTTGGGGTTAGGGTTAGGGTTAGGGTTAGGGTTAGTGTTAGGCATAGTGTTAGGGTTATTGTTAGGGTTTGGGTTAGGGTTAGGTTTTGGGTTAGGGTTAGGTTTAGGGTTAGGTTTACTTTTTGGGTTAGGGTTAGGGTTAGGTTTAGGATTACGGTTAGGGTTAGTGTTAGGGTTAGGGTTTGGGTTAGAGTTAGGGTTTGATTAGGGTTTGGGTTAGGGTTAGGTTTAGGGTTAGGGTTTGGGTTAAGGTTAGGGTTAGGTTTAGGGTTAGGAATAGGGTTAGGGTTAGGGTTAGGGTTACGGTTAGGGTTAGGAATAGGTTTAGGGTTAGGCTTATTGTTAGGGTTTGGGTTAGAGTTTGTGTTAGGGTTAGTTTTAGGTTTTGGGTTCGGGTTAGAATTAGGGTTATGATTAGGGTTTGAGTTAGGGTTAGGGTTAGGGTTAGGGTTTGGGTTAGGGTTAGAGTTAGGTTTAGGGTTTGAGTTTGAGTTAGGATTATTGTTAGTATTAGGGTTAAGGTTAGGGTTAGTTTTTGGGTTAGGTTTAGGGTTAGGATTAGATTAGGGTTAGGTTTAGGTTTAGTGTTTGGGTATGGGTTTGGGTTAGGGTTAGGGTTAGGGTTTGGTTTAGGGTTAGTGTTATTTTTTGGGTTAGGTTTAGGGTTAGGATAAGGGTTAGGGTTAGGTTTAGGGTTAGGGTTTGGTTTAGGGTTAGGGTTATTGTTTGAGTTAGGGTTAGGGTTAGGGTTTGGGTTAGGATTCGAGTTAGGGTTAGTTTTTGGGTTAGGGTTAGGGTTAGGTTTAGGGTTTGGGTTAGGGTTAGGGTTTGGGTTAGGGTTAGGGTTAGCGTGAGGGTTATGTTTACGGTATTGGTTAGGGTTAGGGTTTAATGTTAGGGTTAGGAATAGGGTTAGGGTTAGGGTTAGGGTTAGAGTTAGTCTTAGGAATAGGGATAGGGTTAGGGTTATTGTTAGGGTTTGGGTTAGCGTTTGGATTAGGGTTAGGTTTAGGTTTTGGGTTAGGGTTAGAGTTAGGGTTAGAGTTTGAGTTGGGTTAGAGTTAGTATTAGGGTTAGGGTTTGGGTTTGGTTTAGAGTTAGGTTTAGGTTAGGGTTTTGGTTAAGGTTAGGATTAGGGTTATGGTTAGGAATAGGGTTATGGTTAGGGTTTGGCTTAGGGTTAGGATTAGGGTTTGGGTTAAGGTTCGGGTTAGGGTTAGTTTTTTGGTTAGGGTTAGGGTTAGGATTAGGGTTAGGGTTAGGTTTAGGTTTAGGGTTTGGGTAAGGGTTAGGGTTTGGGTTAGGGTTAGGGTTAGGGTTAGGGTTAGGGTTACGGTTTGGTTTAGGGTTAGTGTTATATTTTGGGTTAGGTTTAGGGTTAGGATAAGGGTTAGGGTTAGGGTTAGGGTTAGGGTTTGGGTTAGGTTTAGGGTTAGGGTTAGGGTTAGGGTTAGGTTTAGGTTTAGGGTTTGGGTAAGGGTTAGGGTTTGGGTTAGGTTTAGCGTTAGGGTTAGGGTTAGGGTTTGGTTTAGGGTTAGTGTTATTTTTTGTGTTAGGTTTAGGCTTAGGATAAGGGTTAGGGTTAGTGTTAGGGTTTGGGTTTGGGTTAGGGTTAGGGTAAGGGTTTGGGTTAGGGTTAGGGTTAGGGTTAGGGTTTGGGTTAGGGTTAGGGTTTGATTAGGGTTTGGGTTAGGGTTAGGTTTAGGGTTAGGGTTTGGGTTAAGGTTGGGGTTAGGGTTAGGGTTAGGAACAGTGTTAGGGTTAGGGTTAGGGTTACGGTTTAGGTTTAGGGTTTGGTTTAGGGTTAAGGTTAGGGTTAGGGTTTGGGTTTGGGTTAGGTTTAAGGTTAGGGTTTGAGTTAGGTTTGTGGTTACGGTGTGGTTTTGGGTTAGGGTTAGTTTTAGGGTTAGCGATAGGGTTATGATTAGTGTTAGCGTTAGGTTTAGGGTTAGGTTTACTTTTTGGGTTAAGGTTAGGGTTAGGTTTAGGGTTAGGGTTAGGGTTAGTGTTAGGGTTAGGTTTTGGGTTAGGGTTAGGATTATATTAGGGTTTGGGTTAGGGTTAGGTTTAGGCTTAGGGTTTGGGTTAAGGTTAGGGTTAGGGTTAGGGTTAGGAATAGGGTTAGGGTTCGGGTTAGGGTTATGGTTTAGGTTTAGGGTTTGGTTTAGTGTTAAGGTTAGGGTTAGGGTTTGGGTTTTGGTTAGGTTTAAGGTTAGGGTTTGTGTTAGGTTTGTGGTTACGGTGTGGTTTTGGGTTAGGGTTAGTGTTAGGGTTAGGGATAGGTTTAGGATTAGGGTTAGGTTTAGGGTTAGAGTTAGGGTTTGGTTTAGGGTTAGGGTTAGTGTTTGGTTTAGGTTTTGTGTTAGGTTTAGGGTTAGGGTTATGGTTTGGTTTCGGGTTAGAATTAGGATTAGGGTTAGGGTTAGGTTAGGGGTTGGTTTTGTGTTAGGGTGAGGGTTAGGGTTAGGATTAGGGTTAGGGTTAGGGTTAGGATTAGGGTTAGGTTTAGGTTTTGGGTTAGGGTTAGGGTTAGGTATAATATTAGGGTTTTGATTAGGGTTAGGGTTAGGATTAGAGTTAGGTTTAGGGCTTTGGTTTGGGTTAATGTTATGGTTAGGATTTGGGTTAGTGTTAGGGTTAGGGTTAGTGTTAGGGTTAGGGTTTGGGTTAGGGTTAGGGTTAGGATTAGGTTTAGGTTTTTGGTTAGGTTTAGGGTTAGGGTTAGGGTTTGGGTTAGGATTAGGATTAGCGTGATGGTTATGTTTAGGGTATTGGTTTAGGTTAGGGTTTAGGGTTAGGGTTAGGAATAAGGTTAGGGTTAGAGTTGGGGTTAGGGTTAGGGTTAGGGTTAGGGTTAGTGTTAGGCATAGTGTTAGGGTTATTGTTAGGGTTTGGGTTAGGGTTAGGTTTTGGGTTAGGGTTAGGTTTAGGGTTAGGTTTACTTTTTGGGTTAGGGTTAGGGTTAGGTTTAGGATTACGGTTAGGGTTAGTGTTAGGGTTAGGGTTTGATTAGGGTTTGGGTTAGGGTTAGGTTTAGGGTTAGGGTTTGGGTTAAGGTTAGGGTTAGGTTTAGGTTTAGGAATAGGGTTAGGGTTAGGGTTAGGGTTACGGTTAGGGTTAGGAATAGGGTTAGGGTTAGGCTTATTGTTAGGGTTTGGGTTAGAGTTTGTGTTAGGGTTAGTTTTAGGTTTTGGGTTCGGGTTAGAATTAGGGTTATGATTAGGGTTTGAGTTAGGGTTAGGGTTAGGGTTAGGGTTTGGGTTAGGGTTAGAGTTAGGTTTAGGGTTTGAGTTTGAGTTAGGATTATTGTTAGTATTAGGGTTAAGGTTAGGGTTAGTTTTTGGTTTAGGTTTAGGGTTAGGATTAGATTAGGGTTAGGTTTAGGTTTAGTGTTTGGGTATGGGTTTGGGTTAGGGTTAGGGTTAGGGTTTGGTTTAGGGTTAGTGTTATTTTTTGGGTTAGGTTTAGGGTTAGGATAAGGGTTAGGGTTAGGTTTAGGGTTAGGGTTTGGTTTAGGGTTAGGGTTATTGTTTGAGTTAGGGTTAGGGTTAGGGTTTGGGTTAGGATTCGAGTTAGGATTAGTTTTTGGGTTAGGGTTAGGGTTAGGTTTAGGGTTTAGGTTAGGGTTAGGGTTAGGGTTAGGGTTTGGGTTAGGGTTAGGGTTAGCGTGAGGGTTATGTTTACGGTATTGGTTAGGGTTAGGGTTTAATGTTAGGGTTAGGAATAGGGTTAGGGTTAGGGTTAGGGTTGGAGTTAGTCTTAGGAATAGGGATAGGGTTAGGGTTATTGTTAGGGTTTGGGTTAGCGTTTGGATTAGGGTTAGGTTTAGGTTTTGGGTTAGGGTTAGAGTTAGGGTTAGAGTTTGAGTTAGGGTTAGGGTTAGGGTTAGGGATAGGGTTTGGGTTAGGGTTTAGGGTTAGGGTTTGGGTTAGGGTTTTGGTTAAGGTTAGGATTAGGGTTATGGTTAGGAATAGGGTTATGGTTAGGGTTTGGCTTAGGGTTAGGATTAGGGTTTGGGTTAAGGTTCGGGTTAGGGTTAGTTTTTTGGTTAGGGTTAGGCTTAGGATTAGGGTTAGCGTTAGGATTAGAGTTAGATTTAGGGCTTTGGTTTGGGTTAATGTTAGGGTTAGGATTTGGGTTAGTGTAAGGGTTAGGGTTAGTGTTAGGGTTTGGGTTTGTGTTAGGGTTAGGGTTAGAGTTTGGGATAGGGTTAGGGTTAGGGTTAGGGTTTGGGTTAGGGTTAGAGTTAGGTTTAGGATTAGGGTTAGGGTTAGGATTAGGATTTGGGTTAGGGTTAAGTTTTGGGTTAGGGTTAGGTTTAGGGTTAGGTTTACTTTTTGGGTTAGGGTTAGGGTTAGGTTTAGGATTACGGTTAGCGTTAGTGTTAGGGTTAGGGTTTGGGTTAGAGTTAGGGTTTGATAAGGGTTTGGGTTAGGGTTAGGTTTAGGGTTAGATTTTGGGTTAAAGTTTGGGTTAGGGTTAGGGTTAGGAATAGGGTTAGCGTTAGGGTTAGGATTAGAGTTAGGGTTAGGGTTTTCGTTTGGTTTAGGGTTAGGGTTAGGGTTTGGGTTAGTGTTATGGTTAGTGTTAGTGTTAGTGTTAGGGTTTGGATTAGGGTTAGGGTTAGGGTTAGGGTTAGGGTTTGGGTTATTGTTAGGGTTAGTTTTTGGGTTAGGGTTAGGGTTAGGATTAGGGTTAGGGTTAGATTTAGGGTTAGGGTTAGGTTTAGGGTTAGGGTTAGGGTTAGGGATAGGGTTTGGGTTAGGGTTTAGGGTTAGGGTTTGGGTAAGGGTTTGGGTTAAGGTTAGGTTTAGGGTTATGGTTAGGAATAGGGTTATGGTTAGGGTTAGGGTTAGGGTTTGGGTTAGGGTTAGGGTTAGCGTGAAGGTTATGTTTAGGGTATTGGTTTAGGTTATCGTTTAGGGTTAGGGTTAGGAATAGGGTTAGGGTTAGGGTTAGGGTTAGGAATAGGTTTAGGGTCAGGCTTATTGTTACGGTTTGGGTCAGAGTTTGTGTTAGCGTTAGTTTTAGGTTTTGGGTTCGGGTTAGAATTAGGGTTATGGTTAGGGTTTGAGTTAGGGTTAGGGTTAGTGTTAGGGTTTGGGTTAGGTTTAGGGTTAGGTTTAGGGTTTGAGTTTGAGTGAGGATTAGGGTTAGCATGAGGGTTAAGGTTAGGGTTAGGGTTAGGGTTTGGGTTTCGGTTATGATTAGGGTTAGGGTTAGGGTTCGAATTAGGGTTAGAGTTTGAGTTAGGGTTAAGTTTAGGGTTAGGGTTTGGCTTAGGGTTTGGGTTAAGTTTAGGTTTAGGGTTAGGATTAGGAATAGGGTTAGGGTTAGGGTTTGGGTTAGGGTTAGGGTTAGGATTAGAGTTTGGGTTAGGGTTCGAGTTAGGGTTAGTTTTTGGGTTAGGTTTAGGGTTAGGATTAGATTAGGGTTAGGTTTAGGTTTAGTGTTTGGGTATGGGTTAGGGTTAGGGTTAGGGTTAGGGTTTGGTTTAGGGTTAGTGTTAATTTTTGGGTTAGGTTTAGGGTTAGGATAAGGGTTAGGGTTAGGTTTAGGGTTAGGGTTTGGTTTAGGGTTAGGGTTATTGTTTGAGTTAGGGTTAGGGTTAGGGTTTGGGTTAGGATTCGAGTTAGGGTTAGTTTTTGGGTTAGGGTTAGGGTTAGGTTTAGGGTTTGGCTTAGGGTTAGGGTTAGGGTTAGGGTTTGGGTTAGGGTTAGGGTTAGCGTGAGGGTTATGTTTACGGTATTGGTTAGGGTTAGGGTTTAATGTTAGGGTTAGGAATAGGGTTAGGGTTAGGGTTAGTGTTAGAGTTAGTCTTAGGAATAGGGATAGGGTTAGGGTTATTGTTAGGGTTTGGGTTAGCGTTTGGATTAGGGTTAGGTTTAGGTTTTGGGTTAGGGTGAGAGTTAGGGTTAGAGTTTGAGTTAGGGTTAGGGTTAGGGTTAGGGATAGGGTTTGGGTTAGGGTTTAGGGTTCGGGTTTGGGTTAGGGTTTTGGTTAAGGTTAGGTTTAGGGTTATGGTTAGGAATAGGTTTATGGTTAGGGTTTGGGTTACGGTTAGGATTAGGGTTTGGGTTAAGGTTCGGGTTAGGGTTAGTTTTTTGGTTAGGGTTAGGGTTAGGATTAGGGTTAGGGTTAGGATTAGGTTTTGGGTTTGGGTAAGGGTTAGGGTTTGGGTTAGGGTTAGGGTTAGGGTTAGGGTTAGGGTTACGGTTTGGTTTAGGGTTAGTGTTATATTTTGGGTTAGGTTTAGGGTTAGGATAAGGGTTAGGGTTAGGGCTAGGGTTAGGGTTTGGGTTAGGTTTAGGGTTAGGGTTAGGGTTAGGGTTAGGTTTAGGTTTAGGGTTTGGGTAAGGGTTAGGGTTTGGGTTAGGTTTAGCGGTAGGGTTAGGGTTAGGGTTTGGTTTAGGGTTAGTGTTATTTTTTGTGTTAGGTTTAGGCTTAGGATAAGGGTTAGGGTTAGTGTTAGGGTTTGGGTTTGGGTTAGGGTTAGGGTAAGGGTTTGTGTTAGGGTTAGGGTTAGGGTTAGGGTTTGGGTTAGGGTTAGAGTTAGGTTTAGGATTAGGGTTAGGGTTAGGATTAGGATTTGGGTTAGGGTTAAGTTTTGGGTTAGGGTTAGGTTTAGGGTTAGGTTTACTTTTTGGGTTAGGGTTAGGGTTAGGTTTAGGATTACGGTTAGGATTAGTGTTAGGGTTAGGGTTTGGGTTAGAGTTAGGGTTTGATTAGGGTTTGGGTTAGTGTTAAGTTTAGGGTTAGGGTTTGGGTTAAGGTTAGGGTTAGGGTTAGGGTTAGGAATAGGGTTAGCGTTAGGGTTAGAGTTACGGTTAGGGTTAGGAATAGGTTTAGGGTGAGGGTTAGGATTAGAGTTAAGGTTAGGGTTTTGGTTTGGTTTAGGGTTAGGGTTAGGGTTTGGGTTAGTGTTAGGGTTAGTGTAAGTGTTAGTGTTAGGGTTTGGATTAGGGTTAGGGTTAGGGTAAGGGTTAGGGTTAGGGTTAGTGTTATGGTTTGGGTTAGGGTTAGGGTTAGGGTTAGGTTTTGGGTTAGCGTTAGGATTAGGGTTAGGGTTAGGGTAAGGGTTAGGGTTTCGGTTAGGGTTAGAGTTAGGTTTAGGATTGGGGTTAGGGTTAGGATTAGGATTTGGGTTAGGGTTAGGTTTTGGGTTAGGGTTAGGTTTAGGGTTAGGTTTACTTTTTGGGTTAAGGTTAGGGTTAGGTTTAGGATTACGGTTAGGGTTAGTGTTAGGATTAGGGTTTGGGTTAGGGTTAGGGTTTGATTAGGGTTTGGGTTAAGGTTAGGTTTAGTTTTAGGGTTTCGGTTAAGGTTAGGGTTAGGGTTAGGGTTAGGAATAGGTTTAGGGTTTGGGTTAGGGTTACGGTTAGGGTTAGGAATAGGGTTAGGGTTAGGGTTATTGTTAGGGTTTGGGTTAGAGTTTGTGTTAGGGTTAGGTTTAGGTTTTGGTTTCAGGTTAGAATTAGGGTTATGGTTAGGTTTTGAGTTAGGGTTAGGGTTACGGTTAGGGTAAGGGTTTGTGTTAGGGTTAGGGTTAGGTTTAGGGTTTGTTTGAGTTAGGATTAGGGTTAGGGTTAGGATTAGGGTTAGGGTTAGGGTTAGGATTAGGGTTAGGTTTATGTTTTGGGTTAGGGTTAGGGTTAGGTTTAAGGTTAGGGTTTTGATTAGGGTTAGGGTTAGGATTAGATTTAGGTTTAGGGTTTTGGTTTGGGTTAATGTTAGGGTTAGGATTTGGGTTAGTGTTAGGGTTAGGGTTAGTGTTAGGGTTAGGGTTTGGGTTAGGGTTAGGGATAGGGTTAGGTTTAGGTTTTTGGTTAGCTTTAGGGTTAGGGATAGGGTTTGGGTTAGGGTTAGGGTTAGCGTGAATTTTATGTTTAGGGTATTGGTTAGGCTTAGGTTTTAGGTTTAGTGTTAGGAATAGGGTTAGGGTTAGGTTTAGGGTTAGGGTTAGTGTTAGGAATATTGTTAGGGTTATTGTTAGCGTTTGGGTTAGTGTTTGGGTTAGGGTTAGGGTTTGAGTTAGGGTTAGAGATTGAGTTAGGGTTAAGTTTAGGGTTAGGGTGTGGGTTAGGGTTTGGGTTAAGTTTAGGTTTAGGGTTAGGGTTAGGAATAGGGTTAGGGTTAGGGTTTGGGTTAGGGTTAGGGTTAGGATTAGGGTTTGGGTTAGGGTTCGAGTTAGGGTTTGTTTTTGGGTTAGGGTTAGGGTTAGGGTTAGATTAGGGTTAGGTTTAGGTTTAGGATTTGGGTAAGGGTTAGGGTTAGGGTTAGGGTTAGGGTTTGGTATAGGGTTAGTGTTATTTTTTGGGTTAGGTTTAGGGTTAGGATAAGGTTTAGGGTTAGGTTTAGGGTTAGGGTTTGGTTTAGCGTTATGGTTATGGTTAGGGTTAGGGTTAGGGTTAGGGTTAGGGTTTGAGTTAGGGTTAGCGTTAGGGTTAGGATTAGGATTAGTGTTAGGGTTAGGGTTTGGGTTAGGGTTAGGGTTAGTTTTTGGGTTAGGGTTAGGGTTAATATTAGGGTTAGGGTTAGGGTTAGGGTTAGGTTTACGAATAGGGTTAGGGTTAGGATTATTGTTAGGGTTTGTGTTAGGGTTAGGAAAAGGGTTAGATTTAGGTTTAGGCTTAGGGTTTGGGTTAGGGTTAGGGTTAGGGTTTGAGTTAGGGTTTCGGTTAGGGTTAGGGTTAGAGTTAGGGGTTGGGTGTGGGTTAAGGTTAGGTTTAGGGTTACGATGAGGGTTAGGGTTAGAGTTAGGATTAGGGTTAGGTTTAGGGTTTGGGTTAGTGTTAGGGTTAGGGTTAGGATTATGGTTAGGGTTAGGATTAGAGTTAGGGTTAGGCTTTTGGTTTCGGTTAGGTTTAGGGTTAGGTTTTGGGTTAGCCTTAGGGTAAGTGTTAGTGTTAGTGTTAGGGTTTGGGTTAGGGTTAGTGTTAGGTTTAGGATTTGGGTTAGGGTTAGTTTTAGGGTTAGGGTTTGTCTTAGGGTTAGGTTTTGATTTAGGGTTAGGGTTTGGGTTAGATTTACGGTTAGGTTTTGGGTTAAGGTTAGGTTTAGGGTTAAGTTTAGGAATAGGGTTAGGGTTAGGGTTAGGGTTAATGTTAGGGTTTTGATCAGGGTTAGAGTTAGGATTAGATTTAGGGTTAGGGTTTTGGTTTGGGTTAGGGTTAGGGTTAGGGTTAGGGTTAGGGTTTTGGTTAGGGTTAAGGTTAGTGTTAGGGTTTGGGTTAGGGTTAGGGTTAGCGTGAGGGTTATGTTTAGGGTATTGGTTAGGGTAAGGGTTTAGGGTTAGGGTTAGGAATAGGGTTAGGGTTAGGGTTTGGGTTAGTGTTTGGGTTAAGGTTAGGGTTAGTGTTAGGGTTAGGGTTAGGGTTAGGATTAGAGTTAGGGTTAGGGTTTTGGTTTGATTTAGGGTTAGGGTTAGGGTTTGGGTTAGTGTTAGGTTTTGGGTTAGGGTTAGGGTTAGGGTTAGGGTTAGTTTTAGGGTTTAGGTTAGGGTTAGAGTTAGGGTTTGAGTTAGGGTTAGGGTTAGGGTTAGGTTTAGGGTTTGAGTTTGATTAAGGATTAGGGTTAGCATTAGGGTTAAGGTTAGGGTTAGGGTTAGGGTTTGGGTTTCGTTTATGATTAGGGTTAGGGTTAGGGTTAGTGATAGTGTTAGGGTTAGGCTTAGTGTTAAGGTTAGGGTTTGGGTTAGGGTTAGGTTTTGGGTTAGGTTTACGATTAGGGTTAAGTTTAGGGTTTGGGTTTGGGTTAGGTTTAAGGTTAGGGATAGCGTTAGGGTTAGGTTTAGGGTTCGGGTTAGGGTTAGGGTTTGGGTTAAAGTTAGGTTTAGGGTTAGGGTTAGGGTTCGGTTTAGGGTTATGATTTGTGTTTGGGTAAGGGTTAGCGTTAGGTTTAGGGTTAGTGTTTTGGTTATGGTTAGGGTTAGGGTTTGGGTTTCGGTTAGGATTAGGGTTAGGGTTAGGGTTAGGGTTAGTGTTAGGGTTAGGGTGTGGAATAGGGTTAGGGTTAGTATGAGGGTTACGATTAGGGTTAGGGTTAGGGTTTGGGTTAGGGTTAGGTTTAGGGTTAGCCTTAGGATTAGGTTTAGGGCTTAGGGTTAGGATTAGGTTTAGGGTTTCGGTTAGGGTTAGGATTAGGGTTAGGATTAGGGGTAGGGTTAGGGTTAGGGTTAGGGTTAGGGTTTGGGTTAGGGTTAGGGTTAGGGTTAGGGTTTGAGTTTGAATTAGGTTTAGGGTTAGTATTAGGGTTAAGGTTAGGGTTAGGTTTATGGTTTGGGTTAGTGTTAGGGTTAGGGTTTGGGTTAGGATTAGAATTAGGGTCAGGGTTCGGGTTTGGGATAGGCTTAGGGTTAGGTTTAGTGTTAGGTTTAGGGTTTGGGTTAGGGTTAGAATTTGTGTTAGGGTTAGCGTTAGGGTTAGGATTAGGATTAGGGTTAAGATTAGGGATTGGCTTAGGTTTAGGGTGAGGGTTATCGTTTGGGTTAGGGTTAGGGTTAGGGTTAGGGTTTGGGTTAGGATTTGGTTTAAAGTTAGGGTTAGGGTTAGGATTAGCAATAGGGTTAGGGTTAGGGTTAGGTTTAGGGTTTGGTTTAGGGTTAAGGTTAGGGTTAGGGTTTGGGTTTGGGTTAGGTTTAATGTTAGCGTATGAGTTAGGTTTGTGGTTACGGTGTGGTTTTGGGTTAGGGTTAGTGTTAGGGTTAGGGATAGGGTTAGGATTAGGGTTAGGGTTAGGTTTAGGGTTAGAGTTAGGGTTTGGTTTAGGGTTAGGGTTAATGTTAGGTTTAGGGTTAGGGTTAGGGTTAGGGTTAGGGTTATGGTTTGGGTTCGGGTTAGAATTAGGATTAGGGTTAGGGTTAGGATTAGGGATTGGGTTTGTGTTAGGGTTAGGGTTAGGGTTAGGATTAGGGTTAGGGTTAGGGTTAGGATTAGGGTTAGGTTTATGTTTTGGGTTAGGGTTAGGGTTAGGTTTAAGGTTAGGGTTTTGATTAGGGTTAGGGTTAGGATTAGATTTAGGTTTAGGGTTTTGGTTTGGGTTAATGTTAGGGTTAGGATTTCGGTTAGTGTTAGGGTTAGGGTTAGTGTTAGGGTTAGGGTTTCGGTTAGGGTTAGGGATAGGGTTAGGTTTAGGTTTTTGGTTAGGTTTAGGGTTAGGGATAGGGTTTGGGTTGGGGTTAGGGTTAGCGTGAAGATTATGTTTAGGGTATTGGTTAGGCTTAGGTTTAGGGTTAGGGTTTGGGTTAGTGTTAGGGTTAGTGTTAGTGTTAGTGTTAGGGTTTGGGTTAGGGTTAGGGTTAGGGTTAGGGTTTGGGTTATTGTTAGGGTTAGTTTTTGGGTTAGGGTTAGTGTTAGGATTATGGTTACGGTTAGATTTAGGGTTATCGTTTGGGTTAGGGTTAGGGTTAGGGTTTGAGTTAGGGTTAGGTTTAGGGTTAGAGTTTGGGTTAGGGTTAGGGTTAGGGTTAAGGTTTGGGTTTGTGTTAGGGTTAGGTTTAGGTTTAGGATTAGGGTTAGGGTTAGGGTTAGGATTAGGGTAAGGTTTAGGTTTTGGGTTAGGGTTAGGGTTAGTTTTAATGTTAGGGTTTTGATTAGGGTTAGGATTAGGATTAGAGTTAGATTTAGGGCTTTGGTTTGGGTTAATGTTACGGTTAGGATTTGGGTTAGTGTTAGGGTTAGGGTTAGTGTTAGGGTTTGGGTTTGGGTTTGGGTTAGGGTTAGGGTTAGGGTTAGGGTTTGGGTTAGGGTTAGAGTTAGGTTTAGGATTAGGGTTAGGGTTAGGATTAGGATTTGGGTTAGGGTTAGATTTAGGTTTAGGGTTAGGTTTAGGGTTAGTGTTAGGAATAGGTTTAGGGTTAGGGTTAGGGTTAGGGTTAGGGTTAGTGTTAGGCATATTTTTAGGGTTATTGTTAGGGTTTGGGTTAGGGTTAGGTTTTGGGTTAGGGTTAGGTTTAGGGTTAGGTTTACTTTTTGGGTTAGGGTTAGGGTTAGGGTTAGGGTTAGGGTTAGGGTTAGGGTTAGGGTTTGATTAGGGTTTGGGTTAGGGTTAGGTTTAGGGTTAGGGTTTGGGTTAAGGTTAGGGTTAGGTTTAGGGTTAGGAACAGGGTTAGGGTTAGGGTTAGGGTTAGGGTTTGGGTTAGGGTTAGGGTTAGGGTTAGGGTTTGGGTTAGGTTTAGAGTTACGTTTAGGATTAGGGTTAGGGTTAGGATTACGATATGGGTTAGGGTTAGGTTTTGGGTTAGGGTTAGGTTTAGGGTTAGGTTTACTTTTTGGGTTAAGTTTAGGGTTAGGTTTAGGATTACGGTTAGGGTTAGTGTTAGGGTTAGGGTTTGTGTTAGGGTTAGGGTTTGATTAGGGTTTGGGTTAGGGTTAGTGTTAGGGTTCGGGTTTGGGTTAAGGTTAGGGTTAGGGTTAGGGTTAGGAACAGGGTTAGGGTTAGGGTTAGGGTGGGTTACGGTTTAGGTTTAGGGTTTGGTTTAGGGTTAAGTTTAGGGTTAGTGTTTGGGTTTGGGTTAGGTTTAAGGTTAGGGTTTGAGTTAGGGTTAGGGTTACGGTTAGGGTTAGGGTTAGGGTTAGGGTTAGGGTTTGGTTTAGAGTTAGGGTTAGGGTTTTGGTTTGGTTTAGCGTTAGGGTTAGGGTTTGGGTTAGTGTTAGGGTTCGTGTTAGTGTTAGTGTTAGGGTTTGGGTTAGGGTTAGGGTTAGGGTTAGGTTTAGGGTTTGGGTTATCTTTAGTGTTAGTTTTTGGGTTAGGGTTAGGGTTAGGATTAGGGTTAGGGTTAGATTTAGGGTTAGGGTTAGGGTTAGGGTAAGGTTTAGGGTTTGCGTTAGGGTTTGGGTTAAGGTTAGGTTTAGGGTTAATGTTAGGAATAGGGTTAGGGTTAGGGTTTGGGTTAGGGTTAGGGTTAGGGTTAGGATTAGGGTTTGGGTTAGGGTTGGAGTTAGGGTTAGTTTTTGGGTTAGGTTTAGGTTTAGGGTTAGGGTTTTTGTTAGGGTTAGCTTTAGGGTTAGGGTTTGGGTTAGGGTTAGGGTTAGGGTGAGGTTTATTTTTAGGGTATTCGTTAGGGTTAGGGTTTAGGGTTAGGGATAGGAATAGAGTTAGGGTTAAGTTTAGGGTTAGGGTTAGTGTTAGGAATAGGGTTAGGGTTAGGGTTATTGTTAGGATTTGGGTTAGGGTTTTGATTAGGGTTAGGTTTAGGTTTTGAGTTAGGGTTAGAGTTAGGGTTAGAGTTTGATTTAGGGTTAAGGTAGGGGTTAGGGATAGGGTTTAGGTTAGGTTTTTGGGTTAGGGTTTGGGTTAGGGTTTGGGTTAAGGTTAGGTTTATGGTTATGGTTTGGAATAGGGTTAGGGTTAGGGTTTGGGTTAGGGTTATGGTTAGGATTAGGGTTTGGGTTAGGGTTGGGTTAAGGTTAGTTTTTGGGTTAGGGTTAGGGTTAGGATTAGGGTTAGGGTTAGGTTTAGGTTTAGGGTTTGGGTAAGGGTTAGGGTTTGGATTAGGTTTAGGGTTAGGGTTAGGGTTAGGGTTTGGTTTAGCGTTAGTGTTATTTTTTGGGTTAGGTTTAGGGATAAAATAAGGGTTAGGGTTAGGTTTAGGGTTAGGGTTTTGGTTAGGGTTAGGGTTAGGGTTTGAGTTAGGGTTAGGATTACGGTTAGGGTTAGGGTTAGGGTTAGGATTAGGGTATGGTTTAGAGTTAGGGTTAGGGTTTTGGTTTGGTTTAGGTTTAGGGTTAGGGTTTGGGTTAGTGTTAGGGTTAGTGTTAGTGTTAGGGTTTGGGTTAGGGTTAGGGTTAGGTTTAGGGTTTGGGTTATCGTTAGTGTTAGTTTTTGGGTTAGGGTTAGGGTTACGATTAGGGTTAGGGTTAGTTTTAGGGTTAGGGTTTGGGGTAGCGTTAGAGTTAGCGTTAGGGTTTGAGTTAGGATTAGGTTTAGGGTTAGGGTTTGGGTTAGGGTTAGGGTTAGGGGATGGGTTTGTGTTAGTGTTAGGGTTAGGGAAAGGATTAGGGTTAGGGTTAGAGTTACGATTAAGATTAGGTTTAGGTTTTGGGTTAGGTTTAGGGTTAGGTTTAATGTTAGGGTTTTGATTAGGGTTAGGGTTAGGATTAGAGTTAGGTTTAGGGTTTTGGTTTGGGTTAATGTTAGGGTTAGGATTTGGGTTAGTGTTAGGGTTAGGGTTTGTGTTAGGGTTTGGGTTTGGGTTAGGCATAGGGTTAGGGTTAGGTTTAGGTTTTTGGTTAGGTTTAGGGTTAGGGTTAGGGTTTCGGTTAGGGTTAGGGTTATCGTGAAGGTTATGTTTAGGGTATTGGTTAGGGTTAGGGTTTAGGGTTAGGGTTAGGAATAGGGTTAGGTTTAGGGTTAGGGTTAGTGTTAGGAATAAGGTTAGGGTTATTGTTAGGGTTTGGGTTAGTGTTTGGGTTAGGGTTAGGGTTCGAGTTAGGGTTAGAGTTTGAGTTAGGGTTAGGGTTAGGGTTAGGTTTTGGGTTAGGGTTTGGGTTAAGGTTAGATTTAGGGTTAGGGTTAGGAATAGGGTTAGGTTTAGGGTGTGGGTTAGCATTAGGGTTAGGATTAGGGTTTGGCTTAGGGTTCGAGTTAGGGTTAGTTTTTGGGTTAGGGTTAGGGTTAGGATTAGGGTTAGGGTTAGGTTTAGGTTTAGGGTTTGGGTAAGGGTTAGGGTTTGGGTTAGGGTTAGTGTTAGGGTTAGGGTTAGGGTTAGGGTTAGTGTTAGGTTTAGGATTAGGGTTATGTTTAGTGTTAGGGTTAGGGTTTGGGTTAGGGTTAGGGTTTGAGTTAGGGTTAGCGTTAGGGTTAGGATTAGGATTAGTGTTAGGGTTAGGGTTTGGGTTAGGGTTAGGGTTAGTTTTTGGGTTAGGGTTAGGGTTAGGAATAGGGTTAGGGTTAGGGTTACGGATAGGGTTTGGGTTAGGGTTTGGGTTAGTGTTTGGGTTAAGGTTAGGTTTAGGGTTATGGTTAGGAATAGGGTTAGGGTTAGGGTTTGGGTTAGGGTTAGGGTTAGGATTAGGTTTTGGGTTAGGGTTCGGGTTAGGGTTAGTTTTTGGGTTTGGGTTAGGGTTAGGATTAGGGTTAGGGTTAGGTTTAGGTTTAGGGATTGTGTAAGGGTTAGGGTTTGGGTTAGGGTTAGGGTTAGGCTTAGGGTTAGGGTTTGGTTTAGGGTTAGTGTTATTTTTTGGGTTAGGTTTAGGGTTAGGATAAGGGTTAGGGTTAGATTTAGGGTTAGCTTTTGGGTTAGGGTTAGGGTTAGTGTTTGAGTTAGTGTTAGGGTTAGGGTTAGGGTTAGGGTTAGGGTTGGGATTTGGGTTAGGATTTGGGTTAGGGTTTGGGTTAGGGTTAGGGTTAGGGTTACGGTTAGGGTTAGGGTTTGGGTTAGGCTTAGGGTTAGGTTTAGGGTTAGGTTTAGGGTTTGGGTTAGGGTTTGTGTTAAGGTTAGGTTTAGGGTTAATGTTAGGAATAGGGTTAGGGTTAGGGTTTGGGATAGGGTTAGGGTTAGGATTAGGGTTTGGGTTAGGGTTGGAGTTAGGGTTAGTTTTTCGGTTAGGTTTAGGTTTAGGGTTAGGGTTTTTGTTAGGGTTAGCTTTAGGGTTAGGGTTTGGGTTAGGGTTAGGGTTAGGGTGAGGGTTATGTTTAGGGTATTCGTTAGGGTTAGGGTTTAGGGTTAGGGATAGGAATAGAGTTAGGATTAGGGTTAGGGTTAGGGTTAGTGCTAGGAATAGGGATAGGGTTAGGGTTACTGTTAGGATTTGGGTTAGCGTTAGGGTTAGGGTTAGTGTTAGGAATAGGGTTAGGGTTAGGGTTCTTGTTAGGATTTGGGTTAGAGTTTGGATTAGGGTTAGGTTTAGGTTTTGAGTTAGGGTTAGAGTTAGGGTTAGAGTTTGAGTTAGGGTTAGGGTAGGGGTTAGGGATAGGGTTTAGGTTAGGGTTTTGGGTTAGGGTTTGGGTTAGGGTTTGGGTTAAGGTTAGGTTTAGGATTATGGTTTGGGATAGGGTTAGGTTTAGGGTTTGGGTTAGGGTTAGGTTTAGGATTAGGGTTTGGGTTATGGTTCGGGTTAGGGTTAGTTTTTGGGTTAGGGTTAGGGTTAGGATTAGGGTTAGGGTTAGGTTTAGGTTTAGGGTTTGGGGAAGGGTTAGGGTTTGGATTAGGTTTAGGGTTAGGGTTAGGGTTAGGGTTTGGTTTAGCGTTAGTGTTATTTTTTGGGTTAGGTTTAGGGATAAAATAAGGGTTAGGGTTAGGTTTAGGGTTAGGGTTTTGGTTAGGGTTAGGGTTAGGGGTTGAGTTAGGGTTAGGGTTACGGTTAGGGTTAGGGTTAGGGTTAGGTTTAGGGTATGGTTTATAGTTAGGGTTAGGGTTTTGGTTTGGTTTCGGGTTAGGGTTAGGGTTTGGGTTAGTGTTAGGGTTAGTGTTAGTGTTA
>JAJHUQ010000043.1:5005000-5010000 GCA_035773235.1 Eospalax fontanierii | reverse complement strand
AGGCTTAGGGTTAGGGTTTGGTTTAGGGTTAGTGTTATTTTTTGGGGTAGGTTTAGGGTTAGGATAAGGGTTAGGGTTAGATTTAGGGTTAGCTTTTGGGTTAGGGTTAGGGTTAGTGTTTGAGTTAGTGTTAGGGTTAGGGTTAGGGTTAGGGTTAGGGTTGGGATTTGGGTTAGGATTTGGGTTAGGGTTTGGGTTAGGGTTAGGGTTAGGGTTACGGTTAGGGTTAGGGTTTGGGTTAGGCTTAGGGTTTATTTTTAGGGTTAGGTTTAGGGTTTGGGTTAGGGTTTGTGTTAAGGTTAGGTTTAGTGTTAATGTTAGGAATAGGGTTAGGTTTAGGGTTTGGGATAGGGTTAGGGTTAGGATTAGGGTTTGGGTTAGGGTTGGAGTTAGGGTTAGTTTTTGGGTTAGGTTTAGGTTTAGGGTTAGGGTTTTTGTTAGGGTTAGCGTTAGGGTTAGGGTTTAGGGTTAGGGATAGGAATAGAGTTAGGATTAGGGTTAGGATTAGGGTTAGTGTTAGGAATAGGGTTAGGGTTAGGGTTATTGTTCGGATTTGGGTTAGGGTTAGGGTTAGGGTTAGGGTTACGGTTAGGGTTAGGGTTAGGGTTAGGGTTAGGGTTAGGGATAAGGTTTGGGTTAGGGTTAGGGTTAGGGTTAGGGTTAGGGTTAGGGTTATTGTTAGGATTTGGGTTAGAGTTTGGATTAGGGTTAGGTTTAGGTTTTGAGTTAGGGTTAGAGTTAGGGTTAGAGTTTGAGTTAGGGTTAGGATAGGGGTTAGGGATAGGGTTTAGGTTAGGGTTTTGGGTTAGGGTTTGGGTTAGGGTTTGGGTTAAGGTTAGGTTTAGGATTATGGTTTGGGATAGGGTTAGGTTTAGGGTTTGGTTTAGGGTTAGGGTTAGGATTAGGGTTTGGGTTATGGTTCGGGTTAGGGTTAGTTTTTGGGTTAGGGTTAGGGTTAGGATTAGGGTTAGGGTTAGGTTTAGGTTTAGGGTTTGGGTAAGGGTTAGGGTTTGGATTAGGTTTAGGGTTAGGGTTAGGGTTAGGGTTTGGTTTAGCGTTAGTGTTATTTTTTGGGTTAGGTTTAGGGATAAAATAAGGGTTAGGGTTAGGTTTAGGGTTAGGGTTTTGGTTAGGGTTAGGGTTAGGGTTTGAGTTAGGGTTAGGGTTACGGTTAGGGTTAGGGTTAGGGTTAGGGTTAGGGTATGGTTTAGAGTTAGGGTTAGGATTTTGGTTTGGTTTCGGGTTAGGGTTAGGGTTTGGGTTAGTGTTAGGGTTAGTGTTAGTGTTAGGGTTTGGGTTAGGGTTAGGGTTAGGTTTAGGGTTTGGGGTATCGTTAGTGTTAGTTTTTGGGTTAGGGTTAGGGTTAGGATTAGGGTTAGGGTTAGTTTCAGGGTTAGGGTTTGGGTTAGGGTTAGGGTTAGGGTTAGGGTTTGAGTTAGGGTTAGGTTTAGGGTTAGGGTTTGGGTTAGGGTTAGGGTTAGGGGATGGGTTTGTGTTAGGGTTAGTGTTAGGGTTAGGATTAGGGTTAGGGTTAGGGTTACGATTAAGATTAGGTTTAGGTTTTGGGTTAGGTTTAGGGTTAGGGTTAGGGTTAGGGTTAGGGTTAGGGTTAGGGTTAGGGTTAGGGTTAGGGATAGGGTTTGGGTTAGGGTTTGGGTTAGTGTTTGGGTTAAGGTTAGGTTTAGGGTTATGGTTAGGAATAGCGTTAGGGTTAGGGTTTGGGTTAGGGTTAGCGTTAGGATTAGGGTTTGGGTTAGGGTTTGGGTTAGGGTTAGTTTTTGGGTTAGGGTTAGGGTTAGGATTAGGGTTAGGGTTAGGTTTAGGTTTAGGATTTGGGTAAGGGTTAGGGTTTGGGTTAGGGTTAGGGTTAGGCTTAGGGTTAGGGTTTGCTTTAGGGTTAGTGTTATTTTTTGGGTTAGGTTTAGTATTAGGATAAGGGTTAGGATTAGGTTTAGGGTTAGGGTTTGGGTTAGGGTTAGGGTTAGGGTTTGATTTAGGGTGAGGGTTATGGTTATGGTTAGGGTTAGGGTTAGGATTAGAGTTAGGGTTAGGGTTTTGGTTTGGTTTAGGGTTAGGATTAGGGTTTGGGTTAGTGTTAGGGTTTGGGTTAGGGTTATGGTTAGGGTTAGGGTTAGGGTTTGGGTTATTGTTAGGGTTAGTTTTTGGGTTTGGGTTAGGGCTAGGATTAGGGTTAGGGTTAGATTTAGGGTTAGGGTTTGGGTTATGTTTAGGGTTATGGTTAGGGTTTGGTTTAGGGTTAGTTTTATTTTTTGGGTTAGGTTTAGGGTTAGGATAAGGGTTAGGGTTAAGTTAAGGGTTAGGGTTTGGCTTAGGGTTAGAGTTAGGGTTTGAGTTAGGGTTAGGGTTATTGTTAGGGTTAGGGTTAGGATTAGAGTTAGGGTTAGGGTTTTGGTTTGGTTTAGGGTTAGGGTTAGGGTTTGGGTTAGTGTTAGGGTTTGGGTTAGGGTTAGGGTTAGGGTTAGGGTTAGGGTTAGGGTTTGGGTTATTGTTAGGGTTAGTTTTTGGGTTAGGGTTAGGGATAGGATTAGGGTTAGGGTTAGATTTAGGGTTAGGGTTTGGGTTTGGGTTAGGGTTAGTGTTAGGGTTAGTGTTAGGGTTAGGGTTAGTGTTAGGGTTAGGGTTAGGGTTAGGGTTAGGGTTAGGGTTAGGGTTTGGGTTAAGGTTAGGTTTAGGGTTATGTTTTGGAAAAGGGTTAGGGTTACTGTTTGGGTTAGGGTTAGGGTTAGGATTAGGGTTTGGGTTAGGGTTCGGGTTAGGGTTAGTTTTTGGGTTAGGGTTAGGGTTAGGATTAGGTTTAGGATTAGGTTTAGGTTTAGGGTTTGGATAAGGGTTAGGATTTGGGTTAGGTTTAGGGTTAGGGTTAGGGTTAGAGTTTAGTTTAGGGTTAGTGTTATTTTTTGTGTTAGGTTTAGGGTTAAAATAAGGGTTATGGTTAGGTTTAGGGTTAGGGTTTTGGTTAGGGTTAGGGTTAGTGTTAGGGTTTGAGTTAGGGTTAGGGTTCCGTTTAGGGTTAGGGTTAGGGTTTGGTTTAGAGTTAGGGTTAGGGTTTTGGTTTGGTTTAGGGTTAGGGTTAGGGTTTGGGTTAGTGTTAGGGTTAGTGTTAGGGTTAGTGTTAGGGTTTGGTTTAGGGTTAGGGTTAGGGTTAGGTTTAGGGTTTGGGTTATCGTTAGTGTTAGTTTTTGGGTTAGGGTTAGGGTTAGGATTCGGGTTAGGGTTAGATTTAGGGTTAGGGTTTGGGTTAGGGTTAGGGTTAGTGTTTGAGTGAGGGTTAGGTTTAGGGTTAGGGTTTGGGTTAGGGTTAGGGTTAGGGGATGGGTTTGTGTTAGGGTTAGGGTTAGGGTTAGGATTAGGGTTAGGTTTACGGTTAGGATTAAGGTTAGGTTTAGGTTTTGGGTTAGGTTTAGGGTTAGGTTTAATGTTAGGGTTTTGATTAGGGTTAGGGTTAGGATTAGAGTTAGTTTTAGTGTTTTGGTTTGGGTTAATGTTAGGGTTAGGATTTGGGTTAGTGTTAGGGTTAGGGTTTGTGTTAGGGTTTGGGTTTGGATAGGGTTAGGGTTAGGGTTAGGTTTAGGTTTTTGTTTAGGTTTAGAGTTAGGGTTAGGGTTTGGGTTAGGGTTAGGGTTATCGTGAAGGTTATGTTTACGGTATTGGTTAGGGTTAGGGTTTAGGGTTAGGGTTAGGAATATGGTTAGGTTTAGGGTTAGGGTTAGTGTTAGGAATAGGGTTAGGGTTATTGTTAGGGTTTGGGTTAGTGTTTGGGTTATGGTTAGGGTTCGAGTTAGGGTTAGGGTTAGGGTTAGGGTTAGGGTTAGGGTTTGGCTTAGGGTTCGAGTTAGGGTTAGTTTTTGGGTTAGGGTTAGGGTTATGGTTAGGGTTTGGGTTAGGGTTAGGATTAGGGTTTGGGTTAAGGTTCGGGTTAGGGTTAGTTTTTTGGTTAGGGTTAGGGTTAGGATTAGGGTTAGGGTTAGGTTTAGGTTTAGGGTTTGGGTAAGGGTTAGGGTTTGGGTTAGGGTAAGGGTTAGTGTTTGAGTTAGGGTTAGGGTTAGGGTTAGGGTTAGGGTTAGGGTTAGTGTTAGGAATAGGGTTAGGGTTATTGTTAGGGTTTGGGTTAGTGTTTGGGTTAGGGTTAGGTTTCGAGTTAGGGATAGAGTTTGAGTTAGGGTTAGGGTTAGGTTTAGGGTTTGTGTTAGTGTTAGGGTTAGGGTTAGGATTAGCGTAAGGGTAAGGATAAGAGTTAGGGTTAGGCTTTTGGTTTTGGTTAGGTTTAGAGTTAGGTTTTGGGTTAGCCTTAGGGTAAGTGTTAGTGTTAGGGTTAGGGTTTGGGTTAGGGTTAGTTTTAGGGTTAGGGTTTTTCTTAGGGTTTGGTTTTGAATTAGGGTTAGGGTTTGGGTTATATTTACGGTTAGGTTTTGGGTTAAGGTTAGGTTTAGGGTTAAGGTTAGGAATAGGGTTAGGGTTAGGGTTAGGGTTAATGTTAGGGTTTTGATTAGGGTTAGAGTTAGGATTAGAGTTAGGGTTAGGGTTTTGGTTTGGGTTAGTGTTAGGGTTAGGGTTAGGGTTTTGGTTAGGGTTAGGGTTAGTGTTAGGGTTTGGGTTAGGGTTAGGGTTAGCGTGAGGGTATGTTTAGGGTATTGGTTAGGGTAAGGGTTTAGGGTTAGGGTTAGGAATAGGTTTAGGGTTAGGGTTAGGGTTAGGGTTAGTGTTAGGAATAGGGTTAGGGTTAGGGTTATTGTTAGTTTTTGGGTTAGGGTTTGGATTAGGGTTAGGTTTAGCTTTTGAGTTAGGGTTAGAGTTAGGGTTAGAGTTTGAGTTAGGGTTAGGGTTAGGGTTAGGGATAGGTTTTGGATTAGGGTTTGGGTTAGTGTTTGGGTTAAGGTTAGGGTTAGGGTTAGGGTCAGGTTTAGGGTTAGGATTAGAGTTAGGGTTAGGGTTTTGGTTTGGTTTAAGGTTAGGGTTAGGGTTTGGGTTAGTGTTAGGGT
>JAJHUQ010000043.1:4992500-5000000 GCA_035773235.1 Eospalax fontanierii | reverse complement strand
CCAGTCATAAAGAGGAGCTTATAGAAGCCAGTCATAAAGAGGAGCTTATAGAAGCCAGTCATAAAGAGGAGCTTATGGAAGCCAGTCATAAAGAGGAGCTTATGGAAGCCAGTCATAAAGAGGAGCTTATGGAAGCCAGTCATAAAGAGGAGCTTATGGAAGCCAGTCATAAAGAGGAGCTTATAGAAGCCAGTCATAAAGAGGAGCTTATAGAAGCCAGTCATAAAGAGGAGCTTATAGAAGCCAGTCATAAAGAGGAGCTTATAGAAGCCAGTCATAAAGAGGAGCTTATAGAAGCCAGTCATAAAGAGGAGCTTATAGAAGCCAGTCATAAAGAGGAGCTTATGAAAGCCAGTCATAAAGAGGAGCTTATAGAAGCCAGTCATAAAGAGGAGCTTATAGAAGCCAGTCATAAAGAGGAGCTTAAGGAAGCCAGTCATAAAGAGGAGCTTATAGAAGCCAGTCATAAAGAGGAGCTTAAGGAAGCCAGTCATGATAAAGGCCCCAAAAGAGGGGATCCTGTAGATGGGGGACTGCGGCCGTCCCCCCCTCAAGTTTCGTATCCTTCCTTGGAGAAATTTAAATGTTTGTCTGTACAAGACCAAAGTTCCAGCAATGAGAAAAATACTAGTTCCCACCCAATTTTTTTGGCTCTAAATGAGCTACTTCGTTCAAAAAATTTAAAGCTTAAGAAAAGCACTTTGGAGAGATTCTTGGAGAAGTACGATACCATTGCACCGTGTTTCGCAGTGTCCATAAGACTCACGGTTGTACTTCACTTTTCCAAGCAACAAAAGGAGTTTCATCTGGGGAAAATGTACAGCTTTAAAAAAAAAAAAAAAAAAAAAAAAACCGCGCCTTAGGCTTCAAGGCTCACCGCAGGGGCCCTCGCCGCGGCATAAAGTCCGCAGGGTCCGGCGCGTGCATGGGGATGCGCGCCGCTCCCGTCCGGTTCCGAACTACCTGCAACGGCCAGGTATGGGCCCGACACTCCAGCGCCATCTTTAAGACTGGGCGGGGCTGACTCCCGCATGTCTGAGCCCGGGGCAGTACTTAGATTGGAAGTCATTCTTAATTGAGTATACTAATAAACAAGCTGCCGCTAATCAAGCTGCAGGGCAGCGCCCCAAACAACCTAAAAAGTAAAACTAAACCTTCCACTGGGCTGGAGGAGCCAGCTTTTGTGTAACTTAAAATCAAGCAGTTATTCCATAGTCTTTAAATCCCAAAGAAAAAGACAGTTCTTAAATAACTACAACCTGGATTCCTAAAAATACTTATAAAATTATCTTAAATTTAAAAGACAAAGTTTTTGTAAACAGGAGCCAATGATGCGACAGTTTCAGCCTGGCTCCCCACAGTTAATTAAGTTAAGCATAATTATAAAAGTATTTAAAAATTGTACTTTTGCCTTTAATTTAATATCTAATTCAACTCATGCCGTTAATGCAGTAAGAGTTTTGAAAGTGGCCGGACCAATTAAAAACTCTAGTCCGGTCTGTCAGCTTTTTCAACAATTACAGACTTTAATTTGGCAAAGACAGGCTTTTTTATCCAACATATTAGGGCTCATACAGGCCTGCCAGGACCTTTGAGTACAGGGAATGATAAAGTAAATTTATGGACCAAAATAAAATGTATATTTTTAAACTCCACTATAAAAAGGGCAAAATGTTTTCATAACAGGTTTCATGTGAATGCCCGAGCCTTACAACAAAAATTTCACCTGTCTCGAAAAGATGCTCGACAGGTGGTGCTAAATTGTTCTCAATGTGTAACTTTTCACCATCCACCTAGGATTGGAGTTAACCCACACGGTTTGCTCCCTTTAAAAGTTTAACAAATGGATGTAACACATATTTCAAAGTTTAAAAACCAAAAATATGTTCATGTGTCTGTGGATACCTGTTCAGGTATTCTACACGCTACACCTTTAACAGGAAAAAAGACATGCAATGTTATAACTCATTACTTACAGGCCTGGACTGCATGGGGCAAGCCCCAACAACTAAAAATTCAAAAACAAAAAGGGGGAGTAGGCCACGGCCGCACCCCAAGGGAGAGACTTTCCCTAGCCTTGTTTACTATAAATTTTTGAATTTGGATGCTCAAGGCCACTCAGCAGCGGATAGACATCAGGACCATCATGACCCTGCATAAGGGATGGCTAAGTGAAAAGACGTATTAACGGGCCTCTGGCGTGGGCCTGACCCCGTGCTGACATGGGCACGAGGAGCTGTTTGTGTTTTTCCTCAGGACGACGAATCACCTCACTGGGTGCCCAGCAGATTGGTGAGGACACTCCAGCCGTCCTTGGAGGATGCTGTGAAACAAGAAAACGTGAAGGCTCCTGGTGATGCTGACTCTGACTCAGCTATGGACATCAAGCCAGGATGAGCTGTGCTGGGGGTTCCTGTCTACCTTCCCACTTCCGATCCCAGTTCGCCATACTGCAATTGTTTTCCTCGCTTCTTTACAACTGAAAAGGACTAGTGTTTTGTATAATAATGCTTCTAGAACAACAAAATTGTCCAGACAGCCTTTAACTATTGGATTGGAAATTGGAGTGATAATTTTGATGTTACTTTGGATGAGCTTCAGAGGACTGTTATTTCTCTTAATTCCACCTGAGTTGATCCAAGTTTGGCAGCTGGGTTTGTTTCCTAGTTTTCCTCGGCATTTTCCTATTTTAAAGAATGGGCAGGAGTTGGTACCTTCTTGGTCCTTAGCATTGGAGGAGGCATATTGTGCCTTTGGTTGATTTGCAAAATGCGAGCCCAGGTGCATAGGGACAAGGTCATTCTTACTTAAGCGCTAACCGCACTGGAGTTGGGAGCCTCCCCCCAAGTATGGCTAGCAGCCCTAAAACAGGAGTAGTCACTCTCACCCTTACCTGGCCTTTGCACCCTCAGGGGTCGGTATGCCCCACTGCACGTAGGAAGGCAGGGACAGGGTTCCCTAGGCCGGTCTCCGCCTTTGCACTCCCAGGGTCTGTTCCCATTGCACGGGATAAGGGGAGGCCAGAAGCCTGATTTTCTTTCTCCCTTGATCGATCAACACATCATGAGGTGGGGATCAGATCGGGAGCTTTCCTTTGCTACTCGCAGGGTGTTGCTGCATAATTAATAAAAAGGGGGGAGCTGCAGGGAGCCGTAAACGCCATTACAAGATGGCGCTGGCTTCCTGGCAGCGTTGTGGTAAACAACTCCTAATTAGGTAGTGCTTTGGCGCCAACCTGGATCTTGCTACTGCACATGCGTGCCACATGACCTGTCCTGAGCCTATCCCGTGGCGTCCACCTGTGGTTAGCTACTTGCAGCCAATCAATAGGTGCCCCTTCTCCTTCCGGGCTTTATAAGCAGCCGTAGGTGCCTTGCTCCCCGCCTCTCGCCATCATCGTCCATCCGTTAAGCAAAGGCTCTCCAATAAAGTGTGATACTGGAAGACTCCTCGTGATCGCGTGCTTTCTTCCTCCGCTGGCCGGAGGTGTTCGCCGCAGGTTAGTGTTAGGGTTAGGGTTTGCGTTAGGGTTAGGTTTAGGGTTAGGTTTGAGTTTGAGTTAGATTTAGGTTTAGCATTAGGGTTAAGGTTAGGGTTAGTGTTATGTTTTGGGTTAGGGTTAGGGTTAGGGTTAGGGTTAGGGTTTGGGTTAGGGTTAGGGTTAGGGTTAGGGTTTGGGTTAGTGTTAGAGTTAGGTTTAGGATTAGGGTTAGGGTTAGGATTAGGATTTGGGTTAGGGTTAGGTTTTGGGTTAGGGTTAGGTTTAGGGTTAGGTTTACTTTTTGGGTTAAGGTTAGGGTTAGGTTTAGGATTACGGTTAGGGTTAGGGTTAGGTTTAGGATTACGGTTAGGGTTAGGTTTTGATTAGGGTTTGGGTTAGGGTTAGGTTAAGTGTTAGGGTTTGGGTTAAGGTTAGGGTTAGGGTTAGGGTTAGGAATAGGGTTAGGGTTAGGGTTAGGGTTACGGTTTAGGTTTTGGGTTTGGTTTAGGGTTAATGTTAGGGTTAGGGTTTGGGTTTGGGTTAGGTTTAAAGTTAGGGTTTGAGTTAGGTTTGTGGTTACGGTGTGGTTTTGGGTTAGGGTTAGTGTTAGGTTTAGGGATAGGGTTAGGATTAGGGTTAGGGTTAGGTTTAGGGTTAGAGTTAGGGTTTGGTTTAGGGTTAGGTTTAATGTTAGGTTTAGGGTTAGGTTTAGGGTTAGGGTTAGGGTTATGGTTTGGGTTCGGGTTAGAATTAGGATTAGGGTTAGGGTTAGGGTTAGGGGTTGGGTTTGTGTTAGTGTTAGGGTTAGGGTTAGGGTTAGGATTAGGGTTAGGGTTAGGGTTAGGATTAGGGTTAGGTTTAGGTTTTGGGTTAGGGTTAGGGTTAGGTTTAATGTTAGGGTTTTGATTAGTGTTAGGGTTAGGATTAGAGTTAGGTTTAGGGTTTTGTTTTGTGTTAATCTTAGGGTTAGGATTTGGGTTAGTGTTAGGGTTAAGGTTAGTGTTAGGGATATGGTTTGGGATAGGGTTAGCGTTAGGGTTAGGGTTAGGTTTAGGTTTTTGGTTAGGTTTAGGGTTAGGGTTAGGTTTTGTGATAGGGTTAGGGTTAGCGTGAAGGTTATGTTTAGGGTATTGGTTAGGCTTAGGGTTCAGGGTTAGGGTTAGGAATAGGGTTAGGGTTAGGGTTAGGGATAGGGTTAGGGTTAGTGTTAGGAATAGTGTTAGGGTTATTGTTAGGGTTTGGGTTAGTGTTTGGGTTAGTGTTAGAGTTTGAGTTGGGTTAGAGTTTGCGTTAGCGTGAAGGTTAGGGTTGGGGTGTGGGTTAGGGTTTGGGTTAAGGTTAGGTTTAGGGTTAGGGTTAGGGTTAGGAATAGGGTTAGGGTTAGGGTTTGGGTTAGGGTTAGGTTTAGGATTAGGGTTTGGGTTAGGGTTCGAGTTAGGGTTTGTTTTTGGGTTAGGGTTAGGGTTAGGTTTAGATTAGGGTTACGTTTAGGTTTAGGGTTTGGGTAAGGGTTAGGGTTAGGGTTTGGTTTAGGGTTAGTGTTATTTTTGGGGTTAGGGTTAGGGTTAGGATAAGGGTTAGGGTTAGGGTTTGGGTTAGGGTTAGGGTTAGTGTTTGAGTTAGGGTTAGGGTTAGGGTTAGGTTTTGAGTTAGGGTTTGGGTTAGGGTTAGGGTTAGGGTTAGGGTTTGAGTTATTGTTAGGGTTAGTTTTTGGGTTAGGGTTAGGGTTAGGATTAGGGTTAGGCTTAGATTTAGGGTTAGGGTTTGGGTTAGAGTTAGGGTTAGGGTTAGGGTTTGAGTTAGGGTTAGGTTTAGGGTTAGGGTTTGTGTTAGGGTTAGGGTTAGGGTTAGGGGTTGGGTTTGTGTTAGGGTTAGGGTTAGGGTTAGGATTAGGGTTTGGGTTAGGTTTTGAGTTAGGGTTAGTTTTTGGGTTAGGGTTACGGTTAGGATTCGGGTTAGGGTTAGGTTTAGGTTTAGGGTTCGGGTAAGGGTTAGGTTTTCGGTTAGGGTTAGGGTTAGGGTTAGGGTTAGGGTTAGGGTTAGGGTTAGGGTTTGGGTTAGGTTTCGAGTTAGGGTTAGTTTTTGGGTTAGGGTTAGGGTTAGGATTCGGGTTAGGGTTAGGTTTAGGTTTAGGGTTCGAGTAAGGGTTAGGGTTTGGGTTAGGGTTAGGGTTAGGGTTAGGTTTATGGTTAGGGTTAGGGTTTGGTCTAGTGCTAGTGTTATTTTTTGGGTTAGATTTAGTGTTAGGATAAGGGTTAGGGTTAGGTTTAGGGTTAGGGTTTGGGTTAGGGTTAGGGTTAGTGTTTGAGTTAGGATTAGGGTTAGAGTTATGGTTAGGGTTTTCGTTAGGGTTAGGATTTGGGTTAGGGTTTGGGTTAGGGTTAGGGTTAGGGTTAGGGTTAGGGTTAGGGTTAGTGTTTGAGTTAGGGTAAGGGTTAGGGTTAGGGTTTGAGTTAGGGTTAGGGTTAGGGTTAGGGTGAGGGTTTGGGTTAGGGTTAGGGTTAGTGTTAGAGGTTGGGTTTGTGTTAGGGTTAGGGTTAGGGTTAGGATTAGGGTTAGGGTTAGGGTTAGGATTAGGGTTAGGTTTAGGATTAGAGTTAGAGTTAGGGTTAGGGTTTTGGTTTGGGTTAGGGTTAGAGTTAGGATTTGGGTTAGTGTTAGGGTTAGGGTTAGTGTTAGGGTTAGGGTTTGGGTTAGTGTTAGGGTTAGGGTTTGGGTTAGTGTTAGGTTTAGGTTTTGGTTTGAGTTTGAGTTATGTGTAGGGTTAGTATTAGGGTTAAGGTTAAGGTTAGTGTTATGGTTGGGGTTAGGTTTAGGGTTAGGGTTAGGGTTTGGGTTAGGGTTAGGGTTAGGGTTATCGTGAAGGTTATGTTTAGGGTATTGGTTAGGGTTAGGGTTTAGGGTTCGGGTTAGGAATAGGGTTAGGTTTAGGGTTAGGGTTAGTGTTAGGAATAGGGTTAGGGTTATTGTTAGGGTTTGGGTTAGTGTTTGGGTTAGGGTTAGGGTTCGAGTTAGGGTTAGAGTTTGAGTTAGGGTTAGGGTTAGGGTTAGGTTTTGGGTTAGGGTTTGGGTTAAGGTTAGATTTAGGGTTAGGGTTAGGAATAGGGTTAGGTTTAGGGTTTGGGTTAGCGTTAGGGTTAGGATTAGGGTTTGGCTTAGGGTTCGAGTTAGGGTTAGTTTTTGGGTTAGGGTTAGGGTTAAGATTAGGGTTAGGGTTAGGTTTAGGTTTATGGTTTGGGTAAGGGTTAGGGTTTGGGTTAAGGTAAGGGTTAGAGTTAGGGTTAGGGTTTTGGTTTAGTTTAGGGTTAGGGTTAGGGTTTGGGTTAGTGTTAGGGTTTGGGTTAGGGTTAGGTTTAGGGTTAGGGTTTGGGTTATTGTTAGGGTTAGTTTTTGGGTTAGGGTTAGGGTTAGGGTTAGGCCTAGGGTTATGGTTAGGGTTTGGCTTAGAGTTAGTGTTAGGTTTAGGGTTTGAGTTAGGGATAGGTTTAGGGTTAGGTTTTGTGTTAGGGATAGGGTTAGGGTTAGGGGTTGGGTTTGTGTTAGGGTTAGGGTTAGGGTTAGGATTAGGGTTTGGGTTAGGTTTTGAGTTAGGGTTAGTTTTGGGTTAGGGTTACGGTTAGGATTCGGGTTAGGGTAAGGTTTAGGTATAGGGTTCGGGTAAGGGTTAGGTTTTGGGTTAGGGTTAGGGTTAGGTTTAGGTTTAGGGTTTGGGTAAGGGTTAGGGTTTGGGTTAGGTTTAGGTTTAGGGTTAGGGTTAGGGTTTGGTTTAGGGTTAGTGTTATTTTTTGGGTTAGGTTTAGGGTTAAAATAAGGGTTAGGGTTTGGTTTAGGGTTAGGGTTTTGGTTAGGATTAGGGTTAGGGTTTGAGTTAGGGTTAGGGTTCCAGTTGCGGTTAGGGTTAGGGTTTGGTTTAGAGTTAGGGTTAGGGTTTTGGTTTGGTTTAGGGTTAGGGTTAGGGTTTGGGTTAGTGTTAGGGTTACTGTTAGTGTTAGTGTTAGGGTTTGGGTTAGGGTTAGGGT
>JAJHUQ010000043.1:4982500-4985000 GCA_035773235.1 Eospalax fontanierii | reverse complement strand
GGTTAGGGTTAGGATTAGGGTTAGGGTTAGTATTAGGGTTAGGTTTAGGTTTTGGGTTAGGGTTAGGGTTAGGTTTAATGTTAGGGTTTTGATTAGGGTTAGGGTTAGGATTAGAGTTAAGTTTAGGGTTTTGGTGTGGGTTAATGTTAGGGTTAGGATTTGGTTTAGTGTTAGGGTTAGGGTTAGTGTTAGGGTTAGGGTTTGGGTTAGGGTTAGGGTTAGGGTTAGGTTTAGGTTTTTGGTTAGGTTTAGGGTTAGGGTTTGGGTTAGGGTTAGGGTTAGCGTGAAGGTTATGTTTAGGGTATTGGTTAGGGTTAGGGTTTAGGGTAGGGTTAGGAATAGGTTTAGGGTTAGGGTGAGGATTAGGGTTAGTGTTAGGAATAGGGTTATGATTATTGTTAGGGTTTGGTTAGTGTTTGGGTTAGGGTTAGGTTTTGAATTAGGGTTAGAGTTTGAGTTAGGGTTAAGTTTAGGATTAGGGTTTGGGTTAGGATTTGGGTTAAGGTTAGGTTTAGGGTTAGGGTTAGGAATAGGGTTAGGGTTAGGGTTTGGGTTAGGGTTAGGGTTAGGGTTAGGGTTAGGGTTAGGGTTGGGGTTAGGTTTAGGTTTAGGATTTGGGTAAGGGTTAGGGTTTGGTTCATGGTTAGGGTTAGGGTTAGGTTTAGGGTTAGGGTTTGGTTTAGGGTTAGAGTTAGGATTAGGATTAGGGTTGGGGTCAGGATTAAGATTTGGATTAGGGTTATGTTTTGTGTCTGGGTTAGGGTTAGTGTTAGGTTTACTTTATGTGTTAAGGTTACGGTTAGGTTTAGGATTACGGTTAGGGATAGTGTTAGGTTTAGGGTTTGGGTTAGGGTTAGGGTTTGATTAGGGTTTGGGTTAGAGTTAGGTTTAGGGTTAGGGTTTGGGTTAAGGTTAGGGTTAGGGTTAGGGTTAGGAATAGGGTGACGGTTAGGGTTAGGGTTACGGTTTAGGTTTAGGGTTTGGTTTAGGGTTAAGGTTAGGGTTAGGGTTTGGGTTTGGGTTAGGTTTAAGTTTAGGGTTTGAGTTAGGTTTGTGGTTATGGTGTGGTTTTGGGTTAGGGTTAGTGTTAGGGTTAGGGATAGGGTTAGGATTAGGGTTAGTGTTAGGTTTAGGGTTAGAGTTAGGTTTTGGTTTAGGGTTAGGGTTAGTGTTAGGTTTAGGTTTTGGGTTAGGTTTAGGGATAGGGTTATAGTTTGGGTTCGGTTTAGAATTAGGATTAGGGTTAGGGTTATGGTTAGGGGTTGGGTTTGTGTTAGGATTAGGGTTAGGGTTAGGATTAGGTTTAGGATTAGAGTTAGAGTTAGGGTTAGGGTTTTGGTTTGGGTTAGGGTTAGGGTTAGGGTTAGGTTTAGGTTTTTGGTTAGGTTTAGGGTTAGGGTTAGGGTTTGGGTTAGGGTTAGGGTTAGCGTGAAGGTTATGTTTAGGGTATTGGTTAGGGTTAGGGTTTAGGGTTAGGGTTAGGAATAGGTTTAGGGTTAGGGTGAGGATTAGGGTTAGTGTTAGGAATAGGGTTATGGTTATTGTTAGGGTTTGGTTAGTGTTTGGGTTAGGGTTAGGTTTTGAATTAGGGTTAGAGTTTGAGTTAGGGTTAAGTTTAGGATTAGGGTTTGGGTTAGGATTTGGGTTAAGGTTAGGTTTAGGGTTAGGGTTAGGAATAGGGTTAGGGTTAGGGTTTGGGTTAGGGTTAGCGTTAGGGTTAGGGTTAGGGTTAGGGTTAGCGTTAGGTTTAGGTTTAGGATTTGGGTAAGGGTTAGGGTTTGGGTTAGGGTTAGGGTTAGGGTTAGGTTTAGGGTTAGGGTTTGGTTTAGGGTTAGAGTTAGGTTTAGGATTAGGGTTAGGGTTAGGGTTAGGGTTATAGTTTGGGTTCGGGTTAGAATTAGGATTAGGGTTAGGGTTAGGGTTAGGGGTTGGGTTTGTGTTAGGATTAGGGTTAGGGTTAGGATTAGGTTTAGGATTAGAGTTAGAGTTAGGGTTAGGGTTTTGGTTTGGGTTAGGGTTAGGGTTAGGATTAGGATTAGGGTTAGGGTTAGGGTTATGATTAGGGTTAGGTTTAGGTTTTGGGTAAGTCTTAGGTTTAGGTTTTGGGTTAGGGTTAGGGTTAGGTTTAATGTTAGGGTTTTGATTAGGGTTAGGGTTAGGATTAGAGTTAGGTTTAGGGTTTTGATTTGGGTTAATGTTAGGGTCAGGATTTCGGTTAGTGTTAGGGTTAGGGTTAGTGTTAGGGTTAGGGTTTGGGTTAGGGTTAGGGTTAGGGTTAGGTTTAGGTTTTTGGTTAGGTTTAGGGTTAGGGTTAGGGTTTGGTTTAGGGTTAGGGTTAGCGTAAAGGTAATGTTTAGGGCATTGGTTAGGGTTAGGGTTTAGGGTTAGGGTTAGGAATAGGGTTAGGGTTAGGGTTAGGGTTAGGGTTAGGTTTAGGGTTAGGGTTTGGTTTAGGGTTAGAGTTAGGTTTAGGATTAGGGTTAGGGTTAGGATTAAGATT
>JAJHUQ010000043.1:4945000-4952500 GCA_035773235.1 Eospalax fontanierii | reverse complement strand
TAGGGTTAGGATTTGGGTTAGGGTTAGGGTTAGTGTTAGGGTTTGGGTTTGGTTAGGGTTAAGGTTAGGTTTAGGTTTTTGGTTAGGTTTAGGGTTAGGGTTAGATTTTGGTTTAGGGTTAGGTTTAGAGTGAAGGTTATGTTTACTGTATTGGTTAGGGTTAGGGTTTAGGGTTAGTGTTAGGAATAAGGTAAGTGTTAGGGTTAGGGTTAGGGTGAGTGTAAGGAATATGGTAAGGGTTAGGCTTAATATTAGGGTTTGGGTTTGTGTTTGGTTTAGAGTTAGGGTTTGAGTTAGGGTCAGAGATTGAGTTAGGGTTAGTGTTAGGGTTTGGGTTTGGGTTAGTGTTTGGGTTAAGGTTAGGTTTAGGGTTAGGGTTAGGAATAGGGTTAGGGTTAGGGTTCGGGTTAGGGTTAGTGTTAGGATTAGGGTTTGGGTTAGGGTTCGAGTTAGGGTTAGTTTTTGGGTTAGAGTTAGGGTTAGGATTAGGGTTAGGGTTAGGTTTAGGTTTAGGGTTTGGGTAAGGGTTAGGGTTTGGGTTAGGGTTAGGGTTAGGGTTAGGGTTTGGGTTAAGGTTAGGTTTAGGGTTAGGGTTAGGGTTAGGGTTAGGGTTAGGGTTAGGATTAGGGTTTGAGTTAGGGTTCGAGTTAGGGTTAGTTTTTGGGTTAGGGTTAGGGTTAGGATTAGGGTTAGGGTTAGGTTTAGGTTTAGGGTTTGGGTTAAGGTTAAGTTTAGGGTTAATGTTAGGAATAGGGTTAGGGTTAGGGTTTGGGTTAGGGTTAGGGTTAGGATTAGGGTTTGGGTTAGGGTTCGAGTTAGGGTCAGTTTTTGGGTTAGGAATAGGGTTAGGGTTAGGGTTAGGGTTAGTCTTAGGAATAGGGTTAGGTTTAGGGTTATTGTTAGTGTTTGGGTTAGGGTTTGGATTAGGGTTAGGTTTAGGTTTTGGGTTAGGGTTAGAGTTAGGGTTAGAGTTTGAGTTAGGGTTAGGGTTAGGGTTAGGGATAGGGTTTGGGTTAGGGTTGAGGTTAGTGTTAGGACTAGGGTTAGGGTTAGGGTTATTGTGAGGGTTTGGGTTAGTGTTTGGTTTAGAGTTAGGGTTCGAGTTAGGGTTAGAGTTTGAGTTAGGGTTAGGGTTAGGGTTAGGGTTAGGGTTTGGTTTGGGGTTAGTGTTATATTTTGGGTTAGGGTTAGTGTTAGGATTATGGTTAGGGTTAGATTTAGGGTTAGTGTTTGGGTTAGGGTTAGGGTTAGTGTTTGAGTTAGGGTTAGGTTTAGGGTTAGTGTTTGGGTTAGGGTTAGGGTTAGGGTTAGGGTTTTGCTTTGGGTTAATGTTAGGGTTAGGATTTGGGTTAGGGTTTGGGTTAGGGTTTGGGTTAATGTTAGGTTTAGGGTTATGGTTAGGAATAGGGTTATGGTTAGGGTTTAGGTTAGGGTTAGGTTTAGGATTAGGGTTTGGGTTAAGGTTCAGGTTAGGGTTAGTTTTTGGGTTAGGGGTAGGGTTAGGATTAGGGTTAGGTTTAGGTTTAGGGTTTGGGTAAGGGTTAGGGTTTGGGTTAGGGTTAGGGTTAGGGTTAGGGTTTGGTTTGGGGTTAGTGTTATATTTTGGGTTAGGGTTAGTGTTAGGATTATGGTTAGGGTTAGATTTAGGGTTAGTGTTTGGGTTAGGGTTAGGGTTAGTGTTTGAGTTAGGGTTAGGTTTAGGGTTAGTGTTTGGGTTAGGGTTAGGGTTAGGGTTAGGGGTTGGGTTTCTTTTAGGGTTAGGGTTAGGGTTAGGATTATGGTTAGGGTTAGGGTTAGGATTAGAGTTAGGTTTAGGGTTTTGCTTTGGGTTAATGTTAGGGTTAGGATTTGGGTTAGTGTTAGGGTTAGGTTTAGTGTTAGGAATAGGGTTAGGGTTCGGCCTACTGTTAGGGTTTGGGTTAGGGTTTGGATTAGGGTTAGGTTTAGGTTTTGGGTTAGGGTTAGAGTTAGGGTTAGAGTTTGAATTAGGGTTAGGGTTAGGGTTAGGGTTAGGGATAGGGTTTGGGTTAGGGTTTTGGTTAGGGTTTGGGTTAAGGTTAGTTTTAGGGTTATGGTTAGGAATAGGGTTATGGTTAAGGTTTGTGTTAGGATTAGGTTTAGGATTAGGGTTTGGGTTAGGGTTCGGGTCAGGGTTAGTTTTTGGGTTAGGGTTAGGGTTATGATTAGGGTTAGGGTTAGGTTTAGGTTTAGGGTTTGGGTAAGGGTTAGGGTTTGTGTTAGGGTTTGGGTTAGGGTTAGGGTTTGGTTTAGGGTTAGTGTTATATTTTGGGTTAGGTTTAGGGTTAGGATAAGGGTTAGGGTTAGGGTTAGGGTTAGGGTTTGGGTTAGTGTTAGGGTTAGGGTTTGAGTTAGGGTTAGGGTTAGGGTTAGGGTTAGGATTAGGTTTAGGTATAGGGTTAGGGTTAGGATTAGAGTTAGGGTTAGGGTTTTGGTTTGGTTTAGGGTTAGGGTTAGGGTTTGGGTTAGTGTTAGGGTTAGTGTTAGTGTTAGTGTTAGTGTTAGGGTTTGTGTTAGGGATAGGGTTAGGGTTAGGGTTAGGGTTTGGGTTATCGTTAGGGTTAGTTTTTGGGTTAGGGTTAGGGTTCGGGTTAGTGTTAGGGGTAGGATTAGGGTTAGGTTTAGGTTTTGGGTTAGGGTTAGGGTTAGGTTTAATGTTAGGGTTTTGATTAGGGTTAGGGTTAGGATTAGAGTTAGATTTAGGGTTTTGGTTTGGGTTAATGTTAGGGTTAGTATTTGGGTTAGGGTTAGGGTTAGTGTTAGTGTTTGGGTTTGGATTAGGGTTATGGTTAGTGTTAGGTTTAGGTTTTTGGTTAGGTTTAGGGTTAGGGTTAGGGTTGGGGTTAGGGTTAGGGTTAGCCTGAAGGTTATTTTTACTGTATTGGTTAGGGTTAGGGTTTAGGGTTAGTGTTAGGAATAGGGTTAGGGTTAGGGTTAGGGTTAAGGTTAGTGTTAGGAATATGTTTAGGTTTAGGGTTATTGTTAGGGTTTGGCTTAGTGTTTGGGTTAGGGTTAGGGTTCGAGTTAGGGTTAGAGTTTGAGTTAGGGTTAGAGTTAGTGTTAGGGTTTGGGTTAAGGTTAGGTTTAGGGTTAGGGTTAGGAATACGGTTAGGGTTAGGGTTTGGGTTAGGGTTAGGGTTAGGATTAGGGTTTGGGTTAGGGTTCGAGTTAGGTTTAGTTTTTGGGTTAGGGTTAGGGTTAGGATTAGGGTTAGGTTTAGGTTTAGGTTTAGGGTTTGGGTAAGGGTTAGGGTTTGGGTTAGGGTTAGGGTTTGGGTTAGGGTTTGAGTTAAGGTTAGGTTTAGGGTTAGGGTTAGGAATAGGGTTAGGGTTAGGTTTTGGGTTAGGGTTAGGGTTAGGATTAGGGTTTGGGTTAGGGTTCGAGTTAGAGTTAGTTTTTGGGTTAGGGTTAGGGTTAGGATTAGGGTTAGGGTTAGGTTTAGGTTTAGGGTTTGGGTAAGGGTTAGGGTTTGGGTTAGGGTTAGGGTTTGGGTTAGGTTTTGGGTTAAGGTTAGGTTTAGTGTTAATGTTAGGAATAGTGTTAGGGTTAGGGTTTGGGTTAGGGTTAGGTTTAGGATTAGGGTTTGGGTTAGGGTTCGAGTTAGGGTTAGTTTTTTGGTTAGAGTTAGGGTTAAGGTTAGGGTTTGGGTTAGGGTTAGGGTTAGGATTAGGGTTTGGGTTAGGGTTAGAGTTAGCGTGAGCATTATGTTTAGGGTATTGTTTAGGGTTAGAGTTTAATGTTAGGGTTAGGAATAGGGTTAGGGTTAGAGTTAGGGTTAGGGTTAGTCTTAGGAATAGGGTTAGGGTTAGGGTTATTGTTAGGGTTTGGATTAGGGTTTGGATTAGGGTTAGGTTTAGGTTTTGGGTTAGGGTTAGAGTTAGGGTTAGAGTTTGAGTTAGGGTTAGGGTTAGGGTTAGGGATAGGGTTTGGGTTAGGGTTTAGGGTTAGGGTTTGGGTTAGGGTTTGGGTTAAGGTTAGGTTTAGGGTTATGGTTAGGAATAGGGTTAGGGTTAGGGTTTGGGTTAGGGTTAGGGTTAGGATTAGGGTTTGGATTAAGATTCGGGTTAGGGTTAGTTTTTGGGTTAGGGTTAGGGTTAGGATTAGGGTTAGGGTTAGGTTTAGGTTTAGGGTTTGGGTAAGGGTTAGGGTTTGGGTTAGGGTTAGGGTTAGGGTTAGGGTTAGGGTTAGGGTTTGGTTTAGGTTTAGTGTTATATTTTGGGTTAAGTTTAGGGTTAGGATAAGGGTTAAGTTTAGGGTTAGGGTTAGGGTTAGGGTTAGGGTTAGGGTTAGGGTTAGGGTTAAGGTTAGGATTAGGGTTAGGGTTAGGGTTAGGGTTAGGATTAGGGTTAGGTTTAGGTTTTGGGTTAGGGTTAGGGTTATGTTTAATGTTAGGGTTTTGATTAGGGTAAGGGTTAGGATTAGAGTTAGATTTAGGGCTTTGGTTTGGGTTAATGTTAGGGTTAGGATTTGGGTTAGTGTTAGGGTTAGTTTTAGTGTTAGGGTTTGGGTTTGGGTTAGGGTTACGTTTAGGGTTAAGTTTAGGTTTTTGGTTAGGTTTAGGGTTAGGGTTAGGGTTTGGTTTAGGGTTAGGGTTAGCGTGAAGGTTATGTTTAGGGTATTGGTTAGGGTTAGGGTTAAGGGTTAGGGTTACGAATAGGGTTAGGGTTAGGGTTAGAGTTAGGGTTAAGGTTAGTGTTAGGAATAGGATTAGGGTTAGGGTTATTGTTAGGGTTTGGGTTAGTGTTTGGGTTAGGGTTAGGGTTCGAGTTAGGGTTAGAGTTTGAGTTAGGGTTAGGGTTAGGGGTAGGGTTTGGGTTAGGGTTTGGGTTAAGGTTAGGTTTAGGGTTAGGGTTAGGAATAGTGTTAGGTTTAAGGTTTGGGTTATGGTTAGTGTTAGGATTAGGGTTTGGGTTAGGGTTCGAGTTAGGGTTAGTTTTTGGGTTAGAGTTAGGGTTAGGATTAGGGTTAGGGTTAGGTTTAGGTTTAGGGTTTGGGTAAGGGTTAGGGTTAGGGTTAGGGTTAGGATTAGGGTTAGGGTTAGGGTTAGGATTAGGGTTAGGTTTAGGTTTTGGGTTAGGGTTAGGGTTAGGTTTAATGTTAGGGTTTTGATTAGGGTTAGGGTTAGGATTAGAGTTAGATTTAGGGTTTTGGTTTGTGTTAATGATAGGGTTAGGATTTGAATTAGGGTTAGGGTTAGTGTTAGGGTTTGTTTTTGGGTTTGGGTTAGGGTTAGGGTTAGGTTTAGGTTTTTGGTTAGGTTTAGGGTTAGGGTTAGGGTTTGGGTTAGGGTTAGGGTTAGTGTGAAGGTTATGTTTAGGGTATTGTTTAGGGTTATGTTTTAGGGTTAGTGTTAGGAATAGGGTTAGGGTTAGGGTTACGGTTAAGGTTAGTGTTAGGAATATGGTTAGGGTTAGGGTTATTGTTAGGGTTCGGCTTAGTGTTTGGGTTAGGGTTAGGGTTCGAATTAGCGTTAGAGTTTGAGTTAGGGTTAAGTTTAGGGTTAGGGTTTGGGTTAGGGTTTGGGTTAAGGTTAGGTTTAGGGTTAGGGTTAGGAATAGGGTTAGGGTTAGGGTTTGGGTTAGGGTTAGGGTTAGGATTAGGGTTTGTGTTAGGTTTCGAGTTAGGGTTAGATTTTCGGTTAGGCTTAGGGTTTGGATTCGGGTTAGGGTTAGGTTTAGGTTTAGGGTTTGGGTAAGGGTTAGGGTTAGGGTTAGGTTTAGGGTTAGGGTTAGGGTTAGGGTTAGGGTTAGGGTTAGGGTATGGTTTAGGGTTAGTGTTATTTTTTGGGATAGGTTTAGGCTTAGGATAATGGTTAGGGATAGGTATAGGGTTAGGGTTTTTGTTAGGGTTAGGGTTAGTGTTTGAGTTAGGGTTAGGGTTAGGGTTATGGTTAGGGTTAGGGTTAGGGTTAGGATTTGGGTTAGGGTTAGGGTTAGGGTTTGAGTTAGGGTTAGGGTTAGGTTTAGGGTTCGGGTTTGGGTTAGTGTTAGGGTTAGTGTTAGAGGTTGGGTTTGTGTTAGGGTTAGGGTTAGGGTTAGGATTAGCGTTAGGGTTAGGGTTAGGGTTAGGATTAGGGTTAGGTTTAGGATTAGAGTTAGAGTGAGGGTTAGGGTTTTGGTTTGGGTTGGGGTTAGGGTTAGGATTTGGGTTAGTGTTAGTGTTAGGGTTAGTGTTAGGGTTAGGGTTTGGGTTAGGGTTAGGGTTACGGTTATGGTTAGGTTTTGAGTTAGGGTTAGGTTAGTGTTAGGGTTAGGGTTTGGGTTAGGGTTAGGTTTAGGTTTAGGTTTGAGTTTGAGTTAGGTTTAGGCTTAGCATTAGGGTTAAGGTTAGGGTTAGTGTTATGGTTTGGGTTAGGGTTAGGGTTAGGGTTGGGGTTAGGGTTTGGGTTAGGGTTAGGGTTAGGGTTAGTGTTTGGGTTAGGGTTAGAGTTAGGTTTAGGATTAGGGTTAGGGTTAGGATTAGGATTTGGGTTAGGGTTAGGTTTTGGGTTAGGTATTGGTTTAGGGTTAGGTTTACTTTTGGGGTTAAGGTTAGGGTTAGGTTTAGGATTACGGTTAGGGTTAGTGTTAGGGGTAGGGTTTGGGTTAGGGTTAGGGTTTGATTAGGGTTTGGGTTAGGGTTAGGTTTAGGGTTAGGGTTTGGGTTAAGGTTAGGGTTAGGGTTAGGGTTTTGAATAGGGTTAGGGTTAGGGTTAGGGTTACGGTTTAGGTTTAGGGTTTGGTTTAGGGTTAAGGTTAGGGTTAGGGTTTGGGTTTGGGTTAGGTTTAAGCTTAGGGTTTGAGTTAGGTTTGTGGTTACGGTGTGGTTTTGGGTTAGGGTTAGTGTTAGGGTTAGGGATAGGGTTAGGATTAGTGTTAGGGTCAGTTTTAGGGTTAGAGTTAGGGTTTGGTTTAGGGTTAGGGTTAATGTTAGGTTTAGGTTTTGGGTTAGGTTTAGGGTTAGGGTTATGGTTTGGGTTCGGGTTAGAATTAGGATTAGGGTTAGGGGTTGGGTTTGTGTTAGGTTTAGTGTTAGGGTTAGGATTAGGGTTAAGTTTACGTTTTGGGTTAGGGTTAGGGTTAGGTTTAATGTTAGGGTTTTGATTAGGGTTAGGGTTAGGATTAGAGTT
Organism: Eospalax fontanierii; assembly: GCA_035773235.1. Lineage (NCBI taxonomy): Eukaryota > Metazoa > Chordata > Mammalia > Rodentia > Spalacidae > Eospalax > Eospalax fontanierii. The sequence goes on along the minus strand of JAJHUQ010000043.1, from coordinate 4,945,374 downwards.
AGGTTTAGGGTTTTGGTTTGGGTTAATGTTAGGGTTAATTTTTGGGTTAGTGTTAGGGTTAGGGTTAGTGTTAGGGTTAGGGTTTGGGTTAGGGTTAGGGTTAGGGTTAGGTTTAGGTTTTTGGTTAGTGTTAGGGTTAGGGTTAGGGTTAGTGTTAGGAATAGGGTTAGGGTTAGGGTTATTGTTAGAGTTTGGGTTAGGCTTTGGGTTAGGGTTAGGGTTCGAATTAGGGTTAGAGTTTGAGTTAGGGTTAAGTTTAGGGTTAGCGTTTGGGTTAGGGTTTGCGTTAAGTTTAGGTTTAGGGTTAGGGTTAGGATTAGGAATAGGGTTAGGGTTAGGGTTTGTGTTAGGGTTAGGGTTAGGATTAGAGTTTG
>JAJHUQ010000043.1:4940000-4942500 GCA_035773235.1 Eospalax fontanierii | reverse complement strand
AGGGTTAGGGTTTGGGTTAGGGTTAGTGTTAGCGTAAGGGTTAGGTTTAGGGTATTGTTAAGGGTTAGGGTTTAGGGTTAGGGTTAGGAATAGGGTTAGGGTTAGGGTTAGGGTTAGGGTTAGGGTTAGTGTTAGGAAAAGGGTTAGTTTTAGGGTTATTGTTAGGGTGTGGGTTAGGGTTTGGATTAGGTTTAGGTTTAGGTTTTGGGTTAGGGTTAGAGTTAGGGTTAGAGTTTGAGTTAGGGTTAGGGTTAGGGTTAGGGATATGGTTTGGGTTAGGGTTTGGGTTAGTGTTTGGGTTAGGTTTAGGTTTTTGGTTAGGTTTAGGGTTAGGGTTAGGAATAGGGTTATGGTTAAGGTTTGGGTTAGGATTAGGGTTAGGATTAGGGTTTGGGTTAGGGTTAGGTTTTTGGTTAGGTTTAGGGTTAGGGTTAGGAATAGGGTTATGGTTAAGGTTTGGGTTAGGATTAGGGTTAGGATTAGGGTTTGGGTTAGGGTTCGGGTTAGGGTTAGTTTTTGGGTTAGGGTTAGGGTTAGGATTAGGGTTAGGGTTAGGTTTAGGTTTAGGGTTTGGGTAAGGGTTAGGGTTTGTGTTAGGGTTAGGGTTAGGGTTAGGGTTTGGTTTAGGGTTAGTGTTATATTTTGGGTTAGGTTTAGGGTTAGAATAAGGGTTAGGGTTAGGGTTAGGGTTAGGGTTTGGGTTAGGGTTAGGGTTAGGGTTTGATTTAGGGTTAGGGTTAGGGTTAGGGTTAGGGTTAGGGATAGGGTGTGTTTTAGGATTAGAGTTAGGGTTATGGTTTTGGCTTGGTTTAGGGTTAGGGTTAGGGTTTGGGTTAGTGTTAGGGTTTGTGTTAGTGTAAGTGTTAGGGTTTGGGTTAGGGATAGGGTTAGGGTTAGGGTTAGGGTTTGGGTTATCGTTAGGGTTAGTTTTTTGGTTAGGGTTAGGGTTAGGGTTAATGGTAGGGTTAGGATTAGTGTCAGGTTTAGTTTTTGGGTTACGGTTAGGTTTAGGTTTAATGTTAGGGTTTTGATTAGGGTTAGGGTTAGGATTAGAGTTAGATTTAGGGTTTTGGTTTGGGTTAATGTTAGGGTTAGAATTTGGGTTAGGGTTAGGGTTAGTGTTAGGGTTTGGGTTTGGGTCAGGGTTAGGGTTAGGGTTAGGTTTAAGTTTTTGGTTAGGTTTAGGGATAGGGTTAGGGTTAGGATTAGGGTTAGGGTTAGGGTTAGGATTAGAGTTAGGTTTAGGATTAGAGTTAGAGTTAGGGTTAGCGATTTGGTTTGGGTTAGGGTTAGGGTTAGGATTTGGGTTAGTGTTAGGGTTAGGGTTAGTGTTAGGGTTAGGGTTTGGGTTAGGGTTAGGGTTAGGGTTATGGTTAGGTTTTGAGTTAGAGTAAGGTTAGTGTTAGGGTTAGGGTTTGGGTTAGGGTTAGGTTTAGGTTTAGGTTTGAGTTTGAGTTCGGTTTAGGCTTAGCCTTAGGGTTAAGGTTAGGGTTAGTGTTATGGTTTGGGTTAGGGTTAGGGTTAGGGTTAGGTTTAAGTTTTTGGTTAGGTTTAGGGTTAGGGTTAGGGTTAGGATTAGGGTTAGGGTTAGGGTTAGGATTAGAGTTAGGTTTAGGATTAGAGTTAGAGTTAGGGTTAGCGATTTGGTTTGGGTTAGGGTTAGGGTTAGGATTTGGGTTAGTGTTAGGGTTAGGGTTAGTGTTAGGGTTAGGGTTTGGGTTAGGGTTAGGGTTAGGGTTATGGTTAGGTTTTGAGTTAGAGTAAGGTTAGTGTTAGGGTTAGGGTTTGGGTTAGGGTTAGGTTTAGGTTTAGGTTTGAGTTTGAGTTCGGTTTAGGCTTAGCCTTAGGGTTAAGGTTAGGGTTAGTGTTATGGTTTGGGATAGGGTTAGGGTTAGGGTTAGGGTTAGGGTTTGGGTTAGGATTAGGGTTAGGGTTAGGGTTAGGGTTTGGGTTAGGGTTAGAGTTAGGTTTAGGATTAGGGTTAGGGTTAGGATTAGGATTTGGGTTAGGGTTAGGTTTTGCGTTAGGGTTAGGTTTAGGGTTAAGTTTACTTTTTGGCTTAGGGTTAGGGTTAGGTTTAGGATTACGGTTAGGGTTAGTGTTAGGGTTAGGTTTTGGGTTAGGGCTAGGGTTTGATTAGGGTTTGGGTTAGGGTTAGGTTTAGGTTTAGGGTTTGGGTTAGGGTTTGGTTTAGGGTTAGGGTTAGGGTTAGGGTTAGTTATAGTGTTAGGGTTAGTCTTAGTGTTAAGGTTAGTGTTTGAGTTAGGGTTAGGTTTTGGGTTAGGTTTACGATTAGGGTTAAGTTTAGGGTTTGGGTTTGGGTTAGGTTTAAGGTTAGGCATAGCGTTAGGGTTAGGTTTAGGGTTCGGGTTAGGGTTAGGGTTTGGGTTAAAGTTAGGTGTTAGGTTTAGGGTTAGGGTTAGGGTTCGGGTTACGGTTATGATTAGGGTTTGGGTAAGGTTTAGCGTTAGGTTTAGGGTTAGGGTTTTGGTTACGGTTA
>JAJHUQ010000043.1:4930000-4937500 GCA_035773235.1 Eospalax fontanierii | reverse complement strand
GTTAGTGTTTGGGTTAGGGTTAGGGTTCGAGTTAGGGATAGAGTTTGAGTTAGTGTTAGGGTTAGGGTTAGGTTTTGGTTTAGGGTATGGGTTAAAGTTAGGTTTAGGGTTAGGGTTAGGAATAGGCTTAGGTTTAGTGTTAGGGTTAGGGTTAGGGTTAGTTTTAGGGTTTGGGTTTGGTTTAGGGTTAGGGTTAGGTTTAGGTTTAGGTTTTCGGTTAGGTTTAGGGTTAAGGTTAGGGTTTGGGTTAGGGTTAGGTTTAGCTTGAAGGTTATGTTTAGGGTATTGGTTAGGGTTAGGGTTTGGGGTTAGTGTTAGGAATAGGGTTAGGGTTAGGGTTAGGGTTAGGGTTTGGGTTAGGGTTTGAGTTAAGGTTAGGTTTAGGGTTAGGGTTAGGAATAGGGTTAGGGTTAGGGTTTGGGTTAGTGTTAGGGTTAGGATTATGGTTAGGGTTAGGGTTAGGGTTAGGGTTTGGGTTAGGGTTAGGGTTTGGGTTAGGGTTAGGGTTAGGTTTAGGTTTTGGGTTAGGGTTAGGGTTAGGGTTAGGGTTAGGGTTAGGGTTAGGGTTAGGGTTAGGGTTAGGATTAGGGTTTGAGTTAGGGTTCGAGTTAGGGGTAGTTTTTGGGTTAGGGTGAGGGTTAGGATTAGAGTTAGGGTTAGGTTTAGGTTTAGGGTTTGGGTAAGGTTAGGTTTAGGGTTAATGTTAGGAATAGGGTTAGGGTTAGGGTTTGGGTTAGGGTTAGGGTTAGGATTAGGGTTTGGGTTAGGGTTCGAGTTAGGGTCAGTTTTTGGGTTAGGAATAGGGTTAGGGTTAGGGTTAGGGTTAGTCTTAGGAATAGGGTTAGGTTTAGGGTTATTGTTAGTGTTTGGGTTAGGGTTTGGATTAGGGTTAGGTTTAGGTTTTGGGTTAGGGTTAGAGTTAGGGTTAGAGTTTGAGTTAGGGTTAGGGTTAGGGTTAGGGATAGGGTTTGGGTTAGGGTTAGGGTTAGGGTTGAGGTTAGTGTTAGGAATAGGGTTAGGGTTAGGGTTATTGTTAGGGTTTGGGTTAGTGTTTGGTTTAGAGTTAGGGTTCAAGTTAGGGTTAGAGTTTGAGTTAGGGTTAGGGTTAGGGTTAGGGTTTGGGTTAGGGTTTGGGTTAAGTTTAGGTTTAGGGTTAGGGTTAGGAATAGGGTTAGCTTTAGTGTTTGGGTTAGGGTTAGGGTTAGGATTAGGCTTTGGCTTAGGGTTAGGATTAGGATTTGGGTTAGGGTTAGGTTTTGGGTAAGGGTTAGGTTTAGGGTTAGGATTACTTTTTGGGTTAGGGTTCGGTTTAGGATTACGTTTAGGGTAGGTGTTAGGGTTAGAGTTTGGGTTAGAGTTAGGGTTTGATTAGGGTTTGGGTTAGGGTTAGTTTTAGGATTATGGTTTGGGTTAAGGTTATGGTTAGGGTTAGGGTTAGGGTTAGGGTTTTGCTTTGGGTTAATGTTAGGGTTAGGATTTGGGTTAGGGTTTGGGTTAGGGTTTGGGTTAATGTTAGGTTTAGGGTTATGGTTAGGAATAGGGTTATGGTTAGGGTTTAGGTTATTGTTAGGTTTAGGATTAGGGTTTGGGTTAAGGTTCAGGTTAGGGTTAGTTTTTGGGTTAGGGGTAGGGTTAGGCTTAGGGATAGGGTTAGGTTTAGGTTTAGGGTTTGGGTAAGGGTTAGGGTTTGGGGTAGGGTTAGGGTTAGGGTTAGGGTTAGGGTTTGGTTTGGGGTTAGTGTTATATTTTGGGTTAGGGTTAGTGTTAGGATTATGGTTAGGGTTAGATTTAGGGTTAGGGTTTGGGTTAGGGTTAGGGTTAGTGTTTGAGTTAGGGTTAGGTTTAGGGTTAGTGTTTGGGTGAGGGTTAGGGGTAGGGTTAGGGGTTGGGTTTCTTTTAGGGTTAGGGTTAGGGTTAGGAGTAGGGTTAGGGTTAGGGTTAGGATTAGAGTTAGGTTTAGTGTTTTGCTTTGTGTGAATGTTAGGGTTAGGATTTGGGTTAGTGTTAGGGTTAGGTTTAGTGTTAGGAATAGGGTTAGGGTTCGGCCTACTGTTAGGGTTTGGGTTAGGGTTTGGATTAGGGTTAGGTTTAGGTTTTGGGTTAGGGTTAGAGTTAGGGTTAGAGTTTGAATTAGGGTTAGGGTTAGGGTTAGGGTTAGGGATAGGGTTTGGGTTAGGGTTTTGGTTAGGGTTTGGGTTAAGGTTAGCTTTAGGGTTATGGTTAGGAATAGGGTTATGGTTAAGGTTTGTGTTAGGATTAGGTTTAGGATTAGGGTTTGGGTTAGGGTTCGGGTCAGGGTTAGTTTTTGGGTTAGGGTTAGGGTTACGATTAGGGTTAGGGTTAGGTTTAGGTTTAGGGTTTGGGTAAGGGTTAGGGTTAGGGTTAGGTTTAGGGTTAGGGTTAGGGTTAGGGTTAGGGTTAGGGTTAGGGTTTGGTTTAGGGTTAGTGTTATTTTTTGGGTTAGGTTTAGGCTTAGGATAATGGTTAGGGTTAGGTATAGGGTTAGGGTTTTTGTTAGGGTTAGGGTTAGTGTTTGAGTTAGGGTTAGGGTTAGGGTTATGGTTAGGGTTAGGGTTAGGGTTAGGATTTGGGTTAGGGTTAGGGTTAGGGTTTGAGTTAGGGTTAGGGTTAGGTTTAGGGTTAGGGTTTGGGTTAGTGTTAGGGTTAGTGTTAGAGGTTGGGATTGTGTAGGGGTTAGGGCTAGGGTTAGGATTAGCGTTAGGGTTAGGGTTAGGGTTAGGATTAGGGTTAGGTCTAGGATTAGAGTTAGAGTTAGGGTTAGGGTTTTGGTTTGGGTTAGGGTTAGGGTTAGGATTTGGGTTAGTGTTAGTCTTAGGGTTAGTGTTAGGGTTAGGGTTAGGGTTAGGATTTGGGTTAGTGTTAGGGTTAGTGTTAGTGTTAGTGTTAGGGTTTGGGTTAGGGTTAGGGTTAGGGTTAGGGTTAGGGTTTGGGTTATTGTTAGGGTTAGTTTTTGGGTTAGGGTTAGGGTTAGGATTAGGGTTACGGTTAGATTTAGGGTTAGGGTTAGCGTTAGGGTTAGGCTTAGGGTGAGGGTTAGGTTTAGTGGTTGGGATAGGGTTTGGGTTAAGGTTTAGGGTTAGGGTTTGGGTTAGGGTTTGGGATAAGGTTAGGTTTAGGGTTATGGTTAGGAAAAGGGTTATGTTTTGGGTTTGTGTTAGGGTTAGGTTTAGGATTAGGGTTTGGGTTAAGGTCCCGATTCGGGTTAGTTTTTGGGTTAGGGTTAGGGTTAGGATTAGGGTTAGGGTTAGGTATAGGTTTAGGGTTTGGGTAAGGGTTAGGGTTTGGGTTAGGGTTAGGGTTAGAGTTAGGGTTAGGGTTTGGGTTAGGGTTAGGGTTAGGGTTAGGTATAGGTTTAGGGTTTGGGTAAGGGTTAGGGTTTGGGTTAGGGTTAGGGTTAGAGTTAGGGTTAGGGTTTGGTTTAGGGTTAGTGTTATATTTTGGGTTAGGTTTAGGGTTAGGATAAGGGTTAGGGTTAGGGTTAGGGTTAGGGTTTGGGTTAAGGTTAGGGTTAGGATTAGGGTTACGTTTAGGTTTAGCGTGTGGGTAAGGGTTAGGGTTTGGGTTAGGTTTAGGGTTAGGGTTAGGGTTAGGGTTTGGTTTAGGGTTAGTGTTATTTTTTGGGTTAGGTTTAGGGTTAGGATAAGTGTTAGGGTTAGGTTTAGGGTTAGGGTTTGAGTTAGGGTTAGGTTTAGAGTTAGGGTTAGGGTTAGCCTTAGGGTCAGGGTTAGGTTTAGGATTAGAGTTAGGGTTAGGGTTTTGGTTTGGTTTAGGGTTAGGGTTAGGGTTTGGGTTAGTGTTAGGGTTAGTGTTAGTGTTAGTGTTAGGGTTTGGGTTAGGGTTAGGGTTAGGGTTAGGGTTAGGGTTTGGGTTATTGTTAGGGTTAGTTTTTGGGTTAGGGTTAGTGTTAGGATTATGGTTAGGGTTAGATTTAGGGTTAGGGTTTGGGTTAGGGTTAGGGTTAGGTTTTGAGTTAGGGTTAGGTTTAGGGTTAGTGTTTGGGTTAGGGTTAGGGTTAGGGTTACAGGTTGGGTTTGTGTTAGGGTTAGGGTTAGGGTTAGGATTAGGGTTGGGGTTAGGGTTAGGATTAGGGTTAGGTTTAGGTTTTGGGTTAGGGTTAGGGTTAGGTTTAATGCAAGGGTTTTGATTAGGGTTAGGGTTAGGATTAGAGTTAGGTTTAGGGTTTTGCTTTGGGTTAATGTTAGGGTTAGGATTTGGGTTAGTGTTAGGGTTAGGGTTAGGGTTAGGGTTAGGTTTAGGTTTTTGGTTAGGTTTATGGTTAGTGTTAGGGTTTGGTTTAGGGTTAGGGTTTGCGTGAAGGTTATGTTTAGGGTATTGGTTAGGGTTAGGGTTTAGGGTTAGGGTTAGGAATAGGGTTAGGGTTAAGGTTAGGGTTAGGGTTAGTGTTAGGAATAGGGTTAGGGTTAGGGTTTGGGTTAGGGTTAGGGTTAGGATTAGGGTTTGGCTTAGTGTTCGAGTTAGGGTTAGTTTTTGGTTTAGGGTTAGTGTTAGGGTTAGGGTTTGGGTTAGGGCTAGGTTTAGGGTTAGGGTTTGGGTTAGGGTTAGTGTTAGCGTAAGGGTTAGGTTTAGGGTATTTTTAAGGGTTAGGGTTTAGGGTTAGGGTTAGGAATAGGGTTAGGGTTAGGGTTAGGGTTAGGGTTAGGGTTAGTGTTAGGAAAGGGTTAGGGTTAGGGTTATTGTTAGGGTGTGGGTTAGGGTTTGGATTAGGTTTAGGTTTAGGTTTTGGGTTAGGGTTAGAGTTAGGGTTAGAGTTTGAGTTAGGGTTAGGGTTAGGGTTAGGGATATGGTTTGGGTTAGGGTTTGGGTTAGTGTTTGGGTTAGGTTTAGGTTTTTGGTTAGGTTTAGGGTTAGGGTTAGGAAAAGGGTTATGGTTAAGGTTTGGGTTAGGATTAGGGTTAGGATTAGGGTTTGGGTTAGGGTTAGGTTTTTGGTTAGGTTTAGGGTTAGGGTTAGGAATAGGGTTATGGTTAAGGTTTGGGTTAGGATTAGGGTTAGGATTAGGGTTTGGGTTAGGGTTCGGGTTAGGGTTAGTTTTTGGGTTAGGGTTAGGGTTAGGATTAGGGTTAGGGTTAGGTTTAGGTTTAGGGTTTGGGTAAGGGTTAGGGTTTGTGTTAGGGTTAGGGTTAGGGTTAGGGTTTGGTTTAGGGTTAGTGTTATATTTTGGGTTAGGTTTAGGGTTAGAATAAGGGTTAGGGTTAGGGTTAGGGTTAGGGTTTGGGTTAGGGTTAGGGTTAGGGTTTGATTTAGGGTTAGGGTTACGGTTAGGGTTAGGGTTAGGGATAGGGTGTGGGTTAGGATTAGAGTTAGGGTTATGGTTTTGGCTTGGTTTAGGGTTAGGGTTAGGGTTTGGGTTAGTGTTAGGGTTAGTGTTAGTGTAAGTGTTAGGGTTTGGGTTAGGGATAGGGTTAGGGTTAGGGTTAGGGTTTGGGTTATCGTTAGGGTTAGTTTTTTGGTTAGGGTTAGGGTTAGGGTTAGTGGTAGGGTTAGGATTAGTGTCAGGTTTAGGTTTTGGGTTACGGTTAGGTTTAGGTTTAATGTTAGGGTTTTGATTAGGGTTAGGGTTAGGATTAGAGTTAGATTTAGGGTTTTGGTTTGGGTTAATGTTAGGGTTAGAATTTGGGTTAAGGTTAGGGTTAGTGTTAGGGTTTGGGTTTGGGTTAGGTTTAGGGTTAGGGTTAGGTTTAAGTTTTTGGTTAGGTTTAGGGTTAGGGATAGGGTTAGGATTAGGGTTAGGGTTAGGGTTAGGATTAGAGTTAGGTTTAGGATTAGAGTTAGAGTTAGGGTTAGCGATTTGGTTTGGGTTAGGGTTAGGGTTAGGATTTGGGTTAGTGTTAGGGTTAGGGTTAGTGTTAGGGTTAGGGTTTGGGTTAGGGTTAGGGTTAGGGTTATGGTTAGGTTTTGAGTTAGAGTAAGGTTAGTGTTAGGGTTAGGGTTTGGGTTAGGGTCTGGTTTAGGTTTAGGTTTGAGTTTGAGTTCGGTTTAGGCTTAGCCTTAGGGTTAAGGTTAGGGTTAGTGTTATGGTTTGGGTTAGGGTTAGGGTTAGGGTTAGGTTTAAGTTTTTGGTTAGGTTTAGGGTTAGGGTTAGGGTTAGGATTAGGGTTAGGGTTAGGGTTAGGATTAGAGTTAGGTTTAGGATTAGAGTTAGAGTTAGGGTTAGCGATTTGGTTTGGGTTAGGGTTAGGGTTAGGATTTGTGTTAGTGTTAGGGTTAGGGTTAGTTTTAGGGTTAGGGTTTGGGTTAGGGTTAGGGTTAGGGTTATGGTTAGGTTTTGAGTTAGAGTAAGGTTAGTGTTAGGGTTAGGGTTTGGGTTAGGGTTAGGTTTAGGTTTAGGTTTGAGTTTGAGTTCGGTTTAGGCTTAGCCTTAGGGTTAAGGTTAGGGTTAGTGTTATGGTTTGGGATAGGGTTAGGGTTAGGGTTAGGGTTAGGGTTTGGGGTAGGATTAGGGTTAGGGTTAGGGTTAGGGTTTGGGTTAGGGTTAGAGTTAGGTTTAGGATTAGGGTTAGGGTTAGGAATAGGATTTGGGTTAGGGTTAGGTTTTGCGTTAGGGTTAGGTTTAGGGTTAAGTTTACTTTTTGTCTTAGGGTTAGGGGTAGGTTTAGGATTACGGTTAGGGTTAGTGTTAGGGTTAGGGTTTGGGTTAGGGCTAGGGTTTGATTAGGGTCTGGGCTAGGGTTAGGGTTAGGTTTAGGGTTTGGGTTAGGGTTTGGTTTAGGGTTAGGGTTAGGGTTAGGGTTAGTTATAGTGTTAGGGTTAGTCTTAGTGTTAAGGTTAGTGTTTGGGTTAGGGTTAGGTTTTGGGTTAGGTTTACGATTAGGGTTAAGTTTAGGGTTTGGGTTTGGGTTAGGTTTAAGGTTAGGCATAGCGTTAGGGTTAGGTTTAGGGTTCTCGTTAGGGTTAGGGTTTGGGTTAAAGTTAGGTGTTATGTTTAGGGTTAGGGTTAGGGTTCGGGTTACGGTTATGATTAGGGTTTGGGTAAGGTTTAGCGTTAGGTTTAGGGTTAGGGTTTTGGTTACGGTTAGGGTTAGGGTTTGGGTTTCGGTTAGGATTAGGGTTAGGGTTAGGGTTAGGGTTAGTGTTAGGGTTAGGGTGTGGATTAGGGTTAGGGTTAGTATTAGGGTTACGATTAGGGTTAAGTTTAGGGTTTGTGTTTGGGTTAGGGTTAGGGTTAGCATTAGGGTTAGGTTTAGGTTTTGGGTTAGGGTTAGGGTTAGGTTTAATGTTAGGGTTTTGATTAGGGTTAGGGTTAGGATTAGAGTTAGGTTTAGGGTTGGGGTTTGGGTTAGGGTTAGGGTTAGGGTTAGGTTTAGGTTTTTGGTTAGGTTTAGGGTTAGGGTTAGTGTTAGGAATAGGGTTAGGTTTATTGTTAGGGTTTGGGTTAGTGCTTGGGTTAGGGTTAGGGTTCGAGTTAGGGTTAGAGTTTGAGTTAGGGTTAGGGTTAGGGTTAGGTTTTGGGTTAGGGTT
>JAJHUQ010000043.1:4880000-4927500 GCA_035773235.1 Eospalax fontanierii | reverse complement strand
GGTTTTTGGTTAGGTTTAGGGTTAAGGTTAGAGTGTGGGTTAGGGTCAGGGTTATCGTGTAGGTTATGTTTAGTGTATTGGTTAGAGTTGGGTTTAGGGTTGGGGTTAGGAATAGGGTTAGGTTTTGTGTTATGGGTAGTGGTAGAAATAGGGTTAGGGTTATTGTTAGAGCTTGGGTTACTATTTGTGTTAGGGTTAGGGTTCGAGTTAGGGATAGAGTTTGAGTTAGGGTTAGGGTTAGGGTTAGGTTTTGGTTTAGGGTATGGGTTAAGGTTAGGTTTAGGGTTAGGGTTAGGAATAGGCTTAGGTTTAGGTTTAGGGTTAGGGTTAGGGTTAGGGTTAGGGTTAGGTTTAGGATTAGGGTTATGGCTATTGTTAGGGTTAGGGTTTGGGTTAAGATTAGTGTTTCAGTTAGGGTTAGCGTTAGGGTTAGGATTAGGATTATTAGGGTTAGGGTTAGGGTTAGGCTTAGGGTTTGGGTTAGGGTTGGCGTTAGGTTTAGGGTTAGGGTTAGGGTTATGGTTAGGTTTAGGAATAGGGTTAGGGTTAGGATTATTGTTAGGGTTTGTGTTAGGGTTAGGAAAAGGGTTAGGGTTAGGGTTAGGTTTAGTGTTAGGGTTTGGGTTAGGGTTAGAGTTTGGGTTAGGGTTAGGGTTATCGTGAAGGTTATGTTTAGGGTATTGTTTAGGGTTAGGGTTTAGGGATAGGGTTAGGAATAGGGTAAGGAATAGGGTTAGGGTTAGTGTTAAGAATAGTGTTAGGGTTATTGTTAGGGTTTGGGTTGCTGTTTGGGTTAGGGTTAGGTTTCGAGTTAGGGATAGAGTTTGAGTTAGGGTTAGGGTTAGGGTTAGGGTTAGGTTTTGGTTTAGGGTATGGGTTAAGGTTAGGTTTAGGGTTAGGGTTAGGAATAGGCTTAGGTTTAGGGTTTGGTTTAGCGTTAGGGTTAGGATTAGGGTTTGGCTTAGGGTTCGAATTAGGGTTAGTTTTTGGGTTAGGGTTAGGGTTAGGATTAGGGTTAGGGTTAGGTTTAGGTTTAGGGTTTGGGTAAGAGTTAGGGTTTGGGTAAGGGTTAGGGTTAGGGTTAGGGTTAGCGTTAGGGTTAGTGTTAGGTTTAGGATTAGGGTTACGGTTAGTGTTAGGGTTAGGGTTTGGGTTAGGATTAGGTTTTGAGTTAGGGTTAGCGTTAGGGTTAGGATTAGGATTATTGTTAGGGTTAGGGTTTGGGTTAGTGTTAGGGTTAGTGTTAGTGTTAGTGTTTGGGTTAGGGTTAGGGTTAGGGTTAGGGTTAGGGTTAGGTTCAGGGTTAGGGTTAAAGTTTGGGTTAGGGTTAGTGTTAGGCTTAGGGTTAGTGTTATGTTTAGGGTTTGAGTTTGGGTTATGGTTAGGGTTAGGGTTTGGTGTAGGGTTAGGGTTAGGGTTACGGTTTGTGTTAGGGTTAGGGTTAGGGTTAGTGTTTGGGTTAGGTTTAGGGTTAGGATTAGGGTTTGGGTTAGGGTTAGGGTAAGGTTTAGGGTTAGGTTTAGGGTTTGAGTTTGGGTTAGGGTTAGGTTTACGATTAGTTTAGGATTAGGGTTAGAGTTAGGGTTAGGGTTAGGTTTTGGGTTAGGTTTAGGGTTAGGATTAGGGTTAGGGGTAGCGTTTGGGTTAGGGTTAGGTTTAGGTTTAGGGTTTGGGTTTGGGTTAGGGTTAGGTTTAGGTTTAGGGTTAGATTTAGGGTTATGGTTAGAGTTAGGGTTAGGGTTAGGTTTAGGGTTTGGGTTAAGGTTAGGGTTAGATTTAGGATTAGGGTTAGCTTTTGTGTTAGGTTTTCGGTTAGGGTTAGCGATAGGGTTAGGTTTAGGCTTTGCGTTAGGCTTATGGTCAGGGTGAGGGTTAGGGATAGGGGGTGGGTTAGGGTTAGGATAAGGGTTAGGGTTACGGTTAGTGTTAGGGTTAGGGTTAGGGTTACGGTTAGGGTTTGGTTAGGGTTAGGGTTAGGGTTAGGTTTAGCTTTTGGGTTAGGGTTAGGATTAGGGTTAGGGTTAGGGTTAGGTTTTGGGTTTGGTTTAGGGTTTGGTTTGGGTTAGGGTTAGAGTTTGTGTTTGGGTTAGGGTTAGGGTTAGGGTTAGGTTTTGTGTTAGGTTTAGGTTTAGGGTTTGGGTTATGGTTAGGGTTTGGGTTGGGGATAGCGTTAGAGTTAAGGTTACGGTTAGTGTTAGGGTTAGAATTAGTGTTAGGGTTAAGGTTTGGGTTAGGGTTAGGGTTAGGGTTAGGATTAGTTTTAGTGTTAGTGTTAGTGTTAGGGTTTGGGTTAGGGTTAGCGTTATGGTTAGGGCTTGTGTTAGGGTTAGATTTAGGGTTTGAGTTAGGTTTAGGGTAAGGATTTGGGTTAGGGTTAGGGTTATAGTTAGGATTAAGTTTAGGGTTTGTTTTAGGGTTAGGGCTAGGCATAGGTTTAGGGTATGGCTTAGGGTTAGGGTTAGAGTTAGAGTTAGGTTTAGGCTTAGTGTTAGGGTTAGTTTTAGGGTTAGGGTTATGTTTTCGGTTAGGGTTAGGTTTACGGTTTGGGTTTGCATTAGGTTTAGATTTAGGGTTAGGGTTTGATTTGGGTTAGGGTTAGGGTTATAGTTAGTATTAGGTTTTGGATTTTGATTAGGGTTAGGTTTAGGATTAGTGTTAATGTTAGGATTAGGGTTAGTGTTAATGTTAGGATTAGGGTTAGGGTTAGTGTTAGGTTTCGAGTTTGGGTTAGGGTTAGGGTTAGGGTTAGGGTTTGGGTTAGGGTTAGGAATAGGGTTAGGGTTAGGTTTAGGGTTAGGTTTTCGGTTATCGTTAGGTTTAGTTTTTGGGTTAGGGTTAGTGTTAGGATTAGGGTTAGGGATAGAGTTAGGGCTAGGGTTAGTTTTAGGGTTAAGATTAGGGTTAGGTTGAGGTTTTGGGTTAGGGTTAGGGTTAGGTTTAATGTTAGGGTTTTGACTAGGGTTAGGGTTAGGATTAGAGTTAGATTTAGGGCTTTGGTTTGGGTTAATGTTAGGGTTAGGATTTGGGTTAGTGTGAGGGTTAGGGTTAGTATTAGGGTTTGGGTTTGGGTTAGGGTTAGGTTTAGGGTTAGGTTTAGGTTTTTGGTTAGGTTTAGCGTTAGGGTTAGGGTTTGGGTTAGGGTTAGGGTTAGCGTGAAGGTTATGTTTAGGGTATTGATTAGGGTGAGGGCTTAGGGTTAGTGTTAGGAATAGGGTTAGGGTTAGGGTTAGGGGTAGGGTTATTGTTAGGGTTTGGGTTAGTGTTTGGGTTCGGGTTAGGGTTCCAGTTAGGGTTAGAGTTTGAGTTAGGGTTAGGTTTATGGTTAGGGTTTGGGTTAGGGTTTGGTTTAAGGTTAGGTTTAGGGTTAGGGTTAGGAATAGGGTTAGGGTTAGGGTTTGGGTTAGGGTTAGGTTTAGGATTAGGGTTTGGGTTAGGGTTCGAGTTAGGGTTAGTTTTTGGGTTAGGGTTAGGCTTAGGATTAGGGTTAGGGTTAGGTTTAGGTTTAGGGTTTGGGTAAGGGTTAGGGTTAGGGTTAGGTTTAGTGTTAGGGTTAGGATTATTGTTAGGTTTAGGTTTTGGGTTAGGGTTAGGTTTAGGTTTAATGTTAGGGTTTTGATTAGGGTTAGGGTTAGGATTAGATTTAGATTTAGGGTGTTGGTTTGGGTTAATGTTAGGGTTAGGATTTGGGTTTGGGTTAGGGTTAGTGTTAGGGATTGGGTTTGTGTTAAGGTTAGGGTTAGGGTTAGGTTTAGGTTTTTGGTTAGGTTTAGGGTTAGGGTTAGGGTTTCGGTTAGGGTTAGGGTTATCGTGAAGGTTATGTTTAGGGTATTGGTTAGGGTTGGGTTTAGGGTTGGGGTTAGGAATAGGGTTAGGTTTAGGGTTAGGGTTCGTGGTACGAATAGGGTTAGGGTTATTGTTAGGGATTGGGGTAGTGGTTGGGTTAGGGTTAGGGTTCGAGTTAGGGATAGAGTTTGAGTTAGGGTTAGGTTAGGGTTAGGTTTTGGTTTAGGATATGGGTTAAGGTTAGGTTTAGGGTTAGGGTTAGGAATAGGCCTAGGTTTAGGGTTAGGGTTAGGGTTAGGGTTAGGGTTAGGTTTAGGTTTAGGATTAGGGTTATGGTTAGTGTTAGGGTTAGGGTTTGGGTTAGGATTAGGGTTTGAGTTAGGGTTAGCGTTAGTGTTAGGATTAGGATTATTGTTAGGATTAGGGTTTGGGTTAGGGTTAGGGTTAGTTTTTGGGTTAGGGTTAGGGTTAGGATTAGGGTTAGGGTTAGGGTTAGGGTTAGGTTTAGGAATAGGGTTAGGGTTAGGATTATTGTTAGGGTTTGTGTTAGGGTTAGGAAAAGGGTTAGGGTTAGGTTTAGGGTTAGGGTTTGGGTTAGGGTTAGGGTTAGGGTTTGAGTTAGGTTTTCGGTTAGGGTTAGGGTTAGAGTTAGGGGTTGGGTGTGGGTTAGGGTTAGGTTTAGGGTTACTATTAGGGTTAGGGATAGAGTTAGGATTAGGGTTAGGTTTAGGGTTTGGGTTAGTGTTAGGGTTAGGGTTAGGATTAGGGTTAGGGTTAGGATTAGACTTAGGGATAGGCTTTTGGTTTCGGTTAGGTTTAGGATTAGGTTTTGGGTTAGTCTTAGGGTAAGTGTTAGTGTTAGAGTTAGGGTTTGGGTTAGGGTTAGTGTTAGGTTTAGGACTTGGGTTAGGGTTAGTGTTAGGGTTAGGCTTTGTCTTAGGGTGAGGTTTTGAGTTAGGGTTAGGGTTTGGGTTAGTTTTCCGGTTGGGTTTTGGGTTAAGGTTAGGTTTAGTGTTAAGGTTAGGAATAGGGTTAGGGTTAGGGTTAGGGTTAATGTTAGGGTTTTGATTAGGGTTAGGGTTAGGATTAGAGTTAGGGTTATTGTTTTGGTTTGGGTTAGGGTTAGGGTTAGGGTTAGGGTTTGGGTTAGGGTTAAGGTTAGTGTTGGGGTTTGGGTTAGGGTTAGGGTTAGCGTGAGGGTTATGTTTAGGGTATTGGTTAGGGTAAGGGTTTAGGGTTAGGTTTAGGAATAGGGTTAGGGTCAGGGTTAGGGTTAGGGTTAGGGTTAGTGTTAGGAATAGGGTTAGGGTTAGGGTTACTGTTAGGGTTTGGTTTAGGGTTAGGGTTAGGGTTAGAGTTAGAGTTATGTGTTGGGTGTGGGTTAGGGTTAGGTTTAGGGTTACGATTAGGGTTAGGGTTAGAGTTAGGATTAGGGTTAGGTTTAGGGTTTGGGTTAGTGTTAGGGTTACGGTTAGGATTAGGGTTAGGGGTAGGATTAGACTTAGGGATAGGCTTTTTGTTTCGGTTAGGTTTAGGATTAGGTTTTGGGTTAGTCTTAGGGTAAGTGTTAGTGTTAGGGTTAGGGTTTGGGTTAGGGTTAGTGTTAGGTTTAGGATTTGGGTTAGGGTTAGTGTTAGGGTTAGGGTTTGTCTTAGGGTTAGGGTTTGAGTTAGGGTTAGGGTTTGGGTTAGATTTACGGTTAGGTTTTGGGTTAAGGTTTGGTATAGGGTTAAGGTTAGGAATAGGGTTAGGGTTAGGGTTAGGGTTAATGTTAGGGTTTTGATTAGGGTTAGGGTTAGGATTAGAGTTAGGGTTAGGGTTTTGGTTTGGGTTAGGGTTAGGGTTAGGGTTAGGGTTAGGGTTAGTGTTAGGAATAGGGTTAGGGTTAGGGTTATTGTTAGGGTTTGGGTTAGGGTTTGGATTAGGCTTAGGTTTGGGTTTTGAGTTAGGTTTAGAGTTAGGGTTAGAGTTTGAGTTAGGGTTAGGGTTAGGGTTAGGGATAGGGTTTGGGTTAGGGTTTGGGTTAGTGTTTGGTTTAAGGTTAGGTTTAGGGTTATGGTTAGGAATAGGGTTAGGGTTAGGGTTTGGGTTAGGGTTAGGGTTAGGATTAGGGTTTGGGTTAGGGTTCGGGTTAGGGTTAGTTTTTGGGTTAGGGTTAGGGTTAGGATTACGGTTAGGGTTAGGTTTAGGTTTAGGGTTTGGGTAAGGGTTAGGGTTTGGGTTAGGGTTAGGGTTAGGCTTAGGGTTAGGGTTTGGTTTAGGGTTAGTGTTATTTTTTGGGTTAGGTTTGGGGTTAGGATAAAAGTTACGGTTAGGTTTAGGGTTAGGGTTTGGGTTAGGGTTAGGGTTAGGGTTTTAGTTAGGGTTAGGGTTAGGGTTAGGGTTAGGGTTAGGATTAGAGTTAGGGTTAGGGTTTTGGTTTGGTTTAGGGTTAGGGTTAGTGTTAGGGTTTGGGTTAGGGTTAGGCTTAGGGTTAGGGTTAGGGTTAGGGTTAGGGTTAGGGTTTGGGTTAGTGTTAGGGTTTGGGTTAGGGTTAGGGTTAGGGTTAGTGTTTGGGTTAGGGTTAGAGTTAGCGTGAGCGTTATGTTTAGGGTATTGTTTAGGGTTAGGTTTTAATGTTAGGGTTAGGAATAGGGTTAGGGTTAGGGTTAGGGTTAGGGTTAATCTTAGGAATAGGGTTAGGGTTAGGGTTATTGTTACGGTTTGGGTAGGGTTTGGATTAGGGTTAGGTTTAGGTTTTGGGTTAGGATTAGAGTTAGGGTTAGAGTTTGCGTTAGGGTTAGGGTTAGGGTTAGGGATACGGTTTGGGTTAGGGTTTAGGGTTAGGGTTTGGGTTAGGGTTTGGGTTAAGGTTAGGTTGAGGGTTATGGTTAGGAATAGGGTTATGGTTAGGGTTTGGGTTAGGGTTAGGGTTAGGATTAGGTTTTGGGTTAAGGTTCGGGTTAGGGTTAGTTTTTGGGTTAGGGTTAGGGTTAGGATTAGGGTTAGGGTTAGGTTTAGATTTAGGGTTTGGGTAAGGGTTAGGGTTTGGATTAGGGTTAGGGTTAGGGTTTGGTTTAGGGTTAGTGTTATATTTTGGGTTAAGTTTAGGGTTAGAATAAGGGTTAAGGTTAGGTTTAGGGTTAGGGTTTGGGTTAGGGTTAGGGTTAGGTTTTGAGTTAGGGTTAGGGTTAGGGTTAGGGTTAGGGTTAGGGTTAGGGTTAGGGTTAGGGATAGGATTAGAGTTAGGGTTAGGGTTAGGGTTTGGGTTAGTGTTAGGGTTAGTGTTAGTGTTATTGTTAGTGTTTGAGTTAGGGTTAGGGTTAGGGTTAGGGTTTCGGTTATCGTTAGGTTTAGTTTTTGGGTTAGGGTTAGGTTTAGGATTAGGGTTAGGGTTAGGTTTAGATTTAGGGTTTGGGTAAGGGTTAGGGTTTGGATTAGGGTTAGGGTTAGGGTTTGGTTTAGGGTTAGTGTTATATTTTGGGTTAAGTTTAGGGTTAGAATAAGGGTTAAGGTTAGGGTTAGGGTTAGGGTTAGGGTTAGGATTAGGGTTAGGGTTAGGGTTAGGGTTAGGGTTAGGGTTAGGGTTAGTTTTAGGGTTAGGATTAGGGTTAGGTTGAGGTTTTGGGGTAGGGTTAGGGGTAGGTTTAATGTTAGGGTTTTGATTAGGGTTAGGGTTAGGATTAGAGTTAGATTTAGGGCTTTGGTTTGGGTTAATGTTAGGGTTAGGATTTGGGTTAGTGTGAGGGTTAGGGTTAGTGTTAGGGTTTGGGTTAGTGTTTGGTTTAGGGTTAGGGTTCCAGTTAGGGTTAGAGTTTGAGTTAGGGTTAGGTTAAGGGGTAGGTTTTGGGTTAGGGTTTGGTTTAAGGTTAGGTTTAGGGTTAGGGTTAGGAATAGGGTTAGGGTTAGGGTTTGAGTTAGGGTTAGGGTTAGGATTAGGGTTTGGGTTAGGGTTCGAGTTAGGGTTAGTTTTTGGGTTAGGGTTAGGCTTAGGATTAGGGTTAGGGTTAGGGTTAGGGTTAGGGTTAGTTTTAATGTTAGGATTAGGGTTAGGTTGAGGTTTTGGGTTAGGGTTAGGGTTAGGTTTAATGTTAGGGTTTTGATTAGGGTTAGGGTTAGGATTAGAGTTAGATTTAGTGCTTTGGTTTGGGTTAATGTTAGGGTTAGGATTTGGGTTAGTGTGAGGGTTAGGGTTAGTGTTAGGGTTTGGGTTTGGGTTAGGGTTATGTTTAGGGTTAGGTTTAGGTTTTTGGTTAGGTTTAGGGTTAGGGTTAGGGTTTGGGTTAGGGTTAGGGTTAGCGTGAAGGTTATGTTTAGGGTATTGGTTAGGGTGAGGGTTTAGGGTTAGTGTTAGGAATAGGGTTAGGGTTAGGGTTAGGGTTAGGGTTATTGTTAGGGTTTGGGTTAGTGTTTGGGTTAGGCTTAGGGTTCCAGTTAGGGTTAGAGTTTGAGTTACGGTTAGGTTTAGGGTTAGGGTTTGGGTTAGGGTTTGGTTTAAGGTTAGGTTTAGGGTTAGGGTTAGGAATAGGGTTAGGGTTAGGGTTTGGGTTAGGGTTAGGGTTAGGATTAGGGTTTGGGTTAGGGTTCGAGTTAGGGTTAGTTTTTGGTTAGGGTTAGGCTTAGGATTAGGGTTAGGGTTAGGTTTAGCTTTAGGGTTTGGGTAAGGGTTAGGGTTAGGGTTAGGGTTAGTGTTAGGGTTAGGATTATTGTTAGGTTTAGGTTTTGGGTTAGGGTTAGGTTTAGGTTTAATGTTAGGGTTTTGATTAGGGTTAGGGTTAGGATTAGATTTAGATTTAGGGTGTTGGTTTGGGTTAATGTTAGGGTTAGGATTTGGGTTAGGGTTAGGGTTAGTATTAGGGTTTGGGTTTGGGTTAGGGTTAGGGTTAGGGTTAGGTTTAGGTTTTTGGTTAGGTTTAGGGTTAAGGTTAGAGTGTGGGTTAGGGTCAGGGTTATCGTGAAGGTTATGTTTAGGGTATTGGTTAGGGTTGGGTTTAGGGTTGGGGTTAGGAATAGGGTTAGGTTTAGGGTTAGGGTTAGTGTTAGGAATAGGGTTAGGGTTATTGTTAGGGTTTGGGTTAGTGTTTGGGTTAGGGTTAGGGTTCGAGTTAGGGATAGAGTTTGAGTTAGGGTTAGGGTTAGGGTTAGGTTTTGGTTTAGGGTATGGGTTAAGGTTAGGTTTAGGGTTAGGGTTAGGAATAGGCTTAGGTTTAGGTTTAGGGTTAGGGTTAGGGTTAGGGTTAGGTTTAGGATTAGGGTTATGGTTATTGTTAGGGTTAGGGTTTGGGTTAAGATTAGGGTTTCAGTTAGGGTTAGCGTTAGGGTTAGGATTAGGATTATTAGGGTTAGGGTTAGGGTTAGGGATAGGGTTAGGGTTAGGGTTAGGCTTAGGGTTAGGGTTAGGGTTATGGTTAGGTTTAGGAATAGGGTTAGGGTTAGGATTATTGTTAGGGTTTGTGTTAGGGTTAGGAAAAGGGTTAGGGTTAGGGTTAGGTTTAGTGTTAGGGTTTGGGTTAGGGTTAGAGTTTGGGTTAGGGTTAGGGTTATCGTGAAGGTTATGTTTAGGGTATTGTTTAGGGTTAGGGTTTAGGGATAGGGTTAGGAATAGGGTAAGGAATAGGGTTAGGGTTAGTGTTAAGAATAGTGTTAGGGTTATTGTTAGGGTTTGGGTTGCTGTTTGGGTTAGGGTTAGGGTTCGAGTTAGGGATAGAGTTTGAGTTAGGGTTAGGGTTAGGGTTAGGTTTTGGTTTAGGGTATGGGTTAAGGTTAGGTTTAGGGTTAGGGTTAGGAATAGGCTTAGGTTTAGGGTTTGGTTTAGCGTTAGGGTTAGGATTAGGGTTTGGCTTAGGGTTCGAATTAGGGTTAGTTTTTGGGTTAGGGTTAGGGTTAGGATTAGGGTTAGGGTTAGGTTTAGGTTTAGGGTTTGGGTAAGAGTTAGGGTTTGGGTAAGGGTTAGGGTTAGGGTTAGGGTTAGCGTTAGGGTTAGTGTTAGGTTTAGGATTAGGGTTACGGTTAGTGTTAGGGTTAGGGTATGGGTTAGGATTAGGGTTTGAGTTAGGGTTAGCGTTAGGGTTAGGATTAGGATTATTGTTAGGGTTAGGGTTTGGGTTAGTGTTAGGGTTAGTGTTAGTGTTAGTGTTTGGGTTAGGGTTAGGGTTAGGGTTAGGGTTAGGGTTAGGTTCAGGGTTAGCGTTAAAGTTTGGGTTAGGGTTAGTGTTAGGCTTAGGGTTAGTGTTATGTTTAGGGTTTGAGTTTGGGTTATGGTTAGGGTTAGGGTTTGGTGTAGGGTTAGGGTTAGGGTTACGGTTTGTGTTAGGGTTAGGGTTAGGGTTAGTGTTTGGGTTAGGTTTAGGGTTAGGATTAGGGTTTGGGTTAGGGTTAGGGTAAGGTTTAGGGTTAGGTTTAGGGTTTGAGTTTGGGTTAGGGTTAGGTTTACGATTAGTTTAGGATTAGGGTTAGAGTTAGGGTTAGGGTTAGGTTTTGGGTTAGGTTTAGGGTTAGGATTAGGGTTAGGGGTAGCGTTTGGGTTAGGGTTAGGTTTAGGTTTAGGGTTTGGGTTTGGGTTAGGGTTAGGTTTAGGTTTAGGGTTAGATTTAGGGTTATGGTTAGAGTTAGGGTTAGGGTTAGGTTTAGGGTTTGGGTTAAGGTTAGGGTTAGATTTAGGATTAGGGTTAGGTTTTGTGTTAGGTTTTCGGTTAGGGTTAGCGATAGGGTTAGGTTTAGGTTTTGCGTTAGGGTTATGGTCAGGGTTAGGGTTAGGGATAGGGTTTGGGTTAGGGTTAGGATAAGGGTTAGGGTTACGGTTAGTGTTAGGGTTAGGGTTAGGGTTACGGTTAGGGTTTGGTTAGGGTTAGGGTTAGGGTTAGGTTTAGCTTTTGGGTTAGGGTTAGGATTAGGGTTAGGGTTAGGGTTAGGTTTTGGGTTTGGTTTAGGGTTAGGTTTAGGGTTAGGGTTAGAGTTTGTGTTTGGGTTAGGGTTAGGGTTAGGGTTAGGTTTTGTGTTAGGTTTAGGTTTAGGGTTTGGGTTATGGTTAGGGTTTGGGTTGGGGATAGCGTTAGAGTTAAGGTTACGGTTAGTGTTAGGGTTAGAATTAGTGTTAGGGTTAAGGTTTGGGTTAGGGTTAGGGTTAGCGTTAGGATTAGTTTTAGTGTTAGTGTTAGTGTTAGGGTTTGGGTTAGGGTTAGCGTTATGGTTAGGGCTTGTGTTAGGGTTAGATTTAGGGTTTGGGTTAGGTTTAGGGTAAGGATTTGGGTTAGGGTTAGGGTTATAGTTAGGATTAAGTTTAGGGTTTGTTTTAGGGTTAGGGCTAGGCATAGGTTTAGGGTATGGCTTAGGGTTAGGGTTAGAGTTAGAGTTAGGTTTAGGCTTAGTGTTAGGGTTAGTTTTAGGGTTAGGGTTATGTTTTCGGTTAGGGTTAGGTTTACGGTTTGGGTTTGCATTAGGTTTAGATTTAGGGTTAGGGTTTGATTTGGGTTAGGGTTAGGGTTATAGTTAGTATTAGGTTTTGGATTTTGATTAGGGTTAGGTTTAGGATTAGTGTTAATGTTAGGATTAGGGTTAGTGTTAATGTTAGGATTAGGGTTAGGGTTAGTGTTAGGTTTCAAGTTTGGGTTAGGGTTAGGGTTAGGGTTAGGGTTTGGGTTAGGGTTAGGAATAGGGTTAGGGTTAGGTTTAGGGTTAGGTTTTCGGTTATCGTTAGGTTTAGTTTTTGGGTTAGGGTTAGTGTTAGGATTAGGGTTAGGGTTAGGGTTAGGGTTAGGGTTAGTTTTAGGGTTAAGATTAGGGTTAGGTTGAGGTTTTGGGTTAGGGTTAGGGTTATGTTTAATGTTAGGGTTTTGACTAGGGTTAGGGTTAGGATTAGAGTTAGATTTAGGTCTTTGGTTTGGGTTAATGTTAGGGTTAGGATTTGGGTTAGTGTGAGGGTTAGGGTTAGTGTTAGGGTTTGGGTTTGGGTTAGGGTTAGGTTTAGGGTTAGGTTTAGGTTTTTGGTTAGGTTTAGCGTTAGGGTTAGGGTTTGGGTTAGGGTTAGGGTTAGCGTGAAGGTTATGTTTAGGGTATTGATTAGGGTGAGGGTTTAGGGTTAGTGTTAGGAATAGGGTTAGGGTTAGGGTTAGGGTTAGGGTTATTGTTAGGGTTTGGGTTAGTGTTTGGGTTCGGATTAGGGTTCCAGTTAGGGTTAGAGTTTGAGTTAGGGTTAGGTTTATGGTTAGGGTTTGGGTTAGGGTTTGGTTTAAGGTTAGGTTTAGGGTTAGGGTTAGGAATAGGGTTAGGGTTAGGGTTTGGGTTAGGGTTAGGGTTAGGATTAGGGTTTGGGTTAGGGTTCGAGTTAGGGTTAGTTTTTGGGTTAGGGTTAGGCTTAGGATTAGGGTTAGGGTTAGGTTTAGGTTTAGGGTTTGGGTAAGGGTTAGGGTTAGGGTTAGGGTTAGTGTTAGGGTTAGGATTATTGTTAGGTTTAGGTTTTGGGTTAGGGTTAGGTTTAGGTTTAATGTTAGGGTTTTGATTAGGGTTAGGGTTAGGATTAGATTTAGATTTAGGGTGTTGGTTTGGGTTAATGTTAGGGTTAGGATTTGGGTTTGGGTTAGGGTTAGTGTTAGGGATTGGGTTTGGGTTAAGGTTAGGGTTAGGGTTAGGTTTAGGTTTTTGGTTAGGTTTAGGGTTAGGGTTAGGGTTTCGGTTAGGGTTAGGGTTATCGTGAAGGTTATGTTTAGGGTATTGGTTAGGGTTGGGTTTAGGGTTGGGTTTAGGAATAGGGTTAGGTTTAGGGTTAGGGTTAGTGTTAGGAATAGGGTTAGGGTTATTGTTAGGGTTTGGGTTAGTGTTTGGGTTAGGGTTAGGGTTCGAGTTAGGGATAGAGTTTGAGTTAGGGTTAGGTTAGGGTTAGGTTTTGGTTTAGGGTATGGGTTAAGGTTAGGTTTAGGGTTAGGGTTAGGAATAGTCCTAGGTTTAGGGTTAGGGTTAGGGTTAGGGTTAGGGTTAGGTTTAGGTTTAGGATTAGGGTTATGGTTAGTGTTAGGGTTAGGGTTTGGGTTAGGATTAGGGTTTGAGTTAGGGTTAGCGTTAGTGTTAGGATTAGGATTATTGTTAGGATTAGGGTTTGGGTTAGGGTTAGGGTTAGTTTTTGGGTTAGGGTTAGGGTTAGGATTAGGGTTAGGGTTAGGGTTAGGGTTAGGTTTAGGAATAGGGTTAGGGTTAGGATTATTGTTAGGGTTTGTGTTAGGGTTAGGAAAAGGGTTAGGGTTAGGTTTAGGGTTAGGGTTTGGGTTAGGGTTAGGGTTAGGGTTTGAGTTAGGTTTTCGGTTAGGGTTAGGGTTAGAGTTAGGGGTTGGGTGTGGGTTAGGGTTAGGTTTAGGGTTACTATTAGGGTTAGGGATAGAGTTAGGATTAGGGTTAGGTTTAGGGTTTGGGTTAGTCTTAGGGTTAGGGTTAGGATTAGGGTTAGGGTTAGGATTAGACTTAGGGATAGGCTTTTGGTTTCGGTTAGGTTTAGGATTAGGTTTTGGGTTAGTCTTAGGGTAAGTGTTAGTGTTAGAGTTAGGGTTTGGGTTAGGGTTAGTGTTAGGTTTAGGACTTGGGTTAGGGTTAGTGTTAGGGTTAGGGTTTGTCTTAGGGTGAGGTTTTGAGTTAGGGTTAGGGTTTGGGTTAGATTTACGGTTAGGTTTTGGGTTAAGGTTAGGTTTAGTGTTAAGGTTAGGAATAGGGTTAGGGTTAGGGTTAGGGTTAATGTTAGGGTTTTGATTAGGGTTAGGGTTAGGATTAGAGTTAGGGTTGTTGTTTTGGTTTGGGTTAGGGTTAGGGTTAGGGTTAGGGTTTGGGTTAGGGTTAAGGTTAGTGTTGGGGTTTGGGTTAGGGTTAGGGTTAGCGTGAGGGTTATGTTTAGGGTATTGGTTAGGGTAAGGGTTTAGGGTTAGGTTTAGGAATAGGGTTAGGGTCAGGGTTAGGGTTAGGGTTAGGGTTAGTGTTAGGAATAGGGTTAGGGTTAGGGTTACTGTTAGGGTTTGGTTTAGGGTTAGGGTTAGGGTTAGGGTTAGAGTTATGTGTTGGGTGTGGGTTAGGGTTAGGTTTAGGGTTACGATTAGGGTTAGGGTTAGAGTTAGGATTAGGGTTAGGTTTAGGGTTTGGGTTAGTGTTAGGGTTACGGTTAGGATTAGGGTTAGGGTTAGGATTAGACTTAGGGATAGGCTTTTTGTTTCGGTTAGGTTTAGGATTAGGTTTTGGGTTAGTCTTAGGGTAAGTGTTAGTGTTAGGGTTAGGGTTTGGGTTAGGGTTAGTGTTAGGTTTAGGATTTGGGTTAGGGTTAGTGTTAGGGTTAGGGTTTGTCTTAGGGTTAGGGTTTGAGTTAGGGTTAGGGTTTGGGTTAGATTTACGGTTAGGTTTTGGGTTAAGGTTTGGTATAGGGTTAAGGTTAGGAATAGGGTTAGGGTTAGGGTTAGGGTTAATGTTAGGGTTTTGATTAGGGTTAGGGTTAGGATTAGAGTTAGGGTTAGGGTTTTGGTTTGGGTTAGGGTTAGGGTTAGGGTTAGGGTTAGGGTTAGTGTTAGGAATAGGGTTAGGGTTAGGGTTATTGTTAGGGTTTGGGTTAGGGTTTGGATTAGGCTTAGGTTTGGGTTTTGAGTTAGGTTTAGAGTTAGGGTTAGAGTTTGAGTTAGGGTTAGGGTTAGGGTTAGGGATAGGGTTTGGGTTAGGGTTTGGGTTAGTGTTTGGTTTAAGGTTAGGTTTAGGGTTATGGTTAGGAATAGGGTTAGGGTTAGGGTTTGGGTTAGGGTTAGTGTTAGGATTAGGGTTTGGGTTAGGGTTCGGGTTAGGGTTAGTTTTTGGGTTAGGGTTAGGGTTAGGATTACGGTTAGGGTTAGGTTTAGGTTTAGGGTTTGGGTAAGGGTTAGGGTTTGGGTTAGGGTTAGGGTTAGGCTTAGGGTTAGGGTTTGGTTTAGGGTTAGTGTTATTTTTTGGGTTAGGTTTGGGGTTAGGATAAAAGTTACGGTTAGGTTTAGGGTTAGGGTTTGGGTTAGGGTTAGGGTTAGGGTTTTAGTTAGGGTTAGGGTTAGGGTTAGGGTTAGGGTTAGGGTTAGGATTAGAGTTAGGGTTAGGGTTTTGGTTTGGTTTAGGGTTAGGGTTAGTGTTAGGGTTTGGGTTAGGGTTAGGCTTAGGGTTAGGGTTAGGGTTAGGGTTAGGGTTAGGGTTTGGGTTAGTGTTAGGGTTTGGGTTAGGGTTAGGGTTAGGGTTAGTGTTTGGGTTAGGGTTAGAGTTAGCGTGAGCGTTATGTTTAGGGTATTGTTTAGGGTTAGGTTTTAATGTTAGGGTTAGGAATAGTGTTAGGGTTAGGGTTAGGGTTAGGGTTAATCTTAGGAATAGGGTTAGAGTTAGGGTTATTGTTACGGTTTGGGTAGGGTTTGGATTAGGGTTAGGTTTAGGTTTTGGGTTAGGATTAGAGTTAGGGTTAGAGTTTGAGTTAGGGTTAGGGTTAGGGTTAGGGATACGGTTTGGGTTAGGGTTTAGGGTTAGGGTTTGGGTTAGGGTTTGGGTTAAGGTTAGGTTTAGGGTTATGGTTAGGAATAGGGTTATGGTTAGGGTTTGGGTTAGGGTTAGGGTTAGGATTAGGTTTTGGGTTAAGGTTCGGGTTAGGGTTAGTTTTTGGGTTAGGGTTAGGGTTAGGATTAGGGTTAGGGTTAGGTTTAGATTTAGGGTTTGGGTAAGGGTTAGGGTTTGGATTAGGGTTAGGGTTAGGGTTTGGTTTAGGGTTAGTGTTATATTTTGGGTTAAGTTTAGGGTTAGAATAAGGGTTAAGGTTAGGTTTAGGGTTAGGGTTTGGGTTAGGGTTAGGGTTAGGTTTTGAGTTAGGGTTAGGGTTAGGGTTAGGGTTAGGGTTAGGGTTAGGGTTAGGGATAGGATTAGAGTTAGGGTTAGGGTTAGGGTTTGGGTTAGTGTTAGGGTTAGTGTTAGTGTTATTGTTAGTGTTTGAGTTAGGGTTAGGGTTAGGGTTAGGGTTTCGGTTATCGTTAGGTTTAGTTTTTGGGTTAGGGTTAGGTTTAGGATTAGGGTTAGGGTTAGGTTTAGATTTAGGGTTTGGGTAAGGGTTAGGGTTTGGATTAGGGTTAGGGTTAGGGTTTGGTTTAGGGTTAGTGTTATATTTTGGGTTAAGTTTAGGGTTAGAATAAGGGTTAAGGTTAGGGTTAGGGTTAGGGTTAGGGTTAGGATTAGGGTTAGGGTTAGGGTTAGGGTTAGGGTTAGGGTTAGGGTTAGGGGTAGTTATAGGGGTAGGATAAGGGTTAGGTTGGGGTTTTGGGTTAGGGTTAGGGGTAGGTATAATGTTAGGGTTTTGATTAGGGTTAGGGTTAGGATTAGAGTTAGATTTAGGGCTTTGGTTTGGGTTAATGTTAGGGTTAGGATTTGGGTAAGTGTGAGGGTTAGGGTTAGTGTTAGGGTTTGGGTTTATGTTAGGGTTAGGTATAGGGTTAGGTTTAGGTTTTTGGTTAGGTTTAGCGTTAGGGTTAGGGTTTGGGTTAGGGTTAGGGTTAGCGTGAAGGTTATGTTTAGGGTATTGGTTAGGGTGAGGGTTTAGGGTTAGTGTTAGGAATAGGGTTAGGGTTAGGGTTAGGGTTAGGGTTATTGTTAGGGTTTGGGTTAGTGTTTGGGTTCGGGTTAGGGTTCCAGTTAGGGTTAGAGTTTGAGTTACCGTTAGGTTTAGGGTTAGGGTTTGGGTTAGGGTTTGGTTTTCGGTTAGGGTTAGGGTTAGAGTTAGGGGTTGGGTGTGGGTTAGGGTTAGGTTTAGGGTTACTATTAGGGTTAGGGATAGAGTTAGGATTAGGGTTAGGTTTAGGGTTTGGGTTAGTGTTAGGGTTAGGGTTAGGATTAGGGTTAGGGTTAGGATTAGACTTAGGGATAGGCTTTTGGTTTCGGTTAGGTTTAGGATTAGGTTTTGGGTTAGTCTTAGGGTAAGTGTTAGTGTTAGAGTTAGGGTTTGGGTTAGGGTTAGTGTTAGGTTTAGGACTTGGGTTAGGGTTAGTGTTAGGGTTAGGGTTTGTCTTAGGGTGAGGTTTTGAGTTAGGGTTAGGGTTTGGGTTAGATTTACGGTTAGGTTTTGGGTTAAGGTTAGGTTTAGTGTTAAGGTTAGGAATAGGGTTAGGGTTAGGGTTAGGGTTAATGTTAGGGTTTTGATTAGGGTTAGGGTTAGGATTAGAGTTAGGGTTGTTGTTTTGGTTTGGGTTAGGGTTAGGGTTAGGGTTAGGGTTTGGGTTAGGGTTAAGGTTAGTGTTGGGGTTTGGGTTAGGGTTAGGGTTAGCGTGAGGGTTATGTTTAGGGTATTGGTTAGGGTAAGGGTTTAGGGTTAGGTTTAGGAATAGGGTTAGGGTCAGGGTTAGGGTTAGGGTTAGGGTTAGTGTTAGGAATAGGGTTAGGGTTAGGGTTACTGTTAGGGTTTGGTTTAGGGTTAGGGTTAGGGTTAGGGTTAGAGTTATGTGTTGGGTGTGGGTTAGGGTTAGGTTTAGGGTTACGATTAGGGTTAGGGTTAGAGTTAGGATTAGGGTTAGGTTTAGGGTTTGGGTTAGTGTTAGGGTTACGGTTAGGATTAGGGTTAGGGTTAGGATTAGACTTAGGGATAGGCTTTTTGTTTCGGTTAGGTTTAGGATTAGGTTTTGGGTTAGTCTTAGGGTAAGTGTTAGTGTTAGGGTTAGGGTTTGGGTTAGGGTTAGTGTTAGGTTTAGGATTTGGGTTAGGGTTAGTGTTAGGGTTAGGGTTTGTCTTAGGGTTAGGGTTTGAGTTAGGGTTAGGGTTTGGGTTAGATTTACGGTTAGGTTTTGGGTTAAGGTTTGGTATAGGGTTAAGGTTAGGAATAGGGTTAGGGTTAGGGTTAGGGTTAATGTTAGGGTTTTGATTAGGGTTAGGGTTAGGATTAGAGTTAGGGTTAGGGTTTTGGTTTGGGTTAGGGTTAGGGTTAGGGTTAGGGTTAGGGTTAGTGTTAGGAATAGGGTTAGGGTTAGGGTTATTGTTAGGGTTTGGGTTAGGGTTTGGATTAGGCTTAGGTTTGGGTTTTGAGTTAGGTTTAGAGTTAGGGTTAGAGTTTGAGTTAGGGTTAGGGTTAGGGTTAGGGATAGGGTTTGGGTTAGGGTTTGGGTTAGTGTTTGGTTTAAGGTTAGGTTTAGGGTTATGGTTAGGAATAGGGTTAGGGTTAGGGTTTGGGTTAGGGTTAGGGTTAGGATTAGGGTTTGGGTTAGGGTTCGGGTTAGGGTTAGTTTTTGGGTTAGGGTTAGGGTTAGGATTACGGTTAGGGTTAGGTTTAGGTTTAGGGTTTGGGTAAGGGTTAGGGTTTGGGTTAGGGTTAGGGTTAGGCTTAGGGTTAGGGTTTGGTTTAGGGTTAGTGTTATTTTTTGGGTTAGGTTTGGGGTTAGGATAAAAGTTACGGTTAGGTTTAGGGTTAGGGTTTGGGTTAGGGTTAGGGTTAGGGTTTTAGTTAGGGTTAGGGTTAGGGTTAGGGTTAGGGTTAGGGTTAGGATTAGAGTTAGGGTTAGGGTTTTGGTTTGGTTTAGGGTTAGGGTTAGTGTTAGGGTTTGGGTTAGGGTTAGGCTTAGGGTTAGGGTTAGGGTTAGGGTTAGGGTTAGGGTTTGGGTTAGTGTTAGGGTTTGGGTTAGGGTTAGGGTTAGGGTTAGTGTTTGGGTTAGGGTTAGAGTTAGCGTGAGCGTTATGTTTAGGGTATTGTTTAGGGTTAGGTTTTAATGTTAGGGTTAGGAATAGGGTTAGGGTTAGGGTTAGGGTTAGGGTTAATCTTAGGAATAGGGTTAGGGTTAGGGTTATTGTTACGGTTTGGGTAGGGTTTGGATTAGGGTTAGGTTTAGGTTTTGGGTTAGGATTAGAGTTAGGGTTAGAGTTTGAGTTAGGGTTAGGGTTAGGGTTAGGGATACGGTTTGGGTTAGGGTTTAGGGTTAGGGTTTGGGTTAGGGTTTGGGTTAAGGTTAGGTTTAGGGTTATGGTTAGGAATAGGGTTATGGTTAGGGTTTGGGTTAGGGTTAGGGTTAGGATTAGGTTTTGGGTTAAGGTTCGGGTTAGGGTTAGTTTTTGGGTTAGGGTTAGGGTTAGGATTAGGGTTAGGGTTAGGTTTAGATTTAGGGTTTGGGTAAGGGTTAGGGTTTGGATTAGGGTTAGGGTTAGGGTTTGGTTTAGGGTTAGTGTTATATTTTGGGTTAAGTTTAGGGTTAGAATAAGGGTTAAGGTTAGGTTTAGGGTTAGGGTTTGGGTTAGGGTTAGGGTTAGGTTTTGAGTTAGGGTTAGGGTTAGGGTTAGGGTTAGGGTTAGGGTTAGGGTTAGGGATAGGATTAGAGTTAGGGTTAGGGTTAGGGTTTGGGTTAGTGTTAGGGTTAGTGTTAGTGTTATTGTTAGTGTTTGAGTTAGGGTTAGGGTTAGGGTTAGGGTTTCGGTTATCGTTAGGTTTAGTTTTTGGGTTAGGGTTAGGTTTAGGATTAGGGTTAGGGTTAGGTTTAGATTTTGGGTTTGGGTAAGGGTTAGGGTTTGGATTAGGGTTAGGGTTAGGGTTTGGTTTAGGGTTAGTGTTATATTTTGGGTTAAGTTTAGGGTTAGAATAAGGGTTAAGGTTAGGGTTAGGGTTAGGGTTAGGGTTAGGATTAGGGTTAGGGTTAGGGTTAGGGTTAGGGTTAGGGTTAGGGTTAGGGTTAGTTTTAGGGTTAGGATTAGGGTTAGGTTGAGGTTTTGCGTTAGGGTTAGGGGTAGGTTTAATGTTAGGGTTTTGATTAGGGTTAGGGTTAGGATTAGAGTTAGATTTGGGGCTTTGGTTTGGGTTAATGTTAGGGTTAGGATTTGGGTTAGTGTGAGGGTTAGGGTTAGTGTTAGGGTTTGGGTTTGGGTTAGGGTTTGGTTTAGGGTTAGGTTTAGGTTTTTGGGTAGGTTTAGGGTTAGGGTTAGGGTTTGGGTTAGGGTTAGGGTTAGCGTGAAGGTTATGTTTAGTGTATTGGTTAGGGTGAGGGTTTAGGGTTAGTGTTAGGAATAGGGTTAGGGTTAGGGTTAGGGTTAGGGTTATTGTTAGGGTTTGGGTTAGTGTTTGGGTTAGGCTTAGGGCACCAGTTAGGGTTAGAGTTTGAGTTACCGTTAGGTTTAGGGTTAGGGTTTGGGTTAGGGTTTGGTTTAAGGTTAGGTTTAGGGTTAGGGTTAGGAATAGGGTTAGGGTTAGGGTTTGGGTTAGGGTTAGGGTTAGGATTAGAGTTTGGGTTAGGGTTCGAGTTAGGGTTAGTTTTTGGTTAGGGTTAGGCTTAGGATTAGGGTTAGGGTTAGGTTTAGCTTTAGGGTTTGGGTAAGGGTTAGGGTTAGGGTTAGGGTTAGTGTTAGGGTTAGGATTATTGTTAGGTTTAGGTTTTGGGTTAGGGTTAGGTTTAGGTTTAATGTTAGGGTTTTGATTAGGGTTAGGGTTAGGATTAGATTTAGATTTAGGGTGTTGGTTTGGGTTAATGTTAGGGTTAGGATTTGGGTTAGGGTTAGGGTTAGTATTAGGGTTTGGGTTTGGGTTAGGGTTAGGGTTAGGGTTAGGTTTAGGTTTTTGGTTAGGTTTAGGGTTAAGTTTAGGGTGTGGGTTAGGGTCAGGGTTATCGTGAAGGTTATGTTTAGGGTATTGGTTAGGGTTGGGTTTAGGGTTGGGGTTAGGAATAGGGTTAGGTTTAGGGTTAGGGTTAGTGTTAGGAATAGGGTTAGGGTTATTGTTAGGGTTTGGGTTAGTGTTTGGGTTAGGGTAAGGGTTCGAGTTAGGGATAGAGTTTGAGTTAGGGTTAGGGTTAGGGTTAGGTTTTGGTTTAGGGTATGGGTTAAGGTTAGGTTTAGGGTTAGGGTTAGGAATAGGCTTAGGTTTAGGTTTAGGGTTAGGGTTAGGGTTAGGGTTAGGGTTAGGTTTAGGATTAGGGTTATGGTTATTGTTAGGGTTAGGGTTTGGGTTAGGATTAGGGTTTCAGTTAGGGTTAGCGTTAGGGTTAGGATTAGGATTATTAGGGTTAGGGTTAGGGTTAGGGTTAGGGTTAGGGTTAGGGTTAGGGTTAGGATTAGGGTTAGGGTTAGGGTTATGGTTAGGTTTAGGAATAGGGTTAGGGTTAGGATTATTGTTAGGGTTTGTGTTAGGGTTAGGAAAAGGGTTAGGGTTAGGTTTAGGGTTAGGGTTTGGGTTAGGGTTAGAGTTTGGGTTAGGGTTAGGGTTATCGTGAAGGTTATGTTTAGGGTATTGTTTAGGGTTAGGGTTTAGGGATAGGGTTAGGAATAGGGTAAGGAATAGGGTTAGGGTTAGTGTTAAGAATAGTGTTAGGGTTATTGTTAGGGTTTGGGTTGCTGTTTGGGTTAGGGTTAGGGTTCGAGTTAGGGATAGAGTTTGAGTTAGGGTTAGGGTTAGGGTTAGGTTTTGGTTTAGGGTATGGGTTAAGGTTAGGTTTAGGGTTAGGGTTAGGAATAGGCTTAGGTTTAGGGTTTGGTTTAGCGTTAGGGTTAGGATTAGGGTTTGGCTTAGGGTTCGAATTAGGGTTAGTTTTTGGGTTAGGGTTAGGGTTAGGATTAGGGTTAGGGTTAGGTTTAGGTTTAGGGTTTGGGTAAGAGTTAGGGTTTGGGTAAGGGTTAGGGTTAGGGTTAGGGTTAGCGTTAGGGTTAGTGTTAGGTTTAGGATTAGGGTTACGGTTAGTGTTAGGGTTAGGGTTTGGGTTAGGATTAGGGTTTGAGTTAGGGTTAGCGTTAGGGTTAGGATTAGGATTATTGTTAGGGTTAGGGTTTGGGTTAGTGTTAGGGTTAGTGTTAGTGTTAGTGTTTGGGTTAGGGTTAGGGTTAGGGTTAGGGTTAGGGTTAGGGTTAGGTTCAGGGTTAGGGTTAAAGTTTGGGTTAGGGTTAGTGTTAGGCTTAGGGTTAGTGTTATGTTTAGGGTTTGAGTTTGGGTTATGGTTAGGGTTAGGGTTTGGTGTAGGGTTAGGGTTAGGGTTACGGTTTGTGTTAGGGTTAGGGTTAGGGTTAGTGTTTGGGTTAGGTTTAGGGTTAGGATTAGGGTTTGGGTTAGGGTTAGGGTAAGGTTTAGGGTTAGGTTTAGGGTTTGAGTTTGGGTTAGGGTTAGGTTTACGATTAGTTTAGGATTAGGGTTAGAGTTAGGGTTAGGGTTAGGTTTTGGGTTAGGTTTAGGGTTAGGATTAGGGTTAGGGGTAGCGTTTGGGTTAGGGTTAGGTTTAGGTTTAGGGTTTGGGTTTGGGTTAGGGTTAGGTTTAGGTTTAGGGTTAGATTTAGGGTTATGGTTAGAGTTACGGTTAGGGTTAGGTTTAGGGTTTGGGTTAAGGTTAGGGTTAGATTTAGGATTAGGGTTAGGTTTTGTGTTAGGTTTTCGGTTAGGGTTAGCGATAGGGTTAGGTTTAGGTTTTGCGTTAGGGTTATGGTCAGGGTTAGGGTTAGGGATAGGGTTTGGGTTAGGGTTAGGATAAGGGTTAGGGTTAGGGTTAGTGTTAGGGTTAGGGTTAGGGTTACGGTTAGGGTTTGGTTAGGGTTAGGGTTAGGGTTAGGTTTAGATTTTGGGTTAGGGTTAGGATTAGGGTTAGGGTTAGGGTTCGGTTTTGGGTTTGGGTTAGGGTTAGGTTTAGGGTTAGGGTTAGAGTTTGTGTTTGGGTTAGGGTTAGGGTTAGGGTTAGGTTTTGTGTTAGGTTTAGGTTTAGGGTTTGGGTTATGGTTAGGGTTTGGGTTGGGGATAGCGTTAGAGTTAAGGTTACGGTTAGTGTTAGGGTTAGAATTAGTGTTAGGGTTAAGGTTTGGGTTAGGGTTAGGGTTAGGTTTAGGATTAGTTTTAGTGTTAGTGTTAGTGTTAGGGTTTGGGTTAGGGTTAGCGTTATGGTTAGGGCTTGTGTTAGGGTTAGATTTAGGGTTTGGGTTAGGTTTAGGGTAAGGATTTGGGTTAGGGTTAGGGTTATAGTTAGGATTAAGTTTAGGGTTTGTTTTAGGGTTAGGGCTAGGCATAGGTTTAGGGTATGGCTTAGGGTTAGGGTTAGAGTTAGAGTTAGGTTTAGGCTTAGTGTTATGGTTAGTTTTAGGGTTAGGGTTATGTTTTCGGTTAGGGTTAGGTTTACGGTTTGGGTTTGCATTAGGTTTAGATTTAGGGTTAGGGTTTGATTTGGGTTAGGGTTAGGGTTATAGTTAGTATTAGGTTTTGGATTTTGATTAGGGTTAGGTTTAGGATTAGTGTTAATGTTAGGATTAGGGTTAGTGTTAATGTTAGGATTAGGGTTAGGGTTAGTGTTAGGTTTCGAGTTTGGGTTAGGTGTAGGGTTAGGGTTAGGGTTTGGGTTAGGGTTAGGAATAGGGTTAGGGTTAGGTTTAGGGTTAGGTTTTCGGTTATCGTTAGGTTTAGTTTTTGGGTTAGGGTTAGTGTTAGGATTAGGGTTAGGGTTAGGGTTAGGGTTAGGGTTAGTTTTAGGGTTAAGATTAGGGTTAGGTTGAGGTTTTGGGTTAGGGTTAGGGTTAGGTTTAATGTTAGGGTTTTGATTAGGGTTAGGGTTAGGATTAGAGTTAGATTTAGGGCTTTGGTTTGGGTTAATGTTAGGGTTAGGATTTGGGTTAGTGTGAGGGTTAGGGTTAGTGTTAGGGTTTGGGTTTGGGTTAGGGTTAGGTTTAGGGTTAGGTTTAGGTTTTTGGTTAGGTTTAGCGTTAGGGTTAGGGTTTGGGTTAGGGTTAGGGTTAGCGTGAAGGTTATGTTTAGGGTATTGATTAGGGTGAGGGTTTAGGGTTAGTGTTAGGAATAGGGTTAGGGTTAGGGTTAGGGTTAGGGTTATTGTTAGGGTTTGGGTTAGTGTTTGGGTTCGGGTTAGGGTTCCAGTTAGGGTTAGAGTTTGAGTTAGGGTTAGGTTTAGGGTTAGGGTTTGGGTTAGGGTTTGGTTTAAGGTTAGGTTTAGGGTTAGGGTTAGGAATAGGGTTAGGGTTAGGGTTTGGGTTAGGGTTAGGGTTAGGATTAGGGTTTGGGTTAGGGTTCGAGTTAGGGTTAGTTTTTGGGTTAGGGTTAGGCTTAGGATTAGGGTTAGGGTTAGGGTTAGGTTTAGGGTTTGGGTAAGGGTTAGGGTTAGGGTTAGGGTTAGTGTTAGGGTTAGGATTATTGTTAGGTTTAGGTTTTGGGTTAGGGTTAGGTTTAGGTTTAATGTTAGGGTTTTGATTAGGGTTAGGGTTAGGATTAGATTTAGATTTAGGGTGTTGGTTTGGGTTAATGTTAGGGTTAGGATTTGGGTTTGGGTTAGGGTTAGTGTTAGGGATTGGGTTTGGGTTAAGGTTAGGGTTAGGGTTAGGTTTAGGTTTTTGGTTAGGTTTAGGGTTAGGGTTAGGGTTTCGGTTAGGGTTAGGGTTATCGTGAAGGTTATGTTTAGGGTATTGGTTAAGGTTGGGTTTAGGGTTGGGGTTAGGAATAGGGTTAGGTTTAGGGTTAGGGTTAGTGTTAGGAATAGGGTTAGGGTTATTGTTAGGGTTTGGGTTAGTGTTTGGGTTAGGGTTAGGGTTCGAGTTAGGGATAGAGTTTGAGTTAGGGTTAGGTTAGGGCTAGGTTTTGGTTTAGGGTATGGGTTAAGGTTAGGTTTAGGGTTAGGGTTAGGAATAGGCCTAGGTTTAGGGTTAGGGTTAGGGTTAGGGTTAGGGTTAGGGTTAGGTTTAGGATTAGGGTTATGGTTAGTGTTAGGGTTAGGGTTTGGGTTAGGATTAGGGTTTGAGTTAGGGTTAGCGTTAGTGTTAGGATTAGGATTATTGTTAGGATTAGGGTTTGGGTTAGGGTTAGGGTTAGTTTTTGGGTTAGGGTTAGGGTTAGGATTAGGGTTAGGGTTAGGGTTAGGGTTAGGTTTAGGAATAGGGTTAGGGTTAGGATTATTGTTAGGGTTTGTGTTAGGGTTAGGAAAAGGGTTAGGGTTAGGTTTAGGGTTAGGGTTTGGGTTAGGGTTAGGGTTAGGGTTTGAGTTAGGTTTTCGGTTAGGGTTAGGTTTAGAGTTAGGGGTTGAGTGTGCGTTAGGGTTAGGTTTAGGGTTACGATTAGGGTTAGGGATAGAGTTAGGATTAGGGTTAGGTTTAGGGTTTGGGTTAGTGTTAGGGTTAGGGTTAGGATTAGGGTTAGGGTTAGGATTAGACTTAGGGATAGGCTTTTGGTTTCGGTTAGGTTTAGGATTAGGTTTTGGGTTAGTCTTAGGGTAAGTGTTAGTGTTAGGGTTAGGGTTTGGGTTAGGGTTAGTGTTAGGTTTAGGACTTGGGTTAGGGTTAGTGTTAGGGTTAGGGTTTGTCTTAGGGTGAGGTTTTGAGTTAGGGTTAGGGTTTGGGTTAGATTTACGGTTAGGTTCTGTGTTACTGTTACGTTTAGTGTTAAGGTTAGGAATAGGGTTAGGGTTAGGGTTAGGGTTAATGTTAGGGTTTTGATTAGGGTTAGGTTTAGGTTTAGAGTTAGGGTTATTGTTTTGGTTTGGGTTAGGGTTAGGGTTAGGGTTTGGGTTAGGGTTAAGGTTAGTGTTGGGGTTTGGGTTAGGGTTAGGGTTAGCGTGAGGATTATGTTTAGGGTATTGGTTAGGGTAAGGGTTTAGGGTTAGGTTTAGGAATAGGGTTATGGTCAGGGTTAGGGTTAGGGTTAGGGTTAGTGTTAGGAATAGGGTTAGGGTTAGGGTTACTGTTAGGGTTTGGTTTAGGGTTAGGGTTAGGGTTAGGGTTAGAGTTATGGGTTGGGTGTGGGTTAGGGTTAGGTTTAGGGTTACGATTAGGGTTAGGGTTAGAGTTAGGATTAGGGTTAGGTTTAGGGTTTGTGTTAGTGTTAGGGTTAGGGTTAGGATTAGGGTTAGGGTTAGGATTAGACTTAGGGATAGGCTTTTTGTTTCGGTTAGGTTTAGGATTAGGTTTTGGGTTAGTCTTAGGGTAAGTGTTAGTGTTAGGGTTAGGGTTTGGGTTAGGGTTAGTGTTAGGTTTAGGATTTGGGTTAGGGTTAGTGTTAGGGTTAGGGTTTGTCTTAGGGTTAGGGTTTGAGTTAGGGTTAGGGTTTGGGTTAGAGTTACGGTTAGGTTTTGGGTTAAGGTTTGGTATAGGGTTAAGGGTAGGAATAGGGTTAGGGTTAGGGTTAATGTTAGGGTTTTGATTAGGGTTAGGGTTAGGATTAGAGTTAGGGTTAGGGTTTTGGTTTGGGTTAGGGTTAGGGTTAGTGTTAGGGTTTGGGTTAGGGTTAGGGTTAGTGTTAGGTTTTGGGTTAGGGTTAGGGTTAGCGTGAGGGTTATGTTTAGGGTATTGGTTAGGGTAAGTGTTTAGGGTTAGGGTTAGGAATAGGGTTAGGGTCAGGGTTAGGGTTAGGGTTAGGGTTAGGGTTAGTGTTAGGAATAGGGTTAGGGTTAGGGTTATTGTTAGGGTTTGGGTTAGGGTTTGGATTAGGGTTAGGTTTGGGTTTTGAGTTAGGTTTAGAGTTAGGGTTAGAGTTTGAGTTAGGGTTAGGGTTAGGGTTAGGGTTAGGGTTTGGGTTAGGGTTTGGGTTAGTGTTTGGTTTAAGGTTAGGTTTAGGGTTATGGTTAGGAATAGGGTTAGGGTTAGGGTTTGGGTTAGGGTTAGGGTTAGGATTAGGGTTTGGGTTAGGGTTCGGGTTAGGGTTAGTTTTTGGGTTAGGGTTAGGGTTAGGATTACGGTTAGGGTTAGGTTTAGGTTTAGGGTTTGGGTAAGGGTTAGGGTTTGGGTTAGGGTTAGGGTTAGGCTTAGGGTTAGGGTTTGGTTTAGGGTTAGTGTTATTTTTTGGGTTAGGTTTGGGGTTAGGATAAAGGTTACGGTTAGGTTTAGGGTTAGGGTTTGGGTTAGGGTTAGGGTTAGGGTTTTAGTTAGGGTTAGGGTTAGGGTTAGGGTTAGGGTTAGGGTTAGGATTAGAGTTAGGGTTAGGGTTTTGGTTTGGTTTAGGGTTAGGGTTAGGGTTTGGGTTAGTGTTAGGGTTTGGGTTAGGGTTAGGCTTAGGGTTAGGGTTAGGGTTAGGGTTAGGGTTAGGGTTTGGGTTAGTGTTAGGGTTTGGGTTAGGGTTAGGGTTAGGGTTAGGGTTTGGGTTAGGGTTAGAGTTAGCGTGAGCGTTATGTTTAGGGTATTGTTTAGGGTTAGGTTTTAATGTTAGGGTTAGGAATAGGGTTAGGGTTAGGGTTAGGGTTAGGGTTAATCTTAGGAATAGGGTTAGGGTTAGGGTTATTGTTACGGTTTGGGTTAGGGTTTGGATTAGGGTTAGGTTTAGGTTTTGGGTTAGGATTAGAGTTAGGGTTAGAGTTTGAGTTAGGGTTAGGGTTAGGGTTAGGGATACGGTTTGGGTTAGGGTTTAGGGTTAGGGTTTGGGTTAGGGTTTGGGTTAAGGTTAGGTTTAGGGTTATGGTTAGGAATAGGGTTATGGTTAGGGTTTGGGTTAGGGTTAGGGTTAGGATTAGGTTTTGGGTTAAGGTTCGGGTTAGGGTTAGTTTTTGGGTTAGGGTTAGGGTTAGGATTAGGGTTAGGGTTAGGTTTAGATTTAGGGTTTGGGTAGGGGTTGGGGTTGGGATTAGGGTTAGGGTTAGGGTTTGGTTTAGGGTTAGTGTTATATTTTGGGTTAAGTTTAGGGTTAGAATAAGGGTTAAGGTTAGGGTTAGGGTTTGGGTTCGGGTTAGGGTTAGGGTTAGGTTTTGAGTTAGGGTTAGGGTTAGGGTTAGCGTTAGGGTTAGGGTTAAGGTTAGGGATAGGATTAGAGTTAGGGTTAGGGTTAGGGTTTGGGTTAGTGTTAGGGTTAGTGTTAGTGTTAGTGTTAGTGTTTGAGTTAGGGTTAGGGTTAGGGTTAGGGTTTCGGTTATCGTTAGGTTTAGTTTTTGGGTTAGGGTTAGGGTTAGGATTAGGGTTAGGGTTAGGGTTAGGGTTAGGGTTAGGGTTAGGGTTAGGGTTAGTTTTAGGGTTAGGATTAGGGTTAGGTTGAGGTTTTGGGTTAGGGTTAGAGGTAGGTTTAATGTTAGGGTTTTGATTAGGGTTAGGGTTAGGATTAGAGTTAGATTTAGGGCTTTGGTTTGGGTTAATGTTAGGGTTAGGATTTGGGTTAGTGTGAGGGTTAGGGTTAGTGTTAGGGTTTGGGTTTGGGTTAGGGTTTGGTTTAGGGTTAGGTTTAGGTTTTTGGTTAGGTTTAGGGTTAGGGTTAGGGTTTGGGTTAGGGTTAGGGTTAGCGTGAAGGTTATGTTTAGGGTATTGGTTAGGGTGAGGGTTTAGGGTTAGTGTTAGGAATAGGGTTAGGGTTAGGGTTAGGGTTAGGGTTATTGTTAGGGTTTGGGTTAGTGTTTGGGTTAGGCTTAGGGTTCCAGTTAGGGTTAGAGTTTGAGTTACGGTTAGGTTTAGGGTTAGGGTTTGGGTTAGGGTTTGGTTTAAGGTTAGGTTTAGGGTTAGGGTTAGGAATAGGGTTAGGGTTAGGGTTTGGGTTAGGTTTAGGATTAGGGTTTGGGTTAGGGTTCGAGTTAGGGTTAGTTTTTGGTTAGGGTTAGGCTTAGGATTAGGGTTAGGGTTAGGTTTAGCTTTAGGGTTTGGGTAAGGGTTAGGGTTAGGGGTAGGGTTAGAGTTAGGGTTAGGATTATTGTTAGGTTTAGGTTTTGGGTTAGGGTTAGGTTTAGGTTTAATGTTAGGGTTTTGATTAGGGTTAGGGTTAGGATTAGATTTAGATTTAGGGTGTTGGTTTGGGTTAATGTTAGGGTTAGGATTTGGGTTAGGGTTAGGGTTAGTATTAGGGTTTGGGTTTGGGTTAGGGTTAGGGTTAGGGTTAGGTTTAGGTTTTTGATTAGGTTTAGGGTTAAGGTTAGGGTGTGGGTTAGGGTCAGGGTTATCGTGAAGGTTATGTTTAGGGTATTGGTTAGGGTTGGGTTTAGGGTTGGGGTTAGCAATAGGGTTAGGTTTAGGGTTAGGGTTAGTGTTAGGAATAGGGTTAGGG
This sequence comes from Eospalax fontanierii, assembly GCA_035773235.1. Taxonomy (NCBI): domain Eukaryota; kingdom Metazoa; phylum Chordata; class Mammalia; order Rodentia; family Spalacidae; genus Eospalax; species Eospalax fontanierii. Next base: position 4,898,852 of record JAJHUQ010000043.1, on the reverse strand, counting down.
TTATTGTTAGGGTTTGGGTTAGTGTTTGGGTTAGGGTTAGGGTTCGAGTTAGGGATAGAGTTTGAGTTTAGGGTTAGGGTTAGGGTTAGGTTTTGGTTTAGGGTATGGGTTAAGGTTAGGTTTAGGGTTAGGGTTAGGAATAGGCCTAGGTTTAGGGTTAGGGTTAGGGTTAGGGTTAGGGTTAGGGTTAGGTTTAGGATTAGGGTTATGGTTAGTGTTAGGGTTAGGGTTTGGGTTAGGATTAGGGTTTGAGTTAGGGTAAGCGTTAGTGTTAGGATTAGGATAATTGTAAGGATTAGGGTTAGGGTTAGGGTTAGGGTTAGTTTTTGGGTTAGGGTTAGGGTTAGGATTAGGGTTAGGGTTAGGGTTAGGGTTAGGTTTAGGAATAGGGTTAGGGTTAGGATTATTGTTAGGGTTTGTGTTAGGGTTAGGAAAAGGGTTAGGGTTAGGTTTAGGGTTAGGGTTTGGGTTAGGGTTAGGGTTAGGGTTTGAGTTAGGTTTTCGGTTAGGGTTAGGGTTAGAGTTAGGGGTTGGGTGTGCGTTAGGGTTAGGTTTAGGGTTACGATTAGGGTTAGGGATAGAGTTAGGATTAGGGTTAGGTTTAGGGTTTGGGTTAGTGTTAGGGTTAGGGTTAGGATTAGGGTTAGGGTTAGGATTAGACTTAGGGATAGGCTTTTGGTTTCGGTTAGGTTTAGGATTAGGTTTTGGGTTAGTCTTAGGGTAAGTGTTAGTGTTAGGGTTAGGGTTTGGGTTAGGGTTAGTGTTAGGTTTAGGACTTGGGTTAGGGTTAGTGTTAGGGTTAGGGTTTGTCTTAGGGTGAGGTTTTGAGTTAGGGTTAGGGTTTGGGTTAGATTTACGGTTAGGTTTTGGGTTAAGGTTAGGTTTAGTGTTAAGGTTAGGAATAGGGTTAGGGTTAGGGTTAGGGTTAATGTTAGGGTTTTGATTAGGGTTAGGGTTAGGATTAGAGTTAGGGTTATTGTTTTGGTTTGGGTTAGGGTTAGGGTTAGAGTTTGGGTTAGGGTTAAGGTTAGTGTTGGGGTTTGGGTTAGGGTTAGGGTTAGCGTGAGGATTATGTTTAGGGTATTGGTTAGGGTAAGGGTTTAGGGTTAGGTTTAGGAATAGGGTTAGGGTCAGGGTTAGGGTTAGGGTTAGGGTTAGTGTTAGGAATAGGGTTAGGGTTAGGGTTACTGTTAGGGTTTGGTTTAGGGTTAGGGTTAGGGTTAGGGTTAGAGTTATGGGTTGGGTGTGGGTTAGGGTTAGGTTTAGGGTTACGATTAGGGTTAGGGTTAGAGTTAGGATTAGGGTTAGGTTTAGGGTTTGGGTTAGTGTTAGGGTTAGGGTTAGGATTAGGGTTAGGGTTAGGATTAGACTTAGGGATAGGCTTTTTGTTTCGGTTAGGTTTAGGATTAGGTTTTGGGTTAGTCTTAGGGTAAGTGTTAGTGTTAGGGTTAGGGTTTGGGTTAGGGTTAGTGTTAGGTTTAGGATTTGGGTTAGGGTTAGTGTTAGGGTTAGGGTTTGTCTTAGGGTTAGGGTTTGAGTTAGGGTTAGGGTTTGGGTTAGATTTACGGTTAGGTTTTGGGTTAAGGTTTGGTATAGGGTTAAGGTTAGGAATAGGGTTAGGGTTAGGGTTAGGGTTTATGTTAGGGTTTGGATTAGGGCTAGGGTAAGGAGTAGAGTTAGGGTAAGGGTGTTGGTTTGGGTTAGGGTCAGGGTTAGTGTTAGGGTTTGGGTTAGGGTTAGGGTTAGTGTTAGGGTTTGGGTTAGGGTTAGGGTTAGCGTGAGGGTTATGTTTAGGGTATTGGTTAGGGTAAGTGTTTAGGGTTAGGGTTAGGAATAGGGTTAGGGTCAGGGTTAGGGTTAGGGTTAGGGTTAGGGTTAGTGTTAGGAATAGGGTTAGGGTTAGGGTTATTGTTAGGGTTTGGGTTAGGGTTTGGATTAGGCTTAGGTTTGGGTTTTGAGTTAGGTTTAGAGTTAGGGTTAGAGTTTGAGTTAGGGTTAGGGTTAGGGTTAGGGATAGGGTTTGGGTTAGGGTTTGGGTTAGTGTTTGGTTTAAGGTTAGGTTTAGGGTTATGGTTAGGAATAGGGTTAGGGTTAGGGTTTGGGTTAGGGTTAGGGTTAGGATTAGGGTTTGGGTTAGGGTTCGGGTTAGGGTTAGTTTTTGGGTTAGGGTTAGGGTTAGGATTACGGTTAGGGTTAGGTTTAGGTTTAGGGTTTGGGTAAGGGTTAGGGTTTGGGTTAGGGTTAGGGTTAGGCTTAGGGTTAGGGTTTGGTTTAGGGTTAGTGTTATTTTTTGGGTTAGGTTTGGGGTTAGGATAAAAGTTACGGTTAGGTTTAGGGTTAGGGTTTGGGTTAGGGTTAGGGTTAGGGTTTTAGTTAGGGTTAGGGTTAGGGTTAGGGTTAGGGTTAGGGTTAGGATTAGAGTTAGGGTTAGGGTTTTGGTTTGGTTTAGGGTTAGGGTTAGTGTTAGGGTTTGGGTTAGGGTTAGGCTTAGGGTTAGGGTTAGGGTTAGGGTTAGGGTTAGGGTTTGGGTTAGTGTTAGGGTTTGGGTTAGGGTTAGGGTTAGGGTTAGTGTTTGGGTTAGGGTTAGAGTTAGCGTGAGCGTTATGTTTAGGGTATTGTTTAGGGGTAGTTTTTAATGTTAGGGTTAGGAATAGGGTTAGGGTTAGGGTTAGGGTTAGGGTTAATCTTAGGAATAGGGTTAGGGTTATTGTTACGGTTTGGGTAGGGTTTGGATTAGGGTTAGGTTTAGGTTTTGGGTTAGGATTAGAGTTAGGGTTAGAGTTTGAGTTAGGGTTAGGGTTAGGGTTAGGGATACGGTTTGGGTTAGGGTTTAGGGTTAGGGTTTGGGTTAGGGTTTGGGTTAAGGTTAGGTTTAGGGTTATGGTTAGGAATAGGGTTATGGTTAGGGTTTGGGTTAGGGTTAGGGTTAGGATTAGGTTTTGGGTTAAGGTTCGGGTTAGGGTTAGTTTTTGGGTTAGGGTTAGGGTTAGGATTAGGGTTAGGGTTAGGTTTAGATTTAGGGTTTGGGTAAGGGTTAGGGTTTGGATTAGGGTTAGGGTTAGGGTTTGGTTTAGGGTTAGTGTTATATTTTGGGTTAAGTTTAGGGTTAGAATAAGGGTTAAGGTTAGGTTTAGGGTTAGGGTTTGGGTTAGGGTTTGGGTTAGGTTTTGAGTTAGGGTTAGGGTTAGGGTTAGGGTTAGGGTTAGGGTTAGGGTTAGGGATAGGATTAGGGTTAGGTTTAGGTTTTGGGTTAGGGTTAGGGTTAGTGTTAGTGTTATTGTTAGTGTTTGAGTTAGGGTTAGGGTTAGGGTTAGGGTTTCGGTTATCGTTAGGTTTAGTTTTTGGGTTAGGGTTAGGTTTAGGATTAGGGTTAGGGTTAGGTTTAGATTTAGGGTTTGGGTAAGGGTTAGGGTTTGGATTAGGGTTAGGGTTAGGGTTTGGTTTAGGGTTAGTGTTATATTTTGGGTTAAGTTTAGGGTTAGAATAAGGGTTAAGGTTAGGGTTAGGGTTAGGGTTAGGGTTAGGATTAGGGTTAGGGTTAGGGTTAGGGGTAGGGTTAGGGTTAGGGTTAGGGTTAGTTTTAGGGTTAGGATTAGGGTTAGGTTGAGGTTTTGGGTTAGGGTTAGGGGTAGGTTTAATGTTAGGGTTTTGATTAGGGTTAGGGTTAGGATTAGAGTTAGATTTAGGGCTTTGGTTTGGGTTAATGTTAGGGTTAGGATTTGGGTTAGTGTGAGGGTTAGGGTTAGTGTTAGGGTTTGGGTTTGGGTTAGGGTTTGGTTTAGGGTTAGGTTTAGGTTTTTGGGTAGGTTTAGGGTTAGGGTTAGGGTTTGGGTTAGGGTTAGGGTTAGCGTGAAGGTTATGTTTAGGGTATTGGTTAGGGTGAGGGTTTAGGGTTAGTGTTAGGAATAGGGTTAGGGTTAGGGTTAGGGTTAGGGTTATTGTTAGGGTTTGGGTTAGTGTTTGGGTTAGGCTTAGGGTTCCAGTTAGGGTTAGAGTTTGAGTTACCGTTAGGTTTAGGGTTAGGGTTTGGGTTAGGGTTTGGTTTAAGGTTAGGTTTAGGGTTAGGGTTAGGAATAGGGTTAGGGTTAGGGTTTGGGTTAGGGTTAGGGTTAGGATTAGGGTTTGGGTTAGGGTTCGAGTTAGGGTTAGTTTTTGGTTAGGGTTAGGCTTAGGATTAGGGTTAGGGTTAGGTTTAGCTTTAGGGTTTGGGTAAGGGTTAGGGTTAGGGTTAGGGTTAGTGTTAGGGTTAGGATTATTGTTAGGTTTAGGTTTTGGGTTAGGGTTAGGTTTAGGTTTAATGTTAGGGTTTTGATTAGGGTTAGGGTTAGGATTAGATTTAGATTTAGGGTGTTGGTTTGGGTTAATGTTAGGGTTAGGATTTGGGTTAGGGTTAGGGTTAGTATTAGGGTTTGGGTTTGGGTTAGGGTTAGGGTTAGGGTTAGGTTTAGGTTTTTGGTTAGGTTTAGGGTTAAGTTTAGGGTGTGGGTTAGGGTCAGGGTTATCGTGAAGGTTATGTTTAGGGTATTGGTTAGGGTTGGGTTTAGGGTTGGGGTTAGGAATAGGGTTAGGTTTAGGGTTAGGGTTAGTGTTAGGAATAGGGTTAGGGTTATTGTTAGGGTTTGGGTTAGTGTTTGGGTTAGGGTTAGGGTTCGAGTTAGGGATAGAGTTTGAGTTAGGGTTAGGGTTAGGGTTAGGTTTTGGTTTAGGGTATGGGTTAAGGTTAGGTTTAGGGTTAGGGTTAGGAATAGGCTTAGGTTTAGGTTTAGGGTTAGGGTTAGGGTTAGGGTTAGGGTTAGGTTTAGGATTAGGGTTATGGTTATTGTTAGGGTTAGGGTTTGGGTTAGGATTAGGGTTTCAGTTAGGGTTAGCGTTAGGGTTAGGATTAGGATTATTAGGGTTAGGGTTAGGGTTAGGGTTAGGGTTAGGGTTAGGGTTAGGGTTAGGATTAGGGTTAGGGTTAGGGTTATGGTTAGGTTTAGGAATTGGGTTAGGGTTTGGATTATTGTTAGGGTTGGTGTTAGGGTTAGGAAAAGGGTTAGGGTTAGGTTTAGGGTTAGGGTTTGGGTTAGGGTTAGAGTTTGGGTTAGGGTTAGGGTTATCGTGAAGGTTATGTTTAGGGTATTGTTTAGGGTTAGGGTTTAGGGATAGGGTTAGGAATAGGGTAAGGAATAGGGTTAGGGTTAGTGTTAAGAATAGTGTTAGGGTTATTGTTAGGGTTTGGGTTGCTGTTTGGGTTAGGGTTAGGGTTCGAGTTAGGGATAGAGTTTGAGTTAGGGTTAGGGTTAGGGTTAGGTTTTGGTTTAGGGTATGGGTTAAGGTTAGGTTTAGGGTTAGGGTTAGGAATAGGCTTAGGTTTAGGGTTTGGTTTAGCGTTAGGGTTAGGATTAGGGTTTGGCTTAGGGTTCGAATTAGGGTTAGTTTTTGGGTTAGGGTTAGGGTTAGGATTAGGGTTAGGGTTAGGTTTAGGTTTAGGGTTTGGGTAAGAGTTAGGGTTTGGGTAAGGGTTAGGGTTAGGGTTAGGGTTAGCGTTAGGGTTAGTGTTAGGTTTAGGATTAGGGTTACGGTTAGTGTTAGGGTTAGGGTTTGGGTTAGGATTAGGGTTTGAGTTAGGGTTAGCGTTAGGGTTAGGATTAGGATTATTGTTAGGGTTAGGGTTTGGGTTAGTGTTAGGGTTAGTGTTAGTGTTAGTGTTTGGGTTAGGGTTAGGGTTAGGGTTAGGGTTAGGGTTAGGGTTAGGTTCAGGGTTAGGGTTAAAGTTTGGGTTAGGGTTAGTGTTAGGCTTAGGGTTAGTGTTATGTTTAGGGTTTGAGTTTGGGTTATGGTTAGGGTTAGGGTTTGGTGTAGGGTTAGGGTTAGGGTTACGGTTTGTGTTAGGGTTAGGGTTAGGGTTAGTGTTTGGGTTAGGTTTAGGGTTAGGATTAGGGTTTGGGTTAGGGTTAGGGTAAGGTTTAGGGTTAGGTTTAGGGTTTGAGTTTGGGTTAGGGTTAGGTTTACGATTAGTTTAGGATTAGGGTTAGAGTTAGGGTTAGGGTTAGGTTTTGGGTTAGGTTTAGGGTTAGGATTAGGGTTAGGGGTAGCGTTTGGGTTAGGGTTAGGTTTAGGTTTAGGGTTTGGGTTTGGGTTAGGGTTAGGTTTAGGTTTAGGGTTAGATTTAGGGTTATGGTTAGAGTTACGGTTAGGGTTAGGTTTAGGGTTTGGGTTAAGGTTAGGGTTAGATTTAGGATTAGGGTTAGGTTTTGTGTTAGGTTTTCGGTTAGGGTTAGCAATAGGGTTAGGTTTAGGTTTTGCGTTAGGGTTATGGTCAGGGTTAGGGTTAGGGATAGGGTTTGGGTTAGGGTTAGGATAAGGGTTAGGGTTAGGGTTAGTGTTAGGGTTAGGGTTAGGGTTACGGTTAGGGTTTGGTTAGGGTTAGGGTTAGGGTTAGGTTTAGCTTTTGGGTTAGGGTTAGGATTAGGGTTAGGGTTAGGGTTCGGTTTTGGGTTTGGGTTAGGGTTAGGTTTAGGGTTAGGGTTAGAGTTTGTGTTTGGGTTAGGGTTAGGGTTAGGGTTAGGTTTTGTGTTAGGTTTAGGTTTAGGGTTTGGGTTATGGTTAGGGTTTGGGTTGGGGATAGCGTTAGAGTTAAGGTTACGGTTAGTGTTACGGTTAGAATTAGGGTTAGGGTTAAGGTTTGGGTTAGGGTTAGGGTTAGGTTTAGGATTAGTTTTAGTGTTAGTGTTAGTGTTAGGGTTTGGGTTAGGGTTAGCGTTATGGTTAGTGCTTGTGTTAGGGTTAGATTTAGGGTCTGGGTTAGGATTAGGGTAAGGATTTGGGTTAGGGTTAGGGTTATAGTTAGGATTAAGTTTAGGGTTTGTTTTAGGGTTAGGGCTAGGCATAGGTTTAGGGTATGGCTTAGGGTTAGGGTTAGAGTTAGAGTTAGGTTTAGGCTTAGTGTTAGGGTTAGTTTTAGGGTTAGGGTTATGTTTTCGGTTAGGGTTAGGATTACGGTTTGGGTTTGCATTAGGTTTAGATTTAGGGTTAGGGTTTGATTTGGGTTAGGGTTAGGGTTATAGTTAGTATTAGGTTTTGGATTTTGATTAGGGTTAGGTTTAGGATTAGTGTTAATGTTAGGATTAGGGTTAGTGTTAATGTTAGGATTAGGGTTAGGGTTAGTGTTAGGTTTCGAGTTTGGGTTAGGTGTAGGGTTAGGGTTAGGGTTTGGGTTAGGGTTAGGAATAGGGTTAGGGTTAGGTTTAGGGTTAGGTTTTCGGTTATCGTTAGGTTTAGTTTTTGGGTTAGGGTTAGTGTTAGGATTAGGGTTAGGGTTAGGGTTAGGGTTAGGGTTAGTTTTAGGGTTAAGATTAGGGTTAGGTTGAGGTTTTGGGTTAGGGTTAGGGTTAGGTTTAATGTTAGGGTTTTGATTAGGGTTAGGGTTAGGATTAGAGTTAGATTTAGGGCTTTGGTTTGGGTTAATGTTAGGGTTAGGATTTGGGTTAGTGTGAGGGTTAGGGTTAGTGTTAGGGTTTGGGTTTGGGTTAGGGTTAGGTTTAGGGTTAGGTTTAGGTTTTTGGTTAGGTTTAGCGTTAGGGTTAGGGTTTGGGTTAGGGTTAGGGTTAGCGTGAAGGTTATGTTTAGGGTATTGATTAGGGTGAGGGTTTAGGGTTAGTGTTAGGAATAGGGTTAGGGTTAGGGTTAGGGTTAGGGTTATTGTTAGGGTTTGGGTTAGTGTTTGGGTTCGGGTTAGGGTTCCAGTTAGGGTTAGAGTTTGAGTTAGGGTTAGGTTTAGGGTTAGGGTTTGGGTTAGGGTTTGGTTTAAGGTTAGGTTTAGGGTTAGGGTTAGGAATAGGGTTAGGGTTAGGGTTTGGGTTAGGGTTAGGGTTAGGATTAGGGTTTGGGTTAGGGTTCGAGTTAGGGTTAGTTTTTGGGTTAGGGTTAGGCTTAGGATTAGGGTTAGGGTTAGGTTTAGGTTTAGGGTTTGGGTAAGGGTTAGGGTTAGGGTTAGGGTTAGTGTTAGGGTTAGGATTATTGTTAGGTTTAGGTTTTGGGTTAGGGTTAGGTTTAGGTTTAATGTTAGGGTTTTGATTAGGGTTAGGGTTAGGATTAGATTTAGATTTAGGGTGTTGGTTTGGGTTAATGTTAGGGTTAGGATTTGGGTTTGGGTTAGGGTTAGTGTTAGGGATTGGGTTTGGGTTAAGGTTAGGGTTAGGGTTAGGTTTAGGTTTTTGGTTAGGTTTAGGGTTAGGGTTAGGGTTTCGGTTAGGGTTAGGGTTATCGTGAAGGTTATGTTTAGGGTATTGGTTAAGGTTGGGTTTAGGGTTGGGGTTAGGAATAGGGTTAGGTTTAGGGTTAGGGTTAGTGTTAGGAATAGGGTTAGGGTTATTGTTAGGGTTTGGGTTAGTGTTTGGGTTAGGGTTAGGGTTCGAGTTAGGGATAGAGTTTGAGTTAGGGTTAGGTTAGGGTTAGGTTTTGGTTTAGGGTATGGGTTAAGGTTAGGTTTAGGGTTAGGGTTAGGAATAGGCCTAGGTTTAGGGTTAGGGTTAGGGTTAGGGTTAGGGTTAGGGTTAGGTTTAGGATTAGGGTTATGGTTAGTGTTAGGGTTAGGGTTTGGGTTAGGATTAGGGTTTGAGTTAGGGTTAGCGTAAGTGTAAGGATTAGGATTATTGTAAGGATTAGGGTTTGGGTTAGGGTTAGGGTTAGTTTTTGGGTTAGGGTTAGGGTTAGGATTAGGGTTAGGGTTAGGGTTAGGGTTAGGTTTAGGAATAGGGTTAGGGTTAGGATTATTGTTAGGGTTTGTGTTAGGGTTAGGAAAAGGGTTAGGGTTAGGTTTAGGGTTAGGGTTTGGGTTAGGGTTAGGGTTAGGGTTTGAGTTAGGTTTTCGGTTAGGGTTAGGTTTAGAGTTAGGGGTTGGGTGTGCGTTAGGGTTAGGTTTAGGGTTACGATTAGGGTTAGGGATAGAGTTAGGATTAGGGTTAGGTTTAGGGTTTGGGTTAGTGTTAGGGTTAGGGTTAGGATTAGGGTTAGGGTTAGGATTAGACTTAGGGATAGGCTTTTGGTTTCGGTTAGGTTTAGGATTAGGTTTTGGGTTAGTCTTAGGGTAAGTGTTAGTGTTAGGGTTAGGGTTTGGGTTAGGGTTAGTGTTAGGTTTAGGACTTGGGTTAGGGTTAGTGTTAGGGTTAGGGTTTGTCTTAGGGTGAGGTTTTGAGTTAGGGTTAGGGTTTGGGTTAGATTTACGGTTAGGTTTTGGGTTAAGGTTAGGTTTAGTGTTAAGGTTAGGAATAGGGTTAGGGTTAGGGTTAGGGTTAATGTTAGGGTTTTGATTAGGGTTAGGTTTAGGTTTAGAGTTAGGGTTATTGTTTTGGTTTGGGTTAGGGTTAGGGTTAGGGTTTGGGTTAGGGTTAAGGTTAGTGTTGGGGTTTGGGTTAGGGTTAGGGTTAGCGTGAGGATTATGTTTAGGGTATTGGTTAGGGTAAGGGTTTAGGGTTAGGTTTAGGAATAGGGTTATGGTCAGGGTTAGGGTTAGGGTTAGGGTTAGTGTTAGGAATAGGGTTAGGGTTAGGGTTACTGTTAGGGTTTGGTTTAGGGTTAGGGTTAGGGTTAGGGTTAGAGTTATGGGTTGGGTGTGGGTTAGGGTTAGGTTTAGGGTTACGATTAGGGTTAGGGTTAGAGTTAGGATTAGGGTTAGGTTTAGGGTTTGGGTTAGTGTTAGGGTTAGGGTTAGGATTAGGGTTAGGGTTAGGATTAGACTTAGGGATAGGCTTTTTGTTTCGGTTAGGTTTAGGATTAGGTTTTGGGTTAGTCTTAGGGTAAGTGTTAGTGTTAGGGTTAGGGTTTGGGTTAGGGTTAGTGTTAGGTTTAGGATTTGTGTTAGGGTTAGTGTTAGGGTTAGGGTTTGTCTTAGGGTTAGGGTTTGAGTTAGGGTTAGGGTTTGGGTTAGATTTACGGTTAGGTTTTGGGTTAAGGTTTGGTATAGGGTTAAGGTTAGGAATAGGGTTAGGGTTAGGGTTAATGTTAGGGTTTTGATTAGGGTTAGGGTTAGGATTAGAGTTAGGGTTAGGGTTTTGGTTTGGGTTAGGGTTAGGGTTAGTGTTAGGGTTTAGGTTAGGGTTAGGGTTAGTGTTAGGGTTTGGGTTAGGGTTAGGGTTAGCGTGAGGGTTATGTTTAGGGTATTGGTTAGGGTAAGTGTTTAGGGTTAGGGTTAGGAATAGGGTTAGGGTCAGGGTTAGGGTTAGGGTTAGGGTTAGGGTTAGTGTTAGGAATAGGGTTAGGGTTAGGGTTATTGTTAGGGTTTGGGTTAGGGTTTGGATTAGGGTTAGGTTTGGGTTTTGAGTTAGGTTTAGAGTTAGGGTTAGAGTTTGAGTTAGGGTTAGGGTTAGGGTTAGGGATAGGGTTTGGGTTAGGGTTTGGGTTAGTGTTTGGTTTAAGGTTAGGTTTAGGGTTATGGTTAGGAATAGGGTTAGGGTTAGGGTTTGGGTTAGGGTTAGGGTTAGGATTAGGGTTTGGGTTAGGGTTCGGGTTAGGGTTAGTTTTTGGGTTAGGGTTAGGGTTAGGATTACGGTTAGGGTTAGGTTTAGGTTTAGGGTTTGGGTAAGGGTTAGGGTTTGGGTTAGGGTTAGGGTTAGGCTTAGGGTTAGGGTTTGGTTTAGGGTTAGTGTTATTTTTTGGGTTAGGTTTGGGGTTAGGATAAAGGTTACGGTTAGGTTTAGGGTTAGGGTTTGGGTTAGGGTTAGGGTTAGGGTTTTAGTTAGGGTTAGGGTTAGGGTTAGGGTTAGGGTTAGGGTTAGGATTAGAGTTAGGGTTAGGGTTTTGGTTTGGTTTAGGGTTAGGGTTAGGGTTTGGGTTAGTGTTAGGGTTTGGGTTAGGGTTAGGCTTAGGGTTAGGGTTAGGGTTAGGGTTAGGGTTAGGGTTTGGGTTAGTGTTAGGGTTTGGGTTAGGGTTAGGGTTAGGGTTAGGGTTTGGGTTAGGGTTAGAGTTAGCGTGAGCGTTATGTTTAGGGTATTGTTTAGGGTTAGGTTTTAATGTTAGGGTTAGGAATAGGGTTAGGGTTAGGGTTAGGGTTAGGGTTAATCTTAGGAATAGGGTTAGGGTTAGGGTTATTGTTACGGTTTGGGTTAGGGTTTGGATTAGGGTTAGGTTTAGGTTTTGGGTTAGGATTAGAGTTAGGGTTAGAGTTTGAGTTAGGGTTAGGGTTAGGGTTAGGGATACGGTTTGGGTTAGGGTTTAGGGTTAGGGTTTGGGTTAGGGTTTGGGTTAAGGTTAGGTTTAGGGTTATGGTTAGGAATAGGGTTATGGTTAGGGTTTGGGTTAGGGTTAGGGTTAGGATTAGGTTTTGGGTTAAGGTTCGGGTTAGGGTTAGTTTTTGGGTTAGGGTTAGGGTTAGGATTAGGGTTAGGGTTAGGTTTAGATTTAGGGTTTGGGTAAGGGTTAGGGTTTGGATTAGGGTTAGGGTTAGGGTTTGGTTTAGGGTTAGTGTTATATTTTGGGTTAAGTTTAGGGTTAGAATAAGGGTTAAGGTTAGGGTTAGGGTTAGGGTTTGGGTTAGGGTTAGGGTTAGGTTTTGAGTTAGGGTTAGGATAAGGGTTAGGGTTAGGGTTAGGGTTAGGGTTAGGGTTAGGGATAGGATTAGAGTTAGGGTTAGGGTTAGGGTTTGGGTTAGTGTTAGGGTTAGTGTTAGTGTTAGTGTTAGTGTTTGAGTTAGGGTTAGGGTTAGGGTTAGGGTTTCGGTTATCGTTAGGTTTAGTTTTTGGGTTAGGGTTAGGGTTAGGATTAGGGTTAGGGTTAGGGTTAGGGTTAGGGTTAGGGTTAGGGTTAGGGTTAGTTTTAGGGTTAGGATTAGGGTTAGGTTGAGGTTTTGGGTTAGGGTTAGGGGTAGGTTTAATGTTAGGGTTTTGATTAGGGTTAGGGTTAGGATTAGAGTTAGATTTAGGGCTTTGGTTTGGGTTAATGTTAGGGTTAGGATTTGGGTTAGTGTGAGGGTTAGGGTTAGTGTTAGGGTTTGGGTTTGGGTTAGGGTTTGGTTTAGGGTTAGGTTTAGGTTTTTGGTTAGGTTTAGGGTTAGGGTTAGGGTTTGGGTTAGGGTTAGGGTTAGCGTGAAGGTTATGTTTAGGGTATTGGTTAGGGTGAGGGTTTAGGGTTAGTGTTAGGAATAGGGTTAGGGTTAGGGTTAGGGTTAGGGTTATTGTTAGGGTTTGGGTTAGTGTTTGGGTTAGGCTTAGGGTTCCAGTTAGGGTTAGAGTTTGAGTTACGGTTAGGTTTAGGGTTAGGGTTTGGGTTAGGGTTTGGTTTAAGGTTAGGTTTAGGGTTAGGGTTAGGAATAGGGTTAGGGTTAGGGTTTGGGTTAGGGTTAGGATTAGGGTTTGGGTTAGGGTTCGAGTTAGGGTTAGTTTTTGGTTAGGGTTAGGCTTAGGATTAGGGTTAGGGTTAGGTTTAGCTTTAGGGTTTGGGTAAGGGTTAGGGTTAGGGTTAGGGTTAGTGTTAGGGTTAGGATTATTGTTAGGTTTAGGTTTTGGGTAAGGGTTAGGTTTAGGTTTAACGTTAGGGTTTTGATAAGGGTAAGGGTAAGGATTAGATTTAGATTTAGGGTGTTGGTTTGGGTTAATGTTAGGGTTAGGATTTGGGTAAGGGTTAGGGTTAGTATTAGGGTTTGGGTTTGGGTTAGGGTTAGGGTTAGGGTTAGGTTTAGGTTTTTGATTAGGTTTAGGGTTAAGGTTAGGGTGTGGGTTAGGGTCAGGGTTATCGTGAAGGTTATGTTTAGGGTATTGGGTAGGGTGGGGGTTAGGGTGGGGGTTAGCAATAGGGGTAGGTTTAGGGTTAGGATTAGTGTTAGGAATAGGGTTAGGGTTATTGTTAGGGTTTGGGTTAGTGTTTGGGTTAGGGTTAGGGTTCGAGTTAGGGATAGAGTTTGAGTTAGGGTTAGGGTTAGGGTTAGGTTTTGGTTTAGGGTATGGGTTAAGGTTAGGTTTAGGGTTAGGGTTAGGAATAGGCCTAGGTTTAGGGTTAGGGTTAGGGTTAGGGTTAGGGTTAGGGTTAGGTTTAGGATTAGGGTTATGGTTAGTGTTAGGGTTAGGGTTTGGGTTAGGATTAGGGTTTGAGTTAGGGTTAGCGTTAGTGTTAGGATTAGGATTATTGTTAGGATTAGGGTTTGGGTTAGGGTTAGGGTTAGTTTTTGGGTTAGGGTTAGGGTTAGGATTAGGGTTAGGGTTAGGGTTAGGGTTAGGTTTAGGAATAGGGTTAGGGTTAGGATTATTGTTAGGGTTTGTGTTAGGGTTAGGAAAAGGGTTAGGGTTAGGTTTAGGGTTAGGGTTTGGGTTAGGGTTAGGGTTAGGGTTTGAGTTAGGTTTTCGGTTAGGGTTAGGGTTAGAGTTAGGGGTTGGGTGTGCGTTAGGGTTAGGTTTAGGGTTACGATTAGGGTTAGGGATAGAGTTAGGATTAGGGTTAGGTTTAGGGTTTGGGTTAGTGTTAGGGTTAGGGTTAGTATTAGGGTTAGGGTTAGGATTAGACTTAGGGATAGGCTTTTGGTTTCGGTTAGGTTTAGGATTAGGTTTTGGGTTAGTCTTAGGGTAAGTGTTAGTGTTAGGGTTAGGTTTAGGATTAGGGTTAGAGTTAGGGTTAGGACTTGGGTTAGGGTTAGTGTTAGGGTTAGGGTTTGTCTTAGGGTGAGGTTTTGAGTTAGGGTTAGGGTTTGGGTTAGATTTACGGTTAGGTTTTGGGTTAAGGTTAGGTTTAGTGTTAAGGTTAGGAATAGGGTTAGGGTTAGGGTTAGGGTTAATGTTAGGGTTTTGATTAGGGTTAGGGTTAGGATTAGAGTTAGGGTTATTGTTTTGGTTTGGGTTAGGGTTAGGGTTAGAGTTTGGGTTAGGGTTAAGGTTAGTGTTGGGGTTTGGGTTAGGGTTAGGGTTAGCGTGAGGATTATGTTTAGGGTATTGGTTAGGGTAAGGGTTTAGGGTTAGGTTTAGGAATAGGGTTAGGGTCAGGGTTAGGGTTAGGGTTAGGGTTAGTGTTAGGAATAGGGTTAGGGTTAGGGTTACTGTTAGGGTTTGGTTTAGGGTTAGGGTTAGGGTTAGGGTTAGAGTTATGGGTTGGGTGTGGGTTAGGGTTAGGTTTAGGGTTACGATTAGGGTTAGGGTTAGAGTTAGGATTAGGGTTAGGTTTAGGGTTTGGGTTAGTGTTAGGGTTAGGGTTAGGATTAGGGTTAGGGTTAGGATTAGACTTAGGGATAGGCTTTTTGTTTCGGTTAGGTTTAGGATTAGGTTTTGGGTTAGTCTTAGGGTAAGTGTTAGTGTTAGGGTTAGGGTTTGGGTTAGGGTTAGTGTTAGGTTTAGGATTTGGGTTAGGGTTAGTGTTAGGGTTAGGGTTTGTCTTAGGGTTAGGGTTTGAGTTAGGGTTAGGGTTTGGGTTAGATTTACGGTTAGGTTTTGGGTTAAGGTTTGGTATAGGGTTAAGGTTAGGAATAGGGTTAGGGTTAGGGTTAGGGTTAATGTTAGGGTTTTGATTAGGGTTAGGGTTAGGATTAGAGTTAGGGTAAGGGTTTTGGTTTGGGTTAGGGTCAGGGTTAGTGTTAGGGTTTGGGTTAGGGTTAGGGTTAGTGTTAGGGTTTGGGTTAGGGTTAGGGTTAGCGTGAGGGTTATGTTTAGGGTATTGGTTAGGGTAAGTGTTTAGGGTTAGGGTTAGGAATAGGGTTAGGGTCAGGGTTAGGGTTAGGGTTAGGGTTAGGGTTAGTGTTAGGAATAGGGTTAGGGTTAGGGTTATTGTTAGGGTTTGGGTTAGGGTTTGGATTAGGGTTAGGTTTGGGTTTTGAGTTAGGTTTAGAGTTAGGGTTAGAGTTTGAGTTAGGGTTAGGGTTAGGGTTAGGGATAGGGTTTGGGTTAGGGTTTGGGTTAGTGTTTGGTTTAAGGTTAGGTTTAGGGTTATGGTTAGGAATAGGGTTAGGGTTAGGGTTTGGGTTAGGGTTAGGGTTAGGATTAGGGTTTGGGTTAGGGTTCGGGTTAGGGTTAGTTTTTGGGTTAGGGTTAGGGTTAGGATTACGGTTAGGGTTAGGTTTAGGTTTAGGGTTTGGGTAAGGGTTAGGGTTTGGGTTAGGGTTAGGGTTAGGCTTAGGGTTAGGGTTTGGTTTAGGGTTAGTGTTATTTTTTGGGTTAGGTTTGGGGTTAGGATAAAGGTTACCGTTAGGTTTAGGGTTAGGGTTTGGGTTAGGGTTAGGGTTAGGGTTTTAGTTAGGGTTAGGGTTAGGGTTAGGGTTAGGGTTAGGGTTAGGATTAGAGTTAGGGTTAGGGTTTTGGTTTGGTTTAGGGTTAGGGTTAGGGTTTGGGTTAGTGTTAGGGTTTGGGTTAGGGTTAGGCTTAGGGTTAGGGTTAGGGTTAGGGTTTGGGTTAGTGTTAGGGTTTGGGTTAGGGTTAGGGTTAGGGTTAGGGTTTGGGTTAGGGTAAGAGTTAGCGTGAGCGTTATGTTTAGGGTATTGTTTAGGGTTAGGTTTTAATGTTAGGGTTAGGAATAGGGTTAGGGTTAGGGTTAGGGTTAGGGTTAATCTTAGGAATAGGGTTAGGGTTAGGGTTATTGTTACGGTTTGGGTTAGGGTTTGGATTAGGGTTAGGTTTAGGTTTTGGGTTAGGATTAGAGTTAGGGTTAGAGTTTGAGTTAGGGTTAGGGTTAGGTTTAGGGATACGGTTTGGGTTAGGGTTTAGGGTTAGGGTTTGGGTTAGGGTTTGGGTTAAGGTTAGGTTTAGGGTTATGGTTAGGAATAGGGTTATGGTTAGGGTTTGGGTTAGGGTTAGGGTTAGGATTAGGTTTTGGGTTAAGGTTCGGGTTAGGGTTAGTTTTTGGGTTAGGGTTAGGGTTAGGATTAGGGTTAGGGTTAGGTTTAGATTTAGGGTTTGGGTAAGGGTTAGGGTTTGGATTAGGGTTAGGGTTAGGGTTTGGTTTAGGGTTAGTGTTATATTTTGGGTTAAGTTTAGGGTTAGAATAAGGGTTAAGGTTAGGGTTAGGGTTAGGGTTTGGGTTAGGGTTAGGGTTAGGTTTTGAGTTAGGGTTAGGGTTAGGGTTAGGGTTAGGGTTAGGGTTAGGGTTAGGGTTAGGGTTAGGATTAGAGTTAGGGTTAGGGTTAGGGTTTGGGTTAGTGTTAGGGTTAGTGTTAGTGTTAGTGTTAGTGTTTGAGTTAGGGTTAGGGTTAGGGTTAGGGTTTCGGTTATCGTTAGGTTTAGTTTTTGAGTTAGGGTTAGGGTTAGGATTAGGGTTAGGGTTAGGGTTAGGGTTAGGGTTAGGGTTAGGGTTAGGGTTAGTTTTAGGGTTAGGATTAGGGTTAGGTTGAGGTTTTGGGTTAGGGTTAGGGGTAGGTTTAATGTTAGGGTTTTGATTAGGGTTAGGGTTAGGATTAGAGTTAGATTTAGGGCTTTGGTTTGGGTTAATGTTAGGGTTAGGATTTGGGTTAGTGTGAGGGTTAGGGTTAGTGTTAGGGTTTGGGTTTGGGTTAGGGTTTGGTTTAGGGTTAGGTTTAGGTTTTTGGTTAGGTTTAGGGTTAGGGTTAGGGTTTGGGTTAGGGTTAGGGTTAGCGTGAAGGTTATGTTTAGGGTATTGGTTAGGGTGAGGGTTTAGGGTTAGTGTTAGGAATAGGGTTAGGGTTAGGGTTAGGGTTAGGGTTATTGTTAGGGTTTGGGTTAGTGTTTGGGTTAGGCTTAGGGTTCCAGTTAGGGTTAGAGTTTGAGTTACGGTTAGGTTTAGGGTTAGGGTTTGGGTTAGGGTTTGGTTTAAGTTTAGGTTTAGGGTTAGGGTTAGGAAAAGGGTTAGGGTTAGGGTTTGGGTTAGGGTTAGGATTAGGGTTTGGGTTAGGGTTCGAGTTAGGGTTAGTTTTTGGTTAGGGTTAGGCTTAGGATTAGGGTTAGGGTTAGGTTTAGCTTTAGGGTTTGGGTAAGGGTTAGGGTTAGGGTTAGGGTTAGTGTTAGGGTTAGGATTATTGTTAGGTTTAGGTTTTGGGTTAGGGTTAGGTTTAGGTTTAATGTTAGGGTTTTGATTAGGGTTAGGGTTAGGATTAGATTTAGATTTAGGGTGTTGGTTTGGGTTAATGTTAGGGTTAGGATTTGGGTTAGGGTTAGGGTTAGTATTAGGGTTTGGGTTTGGGTTAGGGTTAGGGTTAGGGTTAGGTTTAGGTTTTTGATTAGGTTTAGGGTTAAGGTTAGGGTGTGGGTTAGGGTCAGGGTTATCGTGAAGGTTATGTTTAGGGTATTGGTTAGGGTTGGGTTTAGGGTTGGGGTTAGCAATAGGGTTAGGTTTAGGGTTAGGGTTAGTGTTAGGAATAGGGTTAGGGTTATTGTTAGGGTTTGGGTTAGTGTTTGGGTTAGGGTTAGGGTTCGAGTTAGGGATAGAGTTTGAGTTAGGGTTAGGGTTAGGGTTAGGTTTTGGTTTAGGGTATGGGTTAAGGTTAGGTTTAGGGTTAGGGTTAGGAATAGGCTTAGGTTTAGGTTTAGGTTTAGGGTTAGGGTTAGGGTTAGGTTTAGGATTAGGTTTATGGTTAGTGTTAGGGTTAGGGTTTGGGTTAGGATTAGGTTTTCAGTTAGGGTTAGCGTTAGGGTTAGGATTAGGATTATTGTTAGGGTTAGGTTTTGGGTTAGGGTTAGGGTTAGTTTTTGGGTTAGGGTTAGGGTTAGGATTAGGGCTAGGGTTAGGGTTATGGTTAGGTTTAGGAATAGGGTTAGGGTTAGGATTATTGTTAGGGTTTGTGTTAGGGTTAGGAAAAGTGTTAGGGTTAGGTTTAGGGTTAGGGTTTGGGTTAGGGTTAAAGTTTGGGTTAGGGTTAGGGTTATCGTGAAGGTTATGTTTAGGGTATTGGTTAGGGTTAGGGTTTAGGGATAGGGTTAGGAATAGGGTTAGGGTTAGGGTTAGTGTTAAGAATAGTGTTAGGGTTATTGTTAGGGTTTGGGTTGCTGTTTGGGTTAGGGTTAGGGTTCGAGTTAGGGATAGAGTTTGAGTTAGGGTTAGGGTTAGGGTTAGGTTTTGGTTTAGGGTATGGGTTAAGGTTAGGTTTAGGGTTAGGGTTAGGAATAGGCTTAGGTTTAGGGTTTGGGTTAGCGTTAGGGTTAGGATTAGGGTTTGGCTTAGGGTTCGAATTAGGGTTAGTTTTTGGGTTAGGGTTAGGGTTAGGATTAGGGTTAGGGTTAGGTTTAGGTTTAGGGTTTGGGTAAGGGTTAGGGTTTGGGTAAGGGTTAGGGTTAGGGTTAGGGTTAGGGTTAGCGTTAGGGTTAGTGTTAGGTTTAGGATTAGGGTTACGGTTAGTGTTAGGCTTAGGGTTTGGGTTAGGATTAGCGTTTGAGTTAGGGTTAGCGTTAGGGTTAGGATTAGGATTATTGTTAGGGTTAGGGTTTGGGTTAGTGTTAGGGTTAGTGTTAGTGTTAGTGTTTGGGTTAGGGTTAGGGTTAGGGTTAGGGTTAGGTTCAGGGTTAGGTTTAAAGTTTGGGTTAGGGTTAGGGTTAGGCTTAGGGTTAGTGTTATGTTTAGGGTTTGAGTTTGGGTTATGGTTAGGGTTAGGGTTTGGTGTAGGGTTAGGGTTAGGGTTACGGTTTGTGTGAGGGTTAGGGTTAGGGTTTGGGTTTGGGTTAGGTTTAGGGTTAGGATTAGGGTTTGGGTTAGGGTTAGGGTAAGGTTTAGGGTTAGGTTTAGGGTTTTAGTTTGGGTTAGGGTTAGGTTTACGATTAGTTTAGGATTAGGGTTAGAGTTAGGGTTAAGGTTAGGTTTTGGGTTAGGTTTATGGTTAGGATTAGGGTTAGGGGTAGCGTTTGGGTTAGGGTTAGGTTTAGGTTTAGGGTTTGGGTTTGGGTTAGGGTTAGGTTTAGGTTTAGGGTTAGATTTAGGGTTATGGTTAGAGTTAGGGTTAGGGTTAGGTTTAGGGTTTGG
>JAJHUQ010000043.1:4870000-4875000 GCA_035773235.1 Eospalax fontanierii | reverse complement strand
TGGGTTAGTGTTAGGGTTAGGGTTAGTGTTAGGTTTTGGGTTAGGTTTAGGGTTAGGGTTAGGATTAGGGTTAGGGTTTGGTTTAGGGTTAGTGTTATATTTTGGGTTAAGTTTCGGGTTAGGATAAGGGTTAGGGTTAGGTTTAGGGTTAGGGTTTGGGTTAGGGTTAGGGTTAGGGTTTGAGTTAGGGTTAGGGTTAGGGTTTGGGTAAGGGTTAGGGTTTGGGTTAGGGTTAGGGTTAGGGTTAGGGTTAGGGTTTGGTTTAGGGTTAGTGTTTTATTTGGGGTTAGGTTTAGGGTTAGGATAAGGGTTAGGGTTAGGGTTAGGGTTAGGGTTTCGGTTATCGTTAGGGTTAGTTTTTGAGTTAGCGTTAGGGTTAGGATTTGGGTTAGGTTTAGGGTTAGGGTTAGGGTTAGGGTTAGGGTTAGTGTTAGGATTAGGGTTAGGTTTAGGTTTTGGGTTAGGGTTAGGGTTAGGTTTAATGTTAGGGTTTTGATTACGGTTAGGGTTAGGATTAGAGTTAGATTTAGAACGTGGTTTGCGTTAATGTTAGGGTTAGGATTTGGGTTAGTGTTAGGGTTAGCGTTAGTGTTAGGGTTTGGGTTTGGGTTAGGTTTAGGTTTTTGGTTAGGTTTAGGGTTAGGGTTAGGGTTAGGGTTAGGGTTAAGGTTAGTGTTAGGAATAGGGTTAGGGTTAGGGTTATTGTTAGGGTTTGGGTTAGTGTTTGGGTTAGAGTTAGGTTTCGAATTAGGGTTAGCGTTTGAGTTAGCGTTAGGGTTAGGGTTAGGGTTTGGGTTAGGGTTTGGGTTAAGGTTAGGTTTAGGGTTAGGGTTAGGAATAGGGTTAGGGTTAGGGTTTGGGTTAGGGAAGGGTTAGGATTAGGGTTTGGGTTAAGGTTCGGGTTAGGGTTAGTTTTTGGGTTAGGGTTAGGTTTAGGGTTAGGGTTAGGGTTAGAGTTTGATTTAGGGTTAGGGTTTGGGTTAGGGAGAGGGTTTGGGTTAGGGTTTAGGGTTAGGGTTTGGGTTAGGGTTTGGGTTAAGTTTAGGTTTAGGGTTATGGTTAGGAATAGGGTTATGGTTAGAGTTTGGGTTAGGGTTAGGGTTAGGATTAGGGTTTGGGTTCAGGTTCGGGTTAGGGTTTGTTTTTGGGTTAGGGTTAGAGTTAGGATTAGGGTTAAGGTTAGGGTTAGGGTTAGGGTTTGGGTTAGGGTTAGGGTTAGGGTTTGAGTTAGGGTTAGGGTTAGGGTTAGGGTTATGGTTAGGGTTAGGTTTAGGGTTTGGTTTAGGGTTAGTGTTATATTTTGGGTTAAGTTTAGGGTTAGGATAAGCGTTAAGTTTAGGGTTAGGGTTAGGGTTTGGGTTAGGGTTAGGGTTAGGGTTTGAGTTAGGGTTAGGGTTAGGGTTAGGGTTAGGGTTAGGGTTAGGGTTAGCGTTAGGGTTAGGGTTAGGATTAGAGTTAGGGTTACGGTTAGGGTTTGGGTTAGTGTTAGGGTTAGTGTTAGTGTTAGTGTTAGTGTTTGGGTTAGGGTTAGGGTAAGGTTTAGGGTTCGAATTAGGGTTAGAGTTAGAGTTAGGGTTAGGTTTAGGGGTAGGGTTTGTGTTAGGGTTTGGGTTAAGGTTAGGTTTAGGGTTAGGGTTAGGAATAGGGTTAGGGTTAGGGTTTGGGTTAGGGTTAGGGTTAGGATTAGGGTTTGGTTTAGGGTTCGAGTTAGGGTTAGTTTTTGGGTAGGGTTAGGGTTTGGATTAGGGTTAGGGTTAGGGTTAGGGTTAAGGTTAGATTAGGGTTAGGTTTAGGTTTAGTGTTTGGGTATGGGTTAGGGTTAGGGTAACGGTTAGGGTTTGGTTTAGGGTTAGTGTTATTTTTTGGGATAGGTTTAGGGTTAGGATAAGGGTTAGGGTTAGGTTTAGGGTTAGGGTTTGGTTTAGGGTTAGTGTTAATTTTTGAGTTAGGGTTAGGGTTAGGATTTGGGGTAGGATTCGAGTTAGGGTTAGTATTTGGGTTAGGATTAGGGTGAGGATTAGGGTTTGGGTTAGGGTTAGGGTTAGGGTTAGGGTTTGGGTTAGGGTTAGGTTTAGGGTTTGGGTAAGGGTTAGGGTTTGGGTTAGGGTTAGGGTTAGGGTTAGGGTTAGGGTTTGGTTTAGGGTTAGTGTTTTATTTGGGGTTAGGTTTAGGGTTAGGATAAGGGTTAGGGTTAGGGTTAGGGTTTGGGTTAGGGTTAGGGTTAGAATTTGAGTTAGGGTTAGGGTTAGGGTTAGGGTTAGGGTTAGGATTAGGGTTAGGGTTAGGGTTAGGTTTTGGTTTAGGGTTTGGGTAAGGGTTAGTGTTTGTGTTAGGTTTAGGGTTAGGGTTAGGGTTAGGGTTAGGGTTAGGGTTAGGATTAGAGTTAGGGTTAGTGTTTTGGTTTGGTTTAGGGTTAGGGTTAGGGTTTGGGTTAGTGTTAGGTTTAGTGTTAGTGTTAGGGTTAGGGTTTGGGTTAGGGATAGGTTTAGGGTTAGGGTTAGGGTTTGGGTTATAGTTAGGGTTAGTTTTTGGGTTAGGGTTAGGGTTAGGGTAAGTGTTAGGGTTAGGATTAGGGTTAGGTTTAGGTTTTGGCTTAGGGTTAGGGTTAGGTTTAATGTTAGGGTTTTGATTAGGGTTAGGGTTAGGATTAGAGTTAGATTTAGGGTTTTGGTTTGGGTTAATGTTAGGGTTAGGATTTGGGTTAGGGTTATGGTTAGTGTTAGGGTTTGGGTCTGGGTTAGGGTTAGGGTTAAGGTTAGGTTTAGGTTTTTGGTTAGGTTTAGGCTTAGGGTTAGGTTTTGGGTTAGGGTTAGGGTTAGCATGAAGTTTATGTTTAGGGTATTGGTTAGGGTTATGGTTTAGTGTTAGTGTTAGGAATAGGGTTAGGGTTAGGGTTAGTGTTAGAAATATGGTTAGGGTTAGGGTTATTGTTAGGGTTTGGCTTAGTGTTTGGGTTAGGGTTAGGGTTCGAATTAGGGTTAGAGTGTGAGTTAGGGTTAGGGTTAGGGTTAAGGTTTGGGTTAGGGTTTGGTTTAAGGTTAGGTTTAGGGTTAGGGTTAAGAATAGGGTTAGGGTTAGGGTTAGGGTTAGTGTTAGAGTTAGGATTAGGGTTCGGGTTACGGTTCGGGTTAGGGTTAGTTTTTGGGTTAGGGTTAGGTTTAGGATTAGGGTTAGGGTTAGGTTTAGGTTTAGGGTTTGGGTAAGGGTTAGGATTTGGGTTAGGGTTAGGGTTTGGGTTAGGGTTTGTGTTAAGGTTAGGTTTAGGGTTAATGTTAGGAATAGGGTTAGGGTTAGGGTTTCGGTTAGGGTTAGGGTTAGGATGAGGGTTTGGGTTAGGGTTCGAGTTAGGGTTAGTTTTTGGGTTAGAGTTAGGGTTAGGGTTAGGGTTTGGGTTACGGTTTGGGTTACGGTTATGGTTTGGGTTAGGGTTAGGGATAGCGTGAGGGTTATGTTTAGGGTATTGGTTAGGGTTAGGGTTTAATGTTAGGGTTAGGAATAGGGTTAGGGTTAGGGTTAGTTTTAGGGTTAGTCTTAGGAATAGGGTTAGGGTTAGGGTTATTGTTAGGGTTTGGGATAAGGTTTGGATTAGGCTTAGGTTTAGGTTTTGGGTTAGGGTTAGAGTTAGTGTTAGAGTTTGAGTTAGGGTTAGGGTTAGGGTTAGGGATAGGGTTTGGGTTAGGGTTTAGGGTTAGGGTTTGGGTTAGGGTTTGGGTTAAGGTTAGGTTTAGGGTTATGGTTAGGAATAGGTTTATGGTTAGTGTTTGGGTTAGGGTTACGGTTAGGATTAGGGTTTGGGTTAAGGTTCGCGTTAGGTTAGTTTTTGGGTTAGGGTTAGGGATAGGATTAGTTTTAGGGTTAGGTTTAGGTTTAGGGGTGGGCTAAGGGTTAGGGTTTGGGTTAGGGTTAGGGTTAGGGTTAGGGTTAGGGTTTGTTTTAGGTTTAGTGTTATATTTTGGGTTAAGTTTCGGGTTAGGATAAGGGTTAGGGTTAGGTTTAGGGTTAGGGTTTGGGTTAGTGTTAGCGTTAGTGTTAGTGTTAGTGTTAGTGTTTGGGTTAGGGTTAGGGTTAGGGTTAGGGTTAGGGTTAGGGTTTGGGTTATCGTTAGGGTTAGTTTTTGGGTTAGGGGTAGGGTTAGTATTAGGGTTAGGGTTAGGGTTAGGGTTAGGGTTAGGATTAGGGTTAGGTTTAGGTTTTGTGTTAGGGTTAGGGTTAGGTTTAATGTTAGGGTTTTGATTAGGGTTAGGGTTAGGATTAGAGTTAGATTTAGGGCTTTGGTTTGGGTTAACGTTAGGGTTACGATTTGGGTTAGTGTTAGGGGTAGGGTTAGTGTTAGGGTTTGGGTTTGTGTTAGGCTTAGGATTAGGGTTAGGTTTAGGTTTTTGGTTAGGTTTAGGGTGAGGGTTACGGTTTGCGTTAGGGTTAGGGTTAGCGTGAAGGTTATGTTTAGGGTATTGGTTAGGGTTAGGTTTTAGGGTTAGTGTTAGGAATAGGGGTAGGGTTAGGGTTAGGTTTAGGGTTAAGGTTAGTGTTAGGAATAGGGTTAGGGTGTATGGTTTTTGTTAGGGTTTGGGTTAGTGTTTGGGTTAGGGTTATGGTTCGAGTTAGGGTTAGAGTTTGAGTTAGGGTTAGGGTTAGTGTTAGGGTTAAGGTTAGGTTTAGGGTTAGGGTTAGGAATACGGTTAGGGTTAGGGTTTGGGTTAGGGTTAGGGTTAGGATTAGGGTTTGGGTTAGGGTTCGAGTTAGTGTTAGTTTTTGGGTTAGGGTTAGGGTTAGGATTAGGGTTAGGGTTATGTTTAGGTTTAGGGTTTGGGTAAGGGTTAGGGTTTGGGTTAGGGTTAGGGTTAGGGTTAGGGTTAGGGTTTGGTTTAGGGTTAGTGTTATTTTTTGGGTTAGATTTAGGGTTAGTATAAGGGTTAGGGTTAGGGTTAGGGGTAGTGTTGGTGTTAGTCTTAGGGGGTGGGTTAGGGTTAGGGTTAGGGTTAGGGTTAGGGTTAGGGTTA
>JAJHUQ010000043.1:4865000-4867500 GCA_035773235.1 Eospalax fontanierii | reverse complement strand
TGGGTTAGGGTTAGGTTTAGGGTTAGGGTTTGGTTTAAGGTTAGGGTTAGGGTTAGGGTTAGGAATAGGGTTAGCGTTAGGTTTACGGTTACGGTTAGGGTTAGGAATAGGGTTAGGGTTAGGCTTATTGTTAGGGTTTGGTTTAGAGTTTGTGTTAGGGTTAGTTTTAGGTTTTGGGTTCGGGTTAGAATTAGGGTTATGGTTAGGGTTTGAGTTAGGGTTAGGGTTAGGGTTAGGGTTTGGGTTAGGGTTAGTGGTAAGT
This sequence comes from Eospalax fontanierii, assembly GCA_035773235.1. Classification (NCBI taxonomy): domain Eukaryota; kingdom Metazoa; phylum Chordata; class Mammalia; order Rodentia; family Spalacidae; genus Eospalax; species Eospalax fontanierii. The sequence continues at coordinate 4,867,238 of JAJHUQ010000043.1, read as the reverse complement.
TTAGGGTTTGAGTTTGAGTTAGGATTAGGGTTAGCATTAGGGTTAAGGTTAGGGTTAGGTTTAGGGTTTGGGTTTCGGTTATGATTAGGGTTAGAGTTAGGGTTAGTGTTAGTGTTAGGGTTTGGGTTTGGGTTAGGGTTAGGGTTAGTGTTTGCGTTAGGGTTAGGGTTGGGGTTAGTGTTAGGGTTTGGGTTAGGGTTAGATTTAGGTTTAGGATTAGGGTTAGGGTTAGGATTAGGATTTGGGTTAGGGTTAGGTTTTGGGTTAGGGTTAGGTTTAGGGTTAGGTTTACTTTTTGGGTTAGGGTTAGGGTTAGGTTTAGGATTACGGTTAGGGTTAGTGTTAGGGGTACGGTTTGGGTTAGAGTTAGGGTTTGATTAGGGTTTGGGTTAGGGTTAAGTTTAGGGTTAGGGTTTGGGTTAAGGGTAGGGTTAGGGTTAGGGTTAGGAATAGGGTTAGCGTTAGGGTTAGAGTTACGGTTAGGGTTAGGAATAGGTTTAGGGTGAGGGTTAGGATAAGAGTTACGGTTAGGGTTTTGGTTTGGTTTAGGGTTAGGGTTAGGGTTTGGGTTAGTGTTAGGTTTAGTGTTAGTGTTAATGTTAGGGTTTGGATTAGGTTTATGGTTAGGGTTAGGGTTAGGGTTAGTGTTAGGGTTAGGGTTTGGGTTAGGGTTAGGATTAGGTTTAGGTTTAGGTTTTTGGTTAGGTTTAGGGTTAGGGTTAGGGTTTGCGTGAAGGTTATGTTTAGGGTATTGGTTAGGGTTAGGGTTTAGGGTTAGGGTTAGGAATAGGGTTAGGGTTAGGGTTAGGGTTAGGGTTAGGGTTAGGGTTAGGGTTAGGCATAGTGTTAGGGTTATTGTTAGGGTTTGGGTTAGGGTTAGGTTTTGGGTTAGGGTTAGGTTTAGGGTTAGGTTTACTTTTTGGGTTAGGGTTAGGGTTAGGGTTAGGATTACGGTTAGGGTTAGTGTTAGGGTTAGGGTTTGGGTTAGAGTTAGGGTTTGAGTAGGGTTTGGGTTAGGGTTAGGTTTAGGGTTAGGGTTTGGGTTAAGGTTAGGGTTAGGGTTATGGTTAGGAATAGGGTTAGGGTTAGGTTTAGGGTTACGGTTAGGGTTAGGAATAGGGTTAGGGTTAGGCTTATTGTTAGGGTTTGGGTTAGAGTTTGTGTTAGGGTTAGTTTTAGGTTTTGGGTTTGGGTTAGAATTAGGGTTATGGTTAGGGTTGGGTTAGGGTTAGGGTTAGAGTTAGGGTTTCGGTTAGGGTTAGGGTTAGGTTTAGGGTTTGAGTTTGAGTTAGGATTAGGTTTAGCATTAGGGTTAAGGTTAGGGTTAGAGTTAGGGTTTGGGTTTCGGTTATGATTAGGGTTAGGGTTAGGGTTAGTGATAGTGTTAGGGTTAGGCTTAGTGTTAAGGTTAGTGTTTGGGTTAGGGTTAGGTTTTGGGTTAGGTTTACGATTAGGGTTAAGTTTAGGGTTTGGGTTTGGGTTAGGTTTAAGGTTAGGGATAGGGTTAGGGTTAGTTTTAGGGTTCGGGTTAGGGTTTGGGTTAAAATTAGGTTTAAGATTAGGGTTAGGGTTAGGGTTAGGGTTAGGAATAGGGTTAGGGTTAGGGTTAGGATTAGAGTTAGGGTTAGGGTTTTGGTTTGGTTTAGGGTTAGGGTTAGGGTTTGGGTTAGTGTTAGGGTTAGTGTTAGTGTTAGTGTTAATGGTTGGGTTAGGGGTAGGGTTAGGGTTAGGGTTAGATTTAGGGTTAGGGTTTGGGTTAGGGTTAGGGTTAGGGTTAGGGTTTGAGTTAGGGTTAGGTTTAGGGTTAGGGTTTTGGTTAGGGTTAGGGTTAGGGTTAGGGGTTGTGTTTGTGTTAGGGTTAGAGTAAGGGTTAGGATTAGGGTTAGGTTTAGGGTTAGGATTAGGGTTAGGTTTAGGTTTTGGGTTAGGGTTAGGGTTAGGTTTAATGTTAGGGTTTTGATTAGGGTTAGGGTTAGGATTAGAGTTAGGTTTAGGGTTTTGGTTTGGGTTAATGTTAGGGTTAGGATCTGGGTTAGTGTTAGGGTTAGGGTTAGTGTTAGGGTTAGGGTTTGGGTTAGGGTTAGGGTTAGGGTTAGGTTTAGGTTTTTGGTTAGGTTTAGCGTTAGGGTTAGGGTTTGGTTTAGGGTTAGGGTTAGCGTGAAGGTTATGTTTAGGGTATTGGTTAGGGATAGGGTTTAGGGTTAGGGTTAGGAATAGGTTTAGAGTTAGGGTTAGGGT
>JAJHUQ010000043.1:4852500-4862500 GCA_035773235.1 Eospalax fontanierii | reverse complement strand
TTAGGTTTAGGGTTAGGGTTAGGGTTAGGGTTAGGGTTAGTGTTAGGATTAGGGTTAGGTTTAGGTTTTGGGTTAGGGTTAGGGTTAGGTTTAATGTTAGGGTTTTGATTACGGTTAGGGTTAGGATTAGAGTTAGATTTAGGGCATGGTTTGCGTTAATGTTAGGGTTAGGATTTGGGTTAGTGTTAGGGTTAGCGTTAGTGTTAGGGTTTGGGTTTGGGTTAGGTTTAGGTTTTTGGTTAGGTTTGGGGTTGGGGTTAGGGTTAGGGTTAGGGTTAAGGTTAGTGTTAGGAATAGGGTTAGGGTTAGGGTTATTGTTAGAGTTTGGGTTAGTGTTTGGGTTAGGGTTAGGGTTCGAATTAGGGTTAGAGTTTGAGTTAGGGTTAGGGTTAGGGTTAGGGTTTGGGTTAGGGTTTGGGTTATGGTTAGGTTTAGGGTTAGGGTTAGGAATAGGGTTAGGGATAGGGTTTGGGTTAGGGTTAGGGTTAGGATTAGGGTTTGGTTTAGGGTTCGAGTTAGGGTTAGTTTTTGGGTTAGGGTTAGGGTTTGGATTAGGGTTAGGGTTAGGTTTAGGTTTAGGGTTTGGGTAAGGGTTAGGGTTTGGGTTAGGGTTAGGGTTAGGGTTAGGGTTAGGGTTTGGTTTAGGGTTAGTGTTATATTTTGGGTTAAGTTTCGGGTTAGGATAAGGGTTAGGTTTAGGTTTAGGGTTAGGGTTTGGGTTAGGGTTATGGTTAGGGTTTGAGTTAGGGTTAGGGTTAGGGTTAGGGTTAGGGTTAGGGTTAGGGTTAGGGTTAGGATTAGAGTTAGATTTAGGGCTTTGGTTTGGGTTAATGTTAGGGTTAGGATTTGGGTTAGTGTTAGGGTTAGGGTTAGTGTTAGGTTTTGGGTTAGGTTTAGGGTTAGGGTTAGGATTAGGGTTAGGGTTTGGTTTAGGGTTAGTGTTATATTTTGGGTTAAGTTTCGGGTTAGGATAAGGGTTAGGGTTAGGTTTAGGGTTAGGGTTTGGGTTAGGGTTAGGGTTAGGGTTTGAGTTAGGGTTAGGGTTAGGGTTTGGGTAAGGGTTAGGGTTTGGGTTAGGGTTAGGGTTAGGGTTAGGGTTAGGGTTTGGTTTAGGGTTAGTGTTTTATTTGGGGTTAGGTTTAGGGTTAGGATAAGGGTTAGGGTTAGGGTTAGGGTTAGGGTTTCGGTTATCGTTAGGGTTAGTTATTGAGTTAGCGTTAGGGTTAGGATTAGGGTTAGGTTTAGGGTTAGGGTTAGGGTTAGGGTTAGGGTTAGTGTTAGGATTAGGGTTAGGTTTAGGTTTTGGGTTAGGGTTAGGGTTAGGTTTAATGTTAGGGTTTTGATTACGGTTAGGGTTAGGATTAGAGTTAGATTTAGAACGTGGTTTGCGTTAATGTTAGGGTTAGGATTTGGGTTAGTGTTAGGGTTAGCGTTAGTGTTAGGGTTTGGGTTTGGGTTAGGTTTAGGTTTTTGGTTAGGTTTAGGGTTAGGGTTAGGGTTAGGGTTAGGGTTAAGGTTAGTGTTAGGAATAGGGTTAGGGTTAGGGTTATTGTTAGGGTTTGGGTTAGTGTTTGGGTTAGAGTTAGGTTTCGAATTAGGGTTAGCGTTTGAGTTAGCGTTAGGGTTAGGGTTAGGGTTTGGGTTAGGGTTTGGGTTAAGGTTAGGTTTAGGGTTAGGGTTAGGAATAGGGTTAGGGTTAGGGTTTGGGTTAGGGAAGGGTTAGGATTAGGGTTTGGGTTAAGGTTCGGGTTAGGGTTAGTTTTTGGGTTAGGGTTAGGTTTAGGGTTAGGGTTAGGGTTAGAGTTTGATTTAGGGTTAGGGTTAGGGTTAGGGATAGGGTTTGGGTTAGGGTTTAGGGTTAGGGTTTGGGTTAGGGTTTGGGTTAAGTTTAGGTTTAGGGTTATGGTTAGGAATAGGGTTATGGTTAGAGTTTGGGTTAGGGTTAGGGTTAGGATTAGGGTTTGGGTTAAGGTTCGGGTTAGGGTTTGTTTTTGGGTTAGGGTTAGAGTTAGGATTAGGGTTAAGGTTAGGGTTAGGGTTAGGGTTTGGGTTAGGGTTAGGGTTAGGGTTTGAGTTAGGGTTAGGGTTAGGGTTAGGGTTATGGTTAGGGTTAGGTTTAGGGTTTGGTTTAGGGTTAGTGTTATATTTTGGGTTAAGTTTAGGGTTAGGATAAGCGTTAAGTTTAGGGTTAGGGTTAGGGTTTGGGTTAGGGTTAGGGTTAGGGTTTGAGTTAGGGTTAGGGTTAGGGTTAGGGTTAGGGTTAGGGTTAGGGTTAGCGTTAGGGTTAGGGTTAGGATTAGAGTTAGGGTTACGGTTAGGGTTTGGGTTAGTGTTAGGGTTAGTGTTAGTGTTAGTGTTAGTGTTTGGGTTAGGGTTAGGGTAAGGTTTAGGGTTCGAATTAGGGTTAGAGTTAGAGTTAGGGTTAGGTTTAGGGGTAGGGTTTGTGTTAGGGTTTGGGTTAAGGTTAGGTTTAGGGTTAGGGTTAGGAATAGGGTTAGGGTTAGGGTTTGGGTTAGGGTTAGGGTTAGGATTAGGGTTTGGTTTAGGGTTCGAGTTAGGGTTAGTTTTTGGGTAGGGTTAGGGTTTGGATTAGGGTTAGGGTTAGGGTTAGGGTTAAGGTTAGATTAGGGTTAGGTTTAGGTTTAGTGTTTGGGTATGGGTTAGGGTTAGGGTAACGGTTAGGGTTTGGTTTAGGGTTAGTGTTATTTTTTGGGATAGGTTTAGGGTTAGGATAAGGGTTAGGGTTAGGTTTAGGGTTAGGGTTTGGTTTAGGGTTAGTGTTAATTTTTGAGTTAGGGTTAGGGTTAGGGTTTGGGTTAGGATTCGACTTAGGGTTAGTTTTTGGGTTAGGGTTAGGGTTAGGTTTAGGGTTTGGGTTAGGGTTAGGGTTAGGGTTAGGGTTTGGGTTAGGGTTAGGTTTAGGGTTTGGGTAAGGGTTAGGGTTTGGGTTAGGGTTAGGGTTAGGGTTAGGGTTAGGGTTTGGTTTAGGGTTAGTGTTTTATTTGGGGTTAGGTTTAGGGTTAGGATAAGGGTTAGGGTTAGGGTTAGGGTTTGGGTTAGGGTTAGGGTTAGAATTTGAGTTAGGGTTAGGGTTAGGGTTAGGGTTAGGGTTAGGATTAGGGTTAGGGTTAGGGTTAGGTTTTGGTTTAGGGTTTGGGTAAGGGTTAGTGTTTGTGTTAGGTTTAGGGTTAGGGTTAGGGTTAGGGTTAGGGTTAGGGTTAGGATTAGAGTTAGGGTTAGTGTTTTGGTTTGGTTTAGGGTTAGGGTTAGGGTTTGGGTTAGTGTTAGGTTTAGTGTTAGTGTTAGGGTTAGGGTTTGGGTTAGGGATAGGTTTAGGGTTAGGGTTAGGGTTTGGGTTATAGTTAGGGTTAGTTTTTGGGTTAGGGTTAGGGTTAGGGTAAGTGTTAGGGTTAGGATTAGGGTTAGGTTTAGGTTTTGGCTTAGGGTTAGGGTTAGGTTTAATGTTAGGGTTTTGATTAGGGTTAGGGTTAGGATTAGAGTTAGATTTAGGGTTTTGGTTTGGGTTAATGTTAGGGTTAGGATTTGGGTTAGGGTTATGGTTAGTGTTAGGGTTTGGGTCTGGGTTAGGGTTAGGGTTAAGGTTAGGTTTAGGTTTTTGGTTAGGTTTAGGCTTAGGGTTAGGTTTTGGGTTAGGGTTAGGGTTAGCGTGAAGGTTATGTTTAGGGTATTGGTTAGGGTTATGGTTTAGTGTTAGTGTTAGGAATAGGGTTAGGGTTAGGGTTAGTGTTAGAAATATGGTTAGGGTTAGGGTTATTGTTAGGGTTTGGCTTAGTGTTTGGGTTAGGGTTAGGGTTCGAGTTAGGGTTAGAGTGTGAGTTAGGGTTAGGGTTAGGGTTAAGGTTTGGGTTAGGGTTTGGTTTAAGGTTAGGTTTAGGGTTAGGGTTAGGAATAGGGTTAGGGTTAGGGTTTGGGTTAGTGTTAGAGTTAGGATTAGGGTCTGGGTTAGGGTCCGAGTTAGGGCTAGATTTTGGGTTAGGGTTAGGTTAATGATTAGGGTTAGGATTAGGTTTAGGTTTAGGGTATGGGTAAGGGTTAGGATTTGGGTTAGGGTTAGGGTTTGGGTTAGGGTTTGTGTTAAGGTTAGGTTTAGGGTTAATGTTAGGAATAGGGTTAGGGTTAGGGTTTCGGTTAGGGTTAGGGTTAGGATTAGGGTTTGGGTTAGGGTTCGAGTTAGGGTTAGTTTTTGGGTTAGAGTTAGGGTTAGGGTTAGGGTTTGGTTTAGGGTTTGGGTTAGGGTTATGGTTTGGGTTAGGGTTAGGGATAGCGTGAGGGTTATGTTTAGGGTATTGGTTAGGGTTAGGGTTTAATGTTAGGGTTAGGAATAGGGTTAGGGTTAGGGTTAGTTTTAGGGTTAGTCTTAGGAATAGGGTTAGGGTTAGGGTTATTGTTAGGGTTTGGGATAGGGTTTGGATTAGGCTTAGGTTTAGGTTTTGGGTTAGGGTTAGAGTTAGTGTTAGAGTTTGAGTTAGGGTTAGGGTTAGGGTTAGGGATAGGGTTTGGATTAGGGTTTAGGGTTAGGGTTTGGGTTAGGGTTTGGGTTAAGGTTAGGTTTAGGGTTATGGTTAGGAATAGGTTTATGGTTAGTGTTTGGGTTAGGGTTACGGTTAGGATTAGGGTTTGGGTTAAGGTTCGGGTTAGGGTTAGTTTTTGGGTTAGGGTTAGGGTTAGGATTAGTTTTAGGGTTAGGTTTAGGTTTAGGGTTTGGGTAAGGGTTAGGGTTTGGGTTAGGGTTAGGGTTAGGGTTAGGGTTAGGGTTTGGTTTAGGTTTAGTGTTATATTTTGGGTTAAGTTTCGGGTTAGGATAATGGTTAGGGTTAGGTTTAGGGTTAGGGTTTGGGTTAGTGTTAGCGTTAGTGTTAGTGTTAGTGTTAGTGTTTGGGTTAGGGTTAGGGTTAGGGTTAGGGTTAGGGTTTGGGTTATCGTTAGGGTTAGTTTTTGGGTTAGGGTCAGGGTTAGTATTAGGGTTAGGGTTAGGGTTAGGGTTAGGGTTAGGATTAGGGTTAGGTTTAGGTTTTGTGTTAGGGTTAGGGTTAGGTTTAATGTTAGGGTTTTGATTAGGGTTAGGGTTAGGATTAGAGTTAGATTTAGGGCTTTGGTTTGGGTTAACGTTAGGGTTAGGATTTGGGTTAGTGTTAGGGTTAGGGTTAGTGTTAGGGTTTGGGTTTGGGTTAGGGTTAGGATTAGGGTTAGGTTTAGGTTTTTGTTTAGGTTTAGGGTTAGAGTTACGGTTTGGGTTAGGGTTAGGGTTAGCGTGAAGGTTATGTTTAGGGTATTGGTTAGGGTTAGGTTTTAGGGTTAGTGTTAGGAATAGGGGTAGGGTTAGGGTTAGGTTTAGGGTTAAGGTTAGTGTTAGGAATAGGGTTAGGGTTTATGGTTATTGTTAGGGTTTGGGTTAGTGTTTGGGTTAGGGTTATGGTTCGAGTTAGGGTTAGAGTTTGAGTTATGGTTAGGGTTAGGGTTTGGGTTAAGGTTAGGTTTAGGGTTAGGGTTAGGAATACGGTTAGGGTTAGGGTTTGGGTTAGGGTTAGGGTTAGGATTAGGGTTTGGGTTAGGGTTTGAGTTAGTGTTAGTTTTTGGGTTAGGGTTAGGGTTAGGATTAGGGTTAGGGTTATGTTTAGGTTTAGGGTTTGGGTAATGGTTAGGGTTTGGGTTAGGGTTAGGGTTAGGGTTAGGGTTAGGGTTTGGTTTAGGGTTAGTGTTATTTTTTGGGTTAGATTTAGGGTTAGTATAAGGGTTAGGGTTAGTGTTAGGTTTAGTGTTAGTGTTAGTGTTAGGGTTTGGGTTAGGGTTAGGGTTAGGGTTAGGGTTAGGGTTAAGGTTAGGGTTAGGGGTTGGGTTTGTGTTAGGGTTAGGGTTAGGGTTAGGATTAGGGTTAGGGTTAGGGTTAGGATTAGGGTTAGGTTTAGGTTTTTGGTTAGGGTTAGGGTTAGGTTTAATGTTAGGGTTTTGATTAGGGTTAGGGTTAGGATTAGAGTTAGGTTTAGGGTTTTGGTTTGGGTTAATATTAGGGTTAGGATTTGGGTTAGTGTTAGGGTTAGGGTTTGTGTTAGGGTTAGGGTTTGGGTTAGGGTTAGGTTTAGGGTTATGGTTTGGGTTAGGGTTATGGTTAGGGTTAGGGTTTGGGTTAGGTTTAGGGTTAGCGTGAGTGTTATGTTTAGGGTATTGGTTAGGGTTATGGTTTAATGTTAGGGTTAGGAATAGGGTTAGGGTTAGGGTTAGGCTTAGGGTTAGTCTTAGGAATAGGGTTAGGGTTAGGGTTAGGGTTAGGGTTAGGGTTAGGGTTAGGGTTAGGTTTTGGATTAGTGTTAGGTTTAGGTTTTGGGTTAGGGTTAGATTTAGGGTTAGAGTTTGAGTTAGGGTTAGGGTTAGGTTTAGGGATAGGTTTTGGGTTAGGAATAGGGTTAGGGTTAGGGTTAGGCTTAGGGTTAGTCTTAGGAATAGGTTTATGGTTAGGGTTTGGGTTAGGGTTAGGGTTAGGATTAGGGTTTGGTTTAGGGTTAGGATTAGGATTTGGGTTAGGGTTAGGTTTTGGGTTAGGGTTAGGTTTAGGGTTAGGTTTACTTTTTATGTTAGGGTTAGGGTTAGGTTTAGGATTACCGTTAGGGTTAGTGTTAGTTTTAGGGTTTGGGTTAGAGTTAGGGTTTGATTAGGGTTTGGGTTAGGGTTAGGTTTAGAGTTAGGGTTTGGGTTAAGGTTAGGGTTAGGGTTAGGGTTAGGAATAGGGTTAGGGTTAGGGTTAGAGTTACGGTTAGGTTTAGGAATAGTTTTAAGGTTAGGGTTAGGATTAGAATTAGGGTTAGGATTTTGGTTTGGTTTATTGTTAGGGTTAGTTTTTGGGTTAGGGTTAGGGTTAGGATTAGGGTTAGGGTTAGATTCAGGATTAGCGTTAGGGTTAGGTTTAGGTTTAGGGTTTGGGTAAGGGTTAGGGTTTGGGTTAGGGTTAGGGTTAGGGTTAGGGTTAGGATTTGGTTTAGGGTTAGTGTTATATTTTGGGTTAAGTGTCGGTTTAGGATAAGGGTTAGGGTTAGGTTTAGGGTTAGGGTTTGGGTTAGGGTTAGGGTTAGGGTTAGGGTTAGGATTAGAGTTAGGGTTAGGGTTAGGGTTTGGGTTAGTGTTAGGGTTAGTGTTAGTGTTACTGTTTGGGTTAGGGTTAGGGTTAGGATTAGGGTTAGGGTTTGGGTTATCGTTAGGGTTAGTTTTTGGGTTAGGGTTAGGGTTAGGATTAGGGTTAGGGTTAGGGTTAGGGTTAGGGTTAGGATTAGGGTTAGTTTTAGGTTTTGGGTTAGGGTTAGGGTTAGTTTTAATGTTAGGGTTTTGATTAGGGTTAGGGTTAGGATTAGAGTTAGATTTAGGGCTTTGCTTTGGGTTAATGTTAGGGTTAGGTTTTGGTTAGTGTTAGGGTTTGGGTTAGTGTTAGGGTTTGGGTTTGGGTTAGGGTTAGGGTTAGGGTTTGGGTTAGGGTTAGGGTTAGGGTTAGGGTTTGGGTTAGGGTTAGAGTTAGGTTTACGATTAGGGTTAGGGTTAGGATTAGGATTTGGTTTAGGGTTAGGTTTTGGGTTAGGGTTAGGTTTAGGGTTAGGTTTACTTTGTGGGGTTAGGGTTAGGGTTAGGTTTAGGATTACGGTTAGGGTTAGTGTTACGGTGAGGGTTTGGGTTAGAGTTAGGGTTTGATTAGGGTTTGGGTTAGGGTTAAGTTTAGGGTTAGGGTTTGGGTTAAGGGTAGGGTTAGGGTTAGGGTTAGGAATAGGGTTAGCGTTAGGGTTAGAGTTACGGTTAGAGTTAGGAATAGGTTTAGGGTGAGGGTTAGGATTAGAGTTAGGGTTAGGGTTTTGGTTTGGTTTAGGGTTAGGGTTAGGGTTTGGGTTAGTGTTATGGTTAGTGTTAGTGTTAGTGTTAGGGTTTGGATTAGGGTTATGGTTATGGTTAGGGTTAGGGTTAGTGTTAGGGTTAAGGTTTGGTTTAGGGTTAGGGTTAGGTTTAGGTTTAGGTTTTTGGTTAGGTTTAGGGTTAGGGCTAGGGTTTGTGTTAGTGTTAGGGTTTGTGTGAAGGTTATGTTAAGGGTATTGGTTAGGGTTAGGGTTTAGGGTTAGGGTTAGGAATAGGGTTAGGGTTAGTGTTACGGTTAGGGTTAGGTTTAGTGTTATTCATAGTGTTTTGGTTATTGTTAGGGTTTGGGTTAGGGTTAGGTTTTGGGTTAGGGTTAGGTTTAGGGTTAGGTTTACTTTTTGGGTTAGGGTTAGGGTTAGGTTTAGGATTAAGGTTACGGTTAGTGTTAGGGTTAGGGTTTGGGTTAGAGTTACGGTTTGAGTAGGGTTTGGGTTAGGGTTAGGTTTAGGGTTAGGGTTTGGTTTAAGGTTAGGGTTAGGGTTAGGGTTAGGAATAGGGTTAGGGTTAGGGTTAGGGTTAGGGTTAGGGTTAGGGTTAGGGTTAGGGTTTGGGTTAGGGTTAGGGTTAGGGTTAAGGTTAGTGTTAGGAATAGGGTTAGGGTTAGGGTTGTTGTTAGAGTTTGGGTTAGTGTTTGGGTTAGGGTTAGGGTTCGAATTAGGGTTAGAGTTTGAGATAGGGTTAGGGTTAGGGTTCGGGTTTGGGTTAGGGTTTGGGTTTAGGTTAGGTTTAGGGTTAGGGTTAGGAATAGGGTTAGGGTTAGGGTTTGGGTTAGGGTTAGGATTAGGATTAGGGTTTGGTTTAGGGTTCGAGTTAGGGTTAGTTTTTGGGTTAGGGTTAGGGTTTGGATTAGGGTTAGGGTTAGGTTTAGGTTTAGGGTTTGGGTAAGGGTTAGGGTTTGGGTTAGGGTTAGGGTTAGGGTTAGGGTTAGGGTTTGGTTTAGGGTTAGTGTTATATTTTGGGTTAAGTTTCGGGTTAGGATAAGGGTTAGGGTTAGGTTTAGGGTTAGGGTTTGGGTTAGGGTTATGGTTAGGGTTTGAGTTAGGGTTAGGGTTAGGGTTAGGGTTAGGGTTAGGGTTAGGGTTAGGATTAGAGTTAGGGTTAGGGTTAGGGTTTGGTTTAGTGTTAGGGTTAGTGTTAGTGTTAGTGTTAGTGTTTGGGTTAGGGTAAGGGTTAGGGTTAGGGTTAGGGTTAGGATTTGGGTTATCGTTAGGGTTAGTTTTTGGGTTAGGGTTAGGGTTAGGATTAGGGTTAGGGTTAGGGTTAGGGTTAGGGTTAGGTTTAGGATTAGGGTTAGGTTTAGGTTTTGTGTTAGGGTTAGGGTTAGGTTTAATGTTAGGGTTTTGATTAGGGTTAGGGTTAGGATTAGAGTTAGATTTAGGGCTTTGGTTTGGGTTAATGTTAGGGTTAGGATTTGGGTTAGTGTTAGGGTTAGGGTTAGTGTTAGGGTTTGGGTTAGGTTTAGGGTTAGGGTTAGGGTTAGGGTTAGGGTTTGGTTTAGGGTTAGTGTTATATTTTGGGTTAAGTTTCGGGTTAGGATAAGGGTTAGGGTTAGGTTTAGGGTTAGGTTTTGGGTTAGGGTTAGGGTTAGGGTTTGAGTTAGGGTTAGGGTTAGGCTTTGGGTAAGGGTTAGGGTTTGGGTTAGGGTTAGGGTTAGGGGTAGGGTTAGGGTTTGGTTTAGGGTTAGTGTTTTATTTGGGGTTAGGTTTAGGGTTAGGATAAGGGTTAGGGTTAGGGTTAGGGTTAGGGTTTCGGTTATCGTTAGGGTTAGTTTTTGAGTTAGCGTTAGGGTTAGGATTTGGCTTAGGTTTAGGGTTAGGGTAAGGATTAGGGTTAGGGTTAGTGTTAGGTTTGGGGTTAGGTTTAGGTTTTGGGTTAGGGTTAGGGTTAGGTTTAATGTTAGGGTTTTGATTACGGTTAGGGTTAGGATTAGAGTTAGATTTAGAACGTGGTTTGCGTTAATGTTAGGGTTAGGATTTGGGTTAGTGTTAGGGTTAGCGTTAGTGTTAGGGTTTGGGTTTGGGTTAGGTTTAGGTTTTTGGTTAGGTTTAGGGTTAGGGTTAGGGTTAGGGTTAGGGTTAAGGTTAGTGTTAGG
>JAJHUQ010000043.1:4830000-4835000 GCA_035773235.1 Eospalax fontanierii | reverse complement strand
TAGGGTTAGGGTTAGGGTTTGGTTTATGGTTAGTGTTATATTTTGGGTTAGGTTTAGGGTTAGGATAAGGGTTAGGGTTAGGGTTAGGGTTAGGTTTTGGGTTAGGGTTAGGATTTGAGTTAGGGTTAGGGTTAGGGTTAGGGTTAGGGTTAGGGATAGGGTTAGGGTTAGGATTAGAGTTAGAGTTAGGGTTTTGGCTTGGTTTAGGGTTAGGGTTAGCGTTTGGGTTAGTGTTAGGGTTAGTGTTAGTGTTAGTGTTAGGGTTTGGGTTAGGGATAGGTTTAGGTTTAGGGTTAGTGTTTGGGTTATAGTTAGGGTTAGTTTTTGGGTTAGGGTTATGGTTAGGGTTAGTGTTAGGGTTAGGATTAGGGTTAGGTTTAGGTTTTGATTTAGGGTTAGGGTTAGGTTTAATGTTAGGGTTTTGATTAGGGTCAGGGTTAGGATTAGAGTTAGATTTAGGGTTTTGGTTTGGGTTAATGTTAGGGTTAGGATTTGGGTTAGGGTTAGGGTTAGTGTTAGCGTTTGGGTTTGGGTTAGGGTTAGGGGTTTGGTTAGGGTTAGGGTTAGGTTTAGGGTTAGGGTTAGGGTTTGGGTTAGGGTTAGTGTTAACGTGAATGTTATGTTTACTGTATTGGTTAGGGTTAGGGTTTAGGGTTAGTGTTAGGAATAGGGTTAGGGTTAGGGTTAAGGTTAGTGTTTTAATATGGTTAGGGTTAGGTTTATTGTTAGGGTTTGGCTTAGTGTTTGGGTTAGGGTTAGGGTTCGAGTTAGGGTTAGAGTTTGAGTTAGGGTTAGGTTTAGGGTTGGGGATATGTTTAGGGTCTGGGTTTGGGTTAGTGTTATGTTTAAGGTTAGGGTTAGGGTTAGGGCTAGGGTTAGGGTTAGGGTTTGGGTTAAGGTTAGGTTTAGTGTTAGGGTTTAGGAATAGTGTTAGGGTTAGGGTTTGGGTTAGGGTTAGGGTTAGGATTAGGGTTTGGGTTAGGGTTCGAGTTAGGGCTAGTTTTTGGGTTAGGGTTAGGGTTAGGATTAGGGTTAGTGTAAGGTTTAGGTTTAGGTTTTGGGTAAGGGTTAGGGTTTGGGTTAGGTTTAGGGTTTGGGTTAGGGTTTGGGTTAAGGTTAGGTTTACGGTTAGGTTTAGGAATAGGGTTAGGGTTAGGGTTTGGGTTAGGGTTAGGGTAAGGATTAGGGTTTGGGTTAGGTTTCGAGTTAGGGTTAGTTTTTGGGTTAGGGTTAGCGTTAGGATTAGGGTTAGGGTTAGGTTTAGGTTTAGGGTTTGGGTAAGGGTAAGGGTTTGGGTTAGGGTTAGGGTTTGGGTTGGGGTTTGGGTTAGGGTTAGGTTTACGGTTAATGTTAGGAATAGGGTTAGGGTTAGGGTTTGGGTTAGGGTTAGGGTTAGGATTAGGGTTTGGGTTAGGGTCGAGTTAGGGTTAGTTTTTGGGTTAGAGTTAGGGTTAGGGTTAGGGTTTGGGTCAGGGTTAGGGTTAGGGTTAGGGTTTGGTTTAGGGTTAGAGTTAGCGTGAGGGTTATGTTTAGGGTATTGTTTAGGGTTAGGGTTTAATGTTAGGGTTAGGAATAGGGTTAGGGTTAGGGTTAGGGTTAAGGTTAGTCTTAGGAATAGGGTTAGGTTTAGGGTTATTGTTAGGGTTTGGGTTATGGTTTGGATTAGTGTTACGTTTAGGTTTTGGGTTAGGGTTAGAGTTAGGGTTAGAGTTTGAGTTAGGGTTAGGGTTAGGGTTAGGGATAGGGTTTGGGTTAGGGTTTAGGGGTAGGATTTGGGTTAGGGTTTGGGTTAAGTTTAGGTTTAGGGTTATGGTTAGGAATAGGGTTATGGTTAGAATTTGGGTTAGGGTTAGGGTTAGGATTAGGGTTTGGGTTAAGGTTCTGGTTAGGGTTTGTTTTTGGGTTAGGGTTAGAGTTAGGATTAGGGTTAAGGTTAGGGTTAGGGTTAGGGTTTGGGTTAGGGTTAGGGTTAGGGTTTGAGTTAGGGTTAGGGTTAGGGTTAGGGTTAGGGTTAGGGTTAGGTTTAGCGTTTGGTTTAGGGTTAGTGTTATATTTTGGGTTAAGTTTAGGGTTAGGATAAGCGTTAAGTTTAGGGTTAGGGTTAGGGTTTGGGTTAGGGTTAGGGTTAGGGTTTGAGTTAGGGTTAGGGTTAGGGTTAGGGTTAGGGTTAGGGTGAAGGTTAGGGTTAGCGTTAGGGTTAGGGTTAGGATTAGAGTTAGGGTTACGGTTAGGGTTTGGGTTAGTGTTAGGGTTAGTGTTAGTGTTAGTGTTAGTGTTTGGGTTAGGGTTAGGGTTAGGTTTAGGGTTGGAATTAGGGTTAGAGTTTGAGTTAGGGTTAGGTGTAGGGGTAGGGTTTGTGTTAGGGTTTGGGTTAAGGTTAGGTTTAGGGTTAGGGTTAGGAATAGGGTTAGGGTTAGGGTTTGGGTTAGGGTTAGGGTTAGGATTAGGGTTTGGTTTAGGGTTCGAGTTAGGGTTAGTTTTTGGGTTAGGGTTAGGGTTTGGATTAGGGTTAGGGTAATGTTTAGGTTTAGGGTTTGGGTAAGGGTTAGGGTTAGGTTTAGGGTTAGGGTTAGGGTTAGGATTAGGGTTAGGTTTAGGTTTTGGCTTAGGGTTAGGGTTAGGTTTAATGTTAGGGTTTTGATTAGGGTTAGGGTTAGGATTAGAGTTAGATTTAGGGTTTTGATTTGGGTTAATGTTAGGGTTAGGATTTGGGTTAGGGTTATGGTTAGTGTTAGGGTTTGGGTCTGGGTTAGGGTTAGGGTTAATGTTAGGTTTAGGTTTTTGGTTAGGTTTAGGCTTAGGGTTAGGTTTTGGGTTAGGGTTAGGGTTAGCGTGAAGGTTATGTTTAGGGTATTGGTTAGGGTTATGGTTTAGTGTTAGTGTTAGGAATAGGGTTAGGGTTAGGGTTAGGGTTAAGGTTAGTGTTAGAAATATGGTTAGGGTTAGGGTTATTGTTAGGGTTTGGCTTAGTGTTTGGGTTAGGGTTAGGGTTCGAGTTAGGGTTAGAGTGTGAGTTAGGGTTAGGGTTAGGGTTAAGGTTTGGGTTAGGGTTTGGTTTAAGGTTAGGTTTAGGGTTAGGGTTAGGAATAGGGTTAGGGTTAGGGTTTGGGTTAGTGTTAGAGTTAGGATTAGGGTTTGGGTTAGGGTTCGAGTTAGGGTTAGTTTTTGGGTTAGGGTTAGGTTTAGGATTAGGGTTAGGGTTAGGTTTAGGTTTAGGGTTTGGGTAAGGGTTAGGATTTGGGTTAGGGTTAGGGTTTGGGTTAGGGTTTGTGTTAGGGTTAGGTTTAGGGTTAATGTTAGGAATAGGGTTAGCGTTAGGGTTTGGGTTAGGGTTAGGGTTAGGATTAGGGTTTGGGTTAGGGTTCGAGTTAGGGTTAGTTTTTGGGTTAGAGTTAGGGTTAGGGTTAGGTTTTGGGTTAGGGTTTGGGTTAGGGTTAGAGTTAGTGTTAGAGTTTGAGTTAGGGTTAGGGTTAGGGTTAGGGATAGGGTTTGGGTTAGGGTTTAGGGTTAGGGTTTGGGTTAGGGTTTGGGTTAAGGTTAGGTTTAGAGTTATGTTTAGGAATAGGTTTATGGTTAGCGTTTGGGTTGGGTTACGGTTAGGATTAGGGTTTGGGTTAAGGTTCGGGTTAGGGTTAGTTTTTGGGTTAGGGTTAGGGTTAGGATTACTTTTAGGGTTAGGTTTAGGTTTAGGGTTTGGGTAAGGGTTAGGGTTTGGGTTAGGGTTAGGGTTAGGGTTAGGGTAAGGGTTTGGTTTAGGGTTACTGTTATATTTTGGGTTAAGTTTCGGGTTAGGATAAGGGTTAGGGTTAGGTTTAGGGTTAGGGTTTGGGTTAGTGGTAGCGTTAGTGTTAGTGTTAGTGTTAGTGTTTGGGTTAGGGTTAGGGTTAGGGTTAGGGTTAGGGTTTGGGTTATCGTTAGGGTTAGTTTTTGGGTTAGGGTTAGGGTTAGTATTAGGGTTAGGGTTAGGGTTAGGGTTAGGGTTAGGATTAGGGTTAGGTTTAGGTTTTGCGTTAGGGTTAGGGTTAGGTTTAATGTTAGGGTTTTGATTAGGTTTAGGGTTAGGATTAGAGTTAGATTTAGGGCTTTGGTTTGGGTTAACGTTAGGGTTAGGATTTGGGTTAGTGTTAGGGTTAGGGTTAGTGTTAGGGTTTGGGTTTGGGTTAGGGTTAGGATTAGGGTTAGGTTTAGGTTTTTGGTTAGGTTTAGGGTTAGGGTTACGGTTTGGGTTAGGGTTAGGGTTAGCGTGAAGGTTATGTTTAGGGTATTGGTTAGGGTTACGTTTTAGGGTTAGTGTTAGGAATAGGGGAAGGGTTAGGGTTAGGTTTAGGGTTAGGGTTGGTGTTAGGAATAGGGTAGGGGTTTTAGGTTATTGTTAGGGTTTGGGTTAGTGTTTGGGTTAGGGTTATGGTTCGAGTTAGGGTTAGAGTTTGAGTTAGGGTTAGGGTTAGGGTTTGGGTTAAGGTTAGGTTTAGGGTTAGGGTTAGGAATAGGGTTAGGGTTAGGGTTTGGGTTAGGGTTAGGGTTAGGATTAGGGTTTGGGTTAGGGTTCGAGTTAGTGTTAGTTTTTGGGTTAGGGTTAGGGTTAGGATTAGGGTTAGGGTTATGTTTAGGTTTAGGGTTTGGGTAAGGGTTAGGGTTTGGGTTAGGGTTAGGGTTAGGGTTAGGGTTAGGGTTTGGTTTAGGGTTAGTGTTATTTTTTGGGTTAGGTTTAGGGTTAGTATAAGGGTTAGGGTTAGTGTTAGGGTTAGTGTTAGTGTTAGTGTTAGGGTTTGGGTTAGGGTTAGGGTTGGGGTTAGGGTTAGGGGTTGGGTTTGTGTTAGGGTTAGGGTTAGGGTTAGGTTTAGGTTTTGGGTTAGGGTTAGGGTTAGGTTTAATGTTAAGGTTTTGATTAGGGTTAGGGTTAGGATTAGAGTTAGGTTTAGGGTTTTGGTTTGGGTTAATATTAGGGTTAGGATTTGGGTTAGTGTTAGGGTTAGGGTTTGTGTTAGGGTTAGGGTTTG
>JAJHUQ010000043.1:4817500-4827500 GCA_035773235.1 Eospalax fontanierii | reverse complement strand
GGGTTTGGGTTAGGGTTAGTGTTTGGTTTAGGGTTTGAGTTTGAGTTAGGATTAGGGTTAGCATTAGGGTTAAGGTTAGGGTTAGGGTTAGGGTTTGGGTTTCGGTTATGATTAGGGTTAGGGTTAGGGTTAGTGTTAGTGTTAGGGTTTGGGTTAGAGTTAGGGTTAGGGTTAGTGTTAATGTTAGGTTTAGGTTTTTGGTTAGGTTTAGGGTTAGGGTTAGGATTTGGGTTAGGGTTAGGGTTAGCGTGAAGGTTATGTTTAGGGTATTGGTTAGGGTTAGGGTTTAGGGTTAGGGTTAGGAATAGGGTTAGGGTTAAGTTTAGGGTTAGGGTTAGGGTTAGTGTTAGGAATAGGGTTAGGGTTAGGGTTTGGGTTAGGATTAGGGTTAGGATTAGGGTTTGGGTTAGGGCTAGGTTTAGGGTTAGGGTTTGGGTTAGGGTTAGGGTTAGTGTGAGGGTTATGTTTAGGGTATTGGTTAGGGTTAGGGTTTAGGGTTAGGGTTAGGAATAGGGTTAGGGTTAGGGTTAGGGTTAGGGTTAGGTTTAGTGTTAGGAAAAGGGTTAGGGTTAGGGTTATTGTTAGGGTTTGGGTTAGGTTTTGGATTAGGGTTAGGTTTAGGTTTTGGGTTAGGTTTAGAGTTAGGGTTAGAGTTTGAGTTAGGGTTAGGGTTATGGTTAGGAATAAGTTTATGGTTAAGGTTTGGGTTAGGATTAGGTTTAGGATTAGGGTTTGGGTTAGGGTTCGGGTTAGGGTTAGTTTTTGGGTTAGGCTTAGTGTTAGGATTAGGGTTAGGGTTAGGTTTAGGTTTAGGGTTTGGGTAAGGGTTACGGTTTGTGTTAGGTTTAGGGTTAGGGTTAGGGTTTGGTTTAGGGTTAGTGTTATATTTTGGGTTAGGTTTAGGGTTAGGATAAGGGTTAGGGTTAGGGTTAGGGTTAGGTTTTGGGTTAGGGTTAGGATTTGAGTTAGGGTTAGGGTTAGGGTTAGGGTTAGGGTTAGGGATAGGTTTAGGGTTAGGATTAGAGTTAGAGTTAGGGTTTTGGCTTGGTTTAGGGTTAGGGTTAGCGTTTGGGTTAGTGTTAGGGTTAGTGTTAGTGTTAGTGTTAGGGTTTGGGTTAGGGATAGGTTTAGGTTTAGGGTTAGTGTTTGGGTTATAGTTAGGGTTAGTTTTTGGGTTAGGGTTAGGGTTAGGGTTAGTGTTAGGGTTAGGATTAGGGTTAGGTTTAGGTTTTGATTTAGGGTTAGGGTTAGGTTTAATGTAAGGGTTTTGATTAGGGTCAGGGTTAGGATTAGAGTTAGATTTAGGGTTTTGGTTTGGGTTAATGTTAGGGTTAGGATTTGGGTTAGGGTTAGGGTTAGTGTTAGCGTTTGGGTTTGGGTTAGGGTTAGGGGTTTGGTTAGGGTTAGGGTTAGGTTTAGGGTTAGGGTTAGGGTTTGGGTTAGGGTTAGTGTTAGCGTGAATGTTATGTTTACTGTATTGGTTAGGGTTAGGGTTTAGGGTTAGTGTTAGGAATAGGGTTAGGGTTAGGGTTAAGGTTAGTGTTTTAATATGGTTAGGGTTAGGTTTATTGTTAGGGTTTGGCTTAGTGTTTGGGTTAGGGTTAGGGTTCGAGTTAGGGTTAGAGTTTGAGTTAGGGTTAGGTTTAGGGTTAGGGTTTGGGTTAGGGTTTGGGTTAGGGTTAGGGTTAGGGTTTGTGTTAGGGTTAGGGTTAGGGTTAGGGTTAGGGTTAGGGTTTGGGTTAAGGTTAGGTTTAGTGTTAGGGTTAGGAATAGGGTTAGGGTTAGGGTTTGGGTTAGGGTTAGGGTTAGGATTAGGGTTTGGGTTAGGGTTCGAGTTAGGGTTAGTTTTTGGGTTAGGGTTAGGGTTAGGATTAGGGTTAGTGTTAGGTTTAGGTTTAGGTTTTGGGTAAGGGTTAGGGTTTGGGTTAGGTTTAGGGTTTGGGTTAGGGTTTGGGTTAAGGTTAGGTTTACGGTTAGGTTTAGGAATAGGGTTAGGGTTAGGGTTTGGGTTAGGTTTGGGGTTTGGTTTGGGGTTTGGGTTAGGTTTCGAGTTAGGGTAAGTTTTTGGGTTAGGGTTAGCGTTAGGATTAGGGTTAGGGTTAGGTTTAGGTTTAGGGTATGGGTAAGGGTTAGGGTTTGGGTTAGGGTTAGGGTTTGGGTTAGGGTTTGGGTTAGGGTTAGGTTTAGGGTTAATGTTAGGAATAGGGTTAGGGTTAGGGTTTGGGTTAGGGTTAGGGTTAGGATTAGGGTTTGGGTTAGGGTCGAGTTAGGGTTAGTTTTTGGGTTAGAGTTAGGGTTAGGGTTAGGGTTTGGGTCAGGGTTAGGGTTAGGGTTAGGGTTTGGTTTAGGGTTAGAGTTAGCGTGAGGGTTATGTTTAGGGTATTGTTTAGGGTTAGGGTTTAATGTTAGGGTTAGGAATAGGGTTAGGGTTAGGGTTAGGGTTAAGGTTAGTCTTAGGAATAGGGTTAGGTTTAGGGTTATTGTTAGGGTTTGGGTTATGGTTTGGATTAGTGTTACGTTTAGGTTTTGGGTTAGGGTTAGAGTTAGGGTTAGAGTTTGAGTTAGGGTTAGGGTTAGGGTTAGGGATAGGGTTTGGGTTAGGGTTTAGGGTTAGGATTTGGGTTAGGGTTTGGGTTAAGTTTAGGTTTAGGGTTATGGTTAGGAATAGGTTTATGGTTAGAGTTTGGGTTAGGGTTAGGGTTAGGATTAGGGTTTGGGTTAAGGTTCTGGTTAGGGTTTGTTTTTGGGTTAGGGTTAGAGTTAGGATTAGGGTTAAGGTTAGGGTTAGGGTTAGGGTTTGGGTTAGGGTTAGGGTTAGGGTTTGAGTTAGGGTTAGGGTTAGGGTTAGGGTTAGGGTTAGGGTTAGGTTTAGGGTTTGGTTTAGGGTTAGTGTTATATTTTGGGTTAAGTTTAGGGTTAGGATAAGCGTTAAGTTTAGGGTTAGGGTTAGGGTTTGGGTTAGGGTTAGGGTTAGGGTTTGAGTTAGGGTTAGTGTTAGGGTTAGGGTTAGGGTTAGGGTTAGGGTTAGGGTTAGCGTTAGGGTTAGGGTTAGGATTAGAGTTAGGGTTACGGTTAGGGTTTGGGTTAGTGTTAGGGTTAGTGTTAGTGTTAGTGTTAGTGTTTGGGTTAGGGTTAGGGTTAGGTTTAGGGTTGGAATTAGGGTTAGAGTTTGAGTTAGGGTTAGGTGTAGGGGTAGGGTTTGTGTTAGGGTTTGGGTTAAGGTTAGGTTTAGGGTTAGGGTTAGGAATAGGGTTAGGGTTAGGGTTTGGGTTAGGGTTAGGGTTAGGATTAGGGTTTGGTTTAGGGTTCGAGTTAGGGTTAGTTTTTGGGTTAGGGTTAGGGTTTGGATTAGGGTTAGGGTAATGTTTAGGTTTAGGGTTTGGGGAAGGGTTAGGGTTAGGTTTAGGGTTAGGGTTAGGGTTATGATTAGGGTTAGGTTTAGGCTTTGGATTAGGGTTAGGGTTAGGTTTAATGTTAGGGTTTTGATTAGGTTTAGGGTTAGGATTAGAGTTAGATTTAGGGTTTTGATTTGGGTTAATGTTAGGGTTAGGATTTGGGTTAGGGTTATGGTTAGTGTTAGGGTTTGGGTCTGGGTTAGGGTTAGGGTTAATGTTAGGTTTAGGTTTTTGGTTAGGTTTAGGCTTAGGGTTAGGTTTTGGGTTAGGGTTAGGGTCAGCGTGAAGGTTATGTTTAGGGTATTGGTTAGGGTTATGGTTTAGTGTTAGTGTTAGGAATAGGGTTAGGGTTAGGGTTAGGGTTAAGGTTAGTGTTAGAAATATGGTTAGGGTTAGGGTTATTGTTAGGGTTTGGCTTAGTGTTTGGGTTAGGGTTAGGGTTCGAGTTAGGGTTAGAGTGTGAGTTAGGGTTAGGGTTAGGGTTAAGGTTTGGGTTAGGGTTTGGTTTAAGGTTAGGTTTAGGGTTAGGGTTAGGAATAGGGTTAGGGTTAGGGTTTGGGTTAGTGTTAGAGTTAGGATTAGGGTTTGGGTTAGGGTTCGAGTTAGGGTTAGTTTTTGGGTTAGGGTCAGGTTTAGGATTAGGGTTAGGGTTAGGTTTAGGTTTAGGGATTGGGTAAGGGTTAGGATTTGGGTTAGGGTTAGGGTTTGGGTTAGGGTTTGTGTTAAGGTTAGGTTTAGGGTTAATGTTAGGAATAGGGTTAGGGTTAGGGTTTGGGTTAGGGTTAGGGTTAGGATTAGGGTTTGGGTTAGGGTTCGATTAGGGTTAGTTTTTGGGTTAGAGTTAGGGTTAGGGTTAGGTTTTGGGTTAGGGTTTGGGTTAGGGTTAGAGTTAGTGTTAGAGTTTGAGTTAGGGTTAGGGTTAGGGTTAGGGATAGGGTTTGGGTTAGGGTTTAGGGTTAGGGTTTGGGTTAGGGTTTGGGTTAAGGTTAGGTTTAGGGTTATGGTTAGGAATAGGTTTATGGTTAGCGTTTGGGTTGGGTTACGGTTAGGATTAGGGTTTGGGTTAAGGTTCGGGTTAGGGTTAGTTTTTGGGTTAGGGTTAGGGTTAGGATTACTTTTAGGGTTAGGTTTAGGTTTAGGGTTTGGGTAAGGGTTAGGGTTTGGGTTAGGGTTAGGGTTAGGGTTAGGGTTAGGGTTTGGTTTAGGGTTACTGTTATATTTTGGGTTAAGTTTCGGGTTAGGATAAGGGTTAGGGTTAGGTTTAGGGTTAGGGTTTGGGTTAGTGTTAGCGTTAGTGTTAGTGTTAGTGTTAGTGTTTGGGTTAGGGTTAGGGTTAGGGTTAGGGTTAGGGTTTGGGTTATCGTTAGGGTTAGTTTTTGGGTTAGGGTTAGGGTTAGTATTAGGGTTAGGGTTAGGGTTAGGGTTAGGGTTAGGATTAGGGTTAGGTTTAGGTTTTGCGTTAGGGTTAGGGTTAGGTTTAATGTTAGGGTTTTGATTAGGTTTAGGGTTAGGATTAGAGTTAGATTTAGGGCTTTGGTTTGGGTTAACGTTAGGGTTAGGATTTGGGTTAGTGTTAGGGTTAGGGTTAGTGTTAGGGTTTGGGTTTGGGTTAGGGTTAGGATTAGGGTTAGGTTTAGGTTTTTGGTTAGGTTTAGGGTTAGGGTTACGGTTTGGGTTAGGGTTAGGGTTAGCGTGAAGGTTATGTTTAGGGTATTGGTTAGGGTTACGTTTTAGGGTTAGTGTTAGGAATAGGGGAAGGGTTAGGGTTAGGTTTAGGGTTAAGGATAGTGTTAGGAATAGGGATAGGGTTTATGGTTATTGTTAGGGTTTGGGTTAGTGTTTGGGTTAGGGTTATGGATCGAGTTAGGGTTTGAGTTTGAGTTAGGGTTAGGGTTAGGGTTTGGGTTAAGGTTAGGTTTAGGGTTAGGGTTAGGAATAGGGTTAGGGTTAGGGTTTGGGTTAGGGTTAGGGTTAGGATTAGGGTTTGGGTTAGGGTTCGAGTTAGTGTTAGTTTTTGGGTTAGGGTTAGGGTTAGGATTAGGGTTAGGGTTATGTTTAGGTTTAGGGTTTGGGTAAGGGTTAGGGTTTGGGTTAGGGTTAGGGTTAGGGTTAGGGTTAGGGTTTGGTTTAGGGTTAGTGTTATTTTTTGGGTTAGGTTTAGGGTTAGTATAAGGGTTAGGGTTAGTGTTAGGGTTAGTGTTAGTGTTAGTGTTAGGGTTTGGGTTGGGGTTAGGGTTAGGGTTAGGGTTAGGGGTTGGGTTTGTGTTAGGGTTAGGGTTAGGGTTAGGTTTAGGTTTTGGGTTACGGTTAGGGTTAGGTTTAATGTTAGGGTTTTGATTAGGGTTAGGGTTAGGATTAGAGTTAGGTTTAGGGTTTTGGTTTGGGTTAATATTAGGGTTAGGATTTGGGTTAGTGTTAGGGTTAGGGTTTGTGTTAGGGTTAGGGTTTGGGTTAGGGTTAGGTTTAGGGTTATGGTTTGGGTTAGGGTTAGGGTTAGGGTTAGGGTTTGGGTTAGGTTTAGGGTTAGCGTGAGTGTTATGTTTAGGGTATTGGTTAGGGTTATGGTTTAATGTTAGGGTTAGGAATAGGGTTAGGGTTAGGGTTAGTCTTAGGGTTAGTCTTAGGAATAGGGTTAGGGTTAGGGTTAGGGTTAGGGTTAGGGTTAGGGTTAGGGTTAGGGTTAGGGTTTGGATTAGTGTTAGGTTTAGGTTTTGGGTTAGGGTTAGATTTAGGGTTAGAGTTTGAGTTAGGGTTAGGGTTAGGTTTAGGGATAGGTTTTGGGTTAGGAATAGGGTTAGGGTTAGGGTTAGGCTTAGGGTTAGTCTTAGGAATAGGTTTATGGTTAGGGTTTGGGTTAGGGTTAGGGTTAGGATTAGGGTTTGGGTTAGGGTTAGGATTAGGATTTGGGTTAGGGTTAGGTTTTGGGTTAGGATTAGGTTTAGGGTTAGGTTTACTTTTTGGGTTAGGGTTAGGGTTAGGTTTAGGATTACCGTTAGGGTTAGTGTTAGGTTTAGGGTTTGGGTTAGATTTAGGGTTTGATTAGGGTTTGGGTTAGGGTTAGGTTTAGGGTTAGGGTTTGGGTTAAGGTTAGGGTTAGGGTTAGGGTTAGGAATAGGGTTAGGGTTAGGGTTAGAGTTACGGTTAGGGTTAGGAATAGGTTTAAGGTTAGGGTTAGGATTAGAATTAGGGTTAGGATTTTGGTTTGGTTTATTGTTAGGGTTAGTTTTTGGGTTAGGGTTAGGGCTAGGATTAGGGTTAGGGTTAGAAATAGGATTAGCGTTAGGGTTAGGTTTAGGCTTAGGGTTTGGGTAAGGGTTAGGGTTTGGGTTAGGGTTAGGGTTAGGGTTAGGATTTGGTTTAGGGTTAGTGTTATATTTTGGGTTAAGTGTCGGTTTAGGCTAAGGGTTAGGGTTTGGGTAAGGGTTAGGGTTTGGGTTAGGGTTAGGGTTAGGGTTTGAGTTAGGGTTAGGGTTAGGGTTAGGGTTAGGGTTAGGGTTAGGGTTAGGGTTAGGATTAGAGTTAGGGTTAGGGTTAGGGTTTGGGTTAGTGTTAGGGTTAGTGTTAGTGTTACTGTTTGGGTTAGGGTTAGGGTTAGGATTAGGGTTAGGGTTTGGGTTATCGTTAGGGTTAGTTTTTGGGTTAGGGTTAGGGTTAGGATTAGGGTTAGGGTTAGGGTTAGGGTTAGGGTTAGGATTAGGGTTAGTTTTAGGTTTTGGGTTAGGGTTAGGGTTAGTTTTAATGTTAGGGTTTTGATTAGGGTTAGGGTTAGGATTAGAGTTAGATTTAGGGCTTTGCTTTGGGTTAATGTTAGGGTTAGGATTTGGGTTAGTGTTAGGGTTAGGGTTAGTGTTAGGGTTTGGGTTTGGGTTAGGGTTAGGGTTAGGGTTTCGGTTAGGGTTAGGGTTAGGGTTAGGGTTTGGGTTAGGGTTAGAGTTAGGTTTACGATTAGGGTTAGGGTTAGGATTAGGATTTGGGTTAGGGTAAGTATTTGGGTTAGGGTTAGGTTTAGGGTTAGGTTTACTTTTTGGGTTAGGGTTAGGGTTAGGTTTAGGATTACGGTTAGGGTTAGTGTTAGGGTTAGGTTTTGGGTTAGAGTTAGGGTTTGATTAGGGTTTGGGTTAGGGTTAAGTTTAGGGTTAGGGTTTGGGTTAAGGGTAGGGTTAGGGTTAGGGTTAGGAATAGGGTTAGCGTTAGGGTTAGAGTTACGGTTAGGGTTAGGAATAGGTTTAGGGTGAGGGTTAGGATTAGAGTTAGGGTTAGGGTTTTGGTTTGGTTTAGGGTTAGGGTTAGGGTTTGGGTTAGTGTTATGGTTAGTGTTAGTGTTAGGGTTTGGATTAGGGTTATGGTTAGGGTTAGGGTTAGGGTTAGTGTTAGGGTTAGGGTTTGGGTTAGGGTTAGGGTTAGGTTTAGGTTTAGGTTTTTGGTTAGGTTTCGGGTTAGGGCTAGGATTTGTGTTAGTGTTAGGGTTTGTGTGAAGGTTATGTTAAGGGTATTGGTTAGGGTTAGGGTTTAGGGTTAGGGTTAGGAATAGGGTTAGGGTTAGGGTTAGGGTTAGGGTTAGGTTTAGTGTTATTCATAGTGTTAGGGTTATTGTTAGGGTTTGGGTT
Source organism: Eospalax fontanierii (assembly GCA_035773235.1). Taxonomy (NCBI): domain Eukaryota; kingdom Metazoa; phylum Chordata; class Mammalia; order Rodentia; family Spalacidae; genus Eospalax; species Eospalax fontanierii. The sequence continues at coordinate 4,819,498 of JAJHUQ010000043.1, read as the reverse complement.
AGGGTTAGGTTTTGGGTTAGGTTTACTTTTTGGGTTAGGGTTAGGGTTAGGTTTAGGATTAAGGTTACGGTTAGTGTTAGGGTTAGGGTTTGGGTTAGAGTTACGGTTTGAGTAGGGTTTGGGTTAGGGTTAGGTTTAGGGTTAGGGTTTGGTTTAAGGTTAGGGTTAGGGTTAGGGTTAGGAATAGGGTTAGGGTTAGGTTTACGGTTACGGTTAGGGTTAGGAATAGGGTTAGGGTTAGGCTTATTGTTAGGGTTTGGGTTAGAGTTTGTGTTAGGGTTAGTTTTAGGTTTTGGGTTCGGGTTAGAATTAGGGTTATGGTTAGGGTTTGAGTTAGGGTTAGGGTTAGGGTTAGGGTTTGGGTTAGGGTTAGTGTTTGGTTTAGCGTTTGAGTTTGAGTTAGGATTAGGGTTAGCATTAGGGTTAAGGTTAGGGTTAGGGTTAGGGTTTGGGTTTCGGTTATGATTAGGGTTAGGGTTAGGGTTAGTGTTAGTGTTAGGGTTTGGGTTTGGGTTAGGGTTAGGGTTAGTGTTTGGGTTAATGTTAGGGTTAGGGTTAGTGTTAGGGTTTGGGTTAGGGTTAGATTTAGGTTTAGGATTACGGTTAGGGTTAGTGTTAGGGTTAGGTTTTAGGTTAGAGTTAGGGTTTGATTAGGGTTTGGGTTAGGGTTAAGTTTAGGGTTAGGGTTTGGGTTAAGGGTAGGGTTTGGGTTAGGGTTAGGATTAGGTTTAGGTTTAGGTTTTTGGTTAGGTTTAGGGTTAGGGTTAGGGTTTGTGTTAGGGTTAGGGTTTGCGTGAAGGTTATGTTTAGGGTATTGGTTAGGGTTAGGGTTTAGGGTTAGGGTTAGGAATAGGGTTAGGGTTAGGGTTAGGGTTAGGGTTAGGGTTAGTGTTAGGCATAGTGTTAGGGTTATTGTTAGGGTTTGGGTTAGGGTTAGGTTTTGGGTTAGGGTTAGGTTTAGGGTTAGGTTTACTTTTTGGGTTAAGGTTAGGGTTAGGTTTAGGATTACGGTTAGGGTTAGTGTTAGGGTTAGGGTTTGGGTTAGATTTAGGGTTTGAGTAGGGTTTGGGTTAGGGTTAGGTTTAGGGTTAGGGTTTGGGTTAAGGTTAGTGTTAGGGTTATGGTTAGGAATAGGGTTAGAGTTAGGTTTAGGGTTACGGTTAGGGTTAGGAATAGGGTTAGGGTTAGGCTTATTGTTAGGGTTTGGGTTAGAGTTTGTGTTAGGGTTAGTTTTAGGTTTTGGGTTCGGGTTAGAATTAGGGTTATGGTTAGGGTTTGAGTTAGGGTTAGGGTTAGGGTTAGGGTTTGGGTTAGGGTTAGTGTTTGGTTTAGGGTTTGAGTTTGAGTTAGGATTAGGGTTAGCATTAGGGTTAAGGTTAGGGTTAGGGTTAGGGTTTGGGTTTCGGTTATGATTAGGGTTAGGGTTAGGGTTAGTGTTAGTGTTAGGGTTTGGGTTTGGGTTAGGGTTAGGGTTAGTGTTTGGGTTAATGTTAGGGTTAGGGTTAGTGTTAGGGTTTGGGTTAGGGTTAGATTTAGGTTTAGGTTTACGGTTAGGGTTAAGTTTAGGGTTTGGGTTTGCGTTAGGTTTAAGGTTAGGGATAGGGTTAGGGTTAGTTTTAGGGTTCGGGTTAGGGTTTGGGTTAAAATTAGGTTTAAGATTAGGGTTAGGGTTAGGGTTAGGGTTAGGAATAGGGTTAGGGTTAGGGTTAGGATTAGAGTTAGGGTTAGGGTTTTGGTTTGGTTTAGGGTTAGGGTTAGGGTTTGGGTTAGTGTTAGTGTTAGGGTTAGTGTTAGTGTTAGTGTTAATGTTTGGGTTAGGGTTAGGGTTAGGGTTAGGGTTAGATTTACGGTTAGGGTTTGGGTTAGGGTTAGGGTTAGGGTTAGGGTTTGAGTTAGGGTTAGGTTTAGGGTTAGGGTTTTGGTTAGGGTTAGGGTTAGGGTTAGGGGTTGTGTTTGTGTTAGGGTTAGAGTAAGGGTTAGGATTAGAGTTACGTTTAG
>JAJHUQ010000043.1:4810000-4812500 GCA_035773235.1 Eospalax fontanierii | reverse complement strand
AGGGTTAGGGTTAGGGTTACGGTTAGGGTTAGGGTTAGGGTTAGGGTTAGGATTAGAGTTAGGGTTAGGTTTAGGGTTTGGTTTAGTGTTAGGGTTAGTGTTAGTGTTAGTGTTAGTGTTTGGGTTAGGGTTAGGGTTAGGGTTAGGGTTAGGATTTGGGTTATCGTTAGGGTTAGTTTTTGGGTTAGGGTTAGGGTTAGGATTAGGGTTAGGGTTAGGGTTAGGGTTAGGGTAGGGTTAGGATTAGGGTTAGGTTTAGGTTTTGTGTTAGGGTTAGGGTTAGGTTTAATGTTAGGGTTTTGATTAGGGTTAGGGTTAGGATTAGAGTTAGATTTAGGGCTTTGGTTTGGGTTAATGTTAGGGTTAGGATTTGGGTTAGTGTTAGGGTTAGGGTTAGTGTTAGGGTTTGGGTTAGGTTTAGGGTTAGGGTTAGGGTTAGGGTTAGGGTTTGGTTTAGGGTTAGTGTTATATTTTGGGTTAAGTTTCGGGTTAGGATAAGTGTTAGGGTTAGGTTTAGGGTTAGGGTTTGGGTTAGGGTTAGGGTTAGGGTTTGAGTTAGGGTTAGGGTTAGGGTTTGGGTAAGGGTTAGGGTTTGGGTTAGGGTTAGGTTTAGGGTTAGGGTTAGGGTTTGGTTTAGGGTTAGTGTTTTATTTGGGGTTAGGTTTAGGGTTAGGATAAGGGTTAGGGTTAGGGTTAGGGTTAGGGTTTGGGTTAGGGTTAGGGTTAGGGTTTGAGTTAGGGTTAGGGTTAGGGTTAGGGTTAGGGTTAGGATTAGGGTTAGGGTTAGGGTTAGGTTTAGGTTTAGGGTATGGGTAAGGGTTAGGGTTTGGGTTAGGTTTAGGGTTAGGGTTAGGGTTAGGGTTAGGTTTAGGTTTAGTGTTATTTTTTGTGTTAGGTTTAGGGTTAGGATAAGGGTTAGGGTTAGGTTTAGGGTTAGGTTTTGAGTTAGGGTTAGGGTTAGGGTTAGGGTTAGGGTTAGGGTTAGGGTTAGGGTTAGGATTAGAGTTAGGGTTAGGGTTTTGGTTTGGTTTAGGGTTAGGGTTATGGTTTGGGTTAGTGTTAGGGTTAGTGTTAGTGTTAGTGTTAGGGTTTGGGTTAGGGTTAGGGTTAGGGTTACGGTTAGGGTTTGGGTTATTGTTAGGGTTAGTTTTTGGGTTAGGGTTAGTGTTAGGATCATGGTTTGGGTTAGATTTAGGGTCAGGGTTAGGGTTAGGTTTAGGGTTAGGGCTAGGGTTTGGATTAGTGTTAGGTTTAGGCTTTGGGTTAGGGTTAGATTTAGGGTAAGAGTTTGAGTTAGGGTTAGGGTTAGGTTTAGGGATAGGTTTTGGGTTAGGAATAGGGTTAGGGTTAGGGATAGGCTTAGGGTTAGTCTTAGGAATAGGTTTATGGTTAGGGTTTGGGTTAGGGTTAGGGTTAGGATTAGGGTTTGGGTTAGGGTTAGGATTAGGGTTTGGGTTAGGGTTAAGTTTTGGGTTAGGGTTAGGTTTAGGGTTAGGTTTACTTTTTGGGTTAGGGTTAGGGTTAGGTTTAGGATTACCGTTAGGGTTAGTGTTAGGTTTAAGGTTTGGGTTAGAGTTAGGGTTTGATTAGGGTTTGGGTTAGGGTTAGGTTTAGGGTTAGGGTTTGGGTTAAGGTTAGGGTTAGGGTTAGGGTTAGGAATAGGGTTAGGGTTAGGGTTAGAGTTACGGTTAGGGTTAGGAATAGGTTTAAGGTTAGGGTTAGGATTAGAATTAGGGTTAGGATTTTGGTTTGGTTTATTGTTAGGGTTAGTTTTTGGGTTAGGGTTAGGGCTAGGATTAGGGTTAGGGTTAGATTTAGGATTAGCGTTAGGGTTAGGTTTAGGTTTAGGGTTTGGGTAAGGGTTAGGGTTTGGGTTAGGGTTAGGGTTAGGGTTAGGATTTGGTTTAGGGTTAGTGTTATATTTTGGGTTAAGTGTCGGTTTAGGATAAGGGTTAGGGTTAGGTTTAGGGTTAGGGTTTGGGTTAGGGTTAGGGTTAGGGTTTGAGTTAGGGTTAGGGTTAGGGTTAGGGTTACGGTTAGGGTTAGGGTTAGGGTTAGGGTTAGGGTTAGGATTAGAGTTAGGGTTAGGGTTAGGGTTTGGTTTAGTGTTAGGGTTAGTGTTAGTGTTAGTGTTAGTGTTAGTGTTTGGGTTAGGGTTAGGGTTAGGGTTAGGGTTAGGATTTGGTTTATCGTTAGGGTCAGTTTTTGGGTTAGGGTTAGGGTTAGGATTAGGGTTAGGGTTAGGGTTAGGGTTAGGGTTAGGATTAGGGTTAGGTTTAGGTTTTGTGGTAGGGTTAGGGTTAGGTTTAATGTTAGGGTTTTGATTAGGGTTAGGGTTAGGATTAGAGTTAGATTTAGGGCTTTGGTTTGGGTTAATGTTAGGGTTAGGATTTGGGTTAGTGTTAGGGTTAGGGTTAGTGTTAGGGTTTGGGTTAGGTTTAGGGTTAGGGTTAGGGTTAGGGTTAGGGTTTGGTTTAGGGTTAGTGTTATATTTTGGGTT
>JAJHUQ010000043.1:4792500-4797500 GCA_035773235.1 Eospalax fontanierii | reverse complement strand
TAGAATTAGGGTTATGGTTAGGGTTTCAGTTACGGTTAGGGTTAGGGTTAGGGTTTGGGTTAGGGTTAGTGTTAGGTTTAGGGTTTGAGTTTGAGTTAGGATTAGGGTTAGCATTAGGGTTAAGGTTAGGGTTAGGGTTAGGGTTTGGGTTTCGGTTATGATTAGGGTTAGGGTTAGGGTTAGTGTTAGTGTTAGGATTTGGGTTTGGGTTAGGGTTAGGGTTAGGGTTTGGGTTAGGGTTATGGTTAGGGTTAGGGTTAGGGTTTGGGTTAGGGTTAGATTTAGGTTTAGGATTAGGGTTAGGGTTAGGATTAGGATTTGGGTTAGGGTTAGGTTTTGGGTTAGGGTTAGGTTTAGGGTTAGGTTTACTTTTTGGGTTAGGGTTAGGGTTAGGTTTAGGATTACGGTTAGGGTTAGTGTTAGGGTTACGGTTTGGGTTAGAGTTAGGGTTTGATTAGGGTTTGGGTTAGAGTTAAGTTTAGGGTTAGGGTTTGGGTTAAGGGTAGTGTTAGGGTTAGGGTTAGGAATAGGGTTAGCGTTAGGGTTAGAGTTACGGTTAGGGTTAGGAATAGGTTTAGGGTGAGGGTTAGGATTAGATTTAGGGTTAGGGTTTTGGTTTGGTTTAGGGTTAGGGTTAGGGTTTGGGTTAGTGTTAGGGTTAGCGTTAGTGTTAATGTTAGGGTTTGGATTAGGGTTATGGTTAGGGTTAGGGTTAGGGTTAGTGTTAGGTTTAGGGTTTGGGTTAGGGTTAGGATTAGGTTTAGGTTTAGGTTTTTGGTTAGGTTTAGGGTTAGGGTTAGGGTTTGTGTTAGGGTTAGGGTTTGCGTGAAGGTTATGTGTAGGGTATTGGTTAGGCTTAGGGTTTCGGGTTAGGGTTAGGAATAGGGTTAGGGTTAGGGTTAGGGTTAGGGTTAGGGTTAGTGTTAGGCATAGTGTTAGGGTTATTGTTAGGGTTTGGGTTAGGGTTACGTTTTGGGTTAGGGTTAGGTTTAGGGTTAGGTTTACTTTTTTGGTTAGGGTTAGGGTTAGGTTTAGGATTACGGTTAGGGTTAGTGTTAGGGTTAGGGTTTGGGTTAGAGTTAGGGATTGAGTAGGGTTTGGGTTAGGGTTAGGTTTAGGGTTAGGGTTTGGGTTAAGGTTAGGGTTAGGGTTATGGTTAGGAATAGGGTTAGGGTTAGGTTTAGGGTTACGGTTAGGGTTAGGAATAGGGTTAGGGTTAGGCTTATTGTTAGGGTTTGGGTTAGAGTTTGTGTTAGGGTTAGTTTTAGGTTTTGGGTTCGGGTTAGAATTAGGGTTATGGTTAGGGTTTCAGTTAGGGTTAGGGTTAGATTTAGGGTTTGGGTTAGGGTTAGGGTTAGGTTTAGGGTTTGAGTTTGAGTTAGGATTAGGGTTAGCATTAGGGTTAAGTTTAGGGTTAGGGTTAGGGTTTGGGTTTCGGTTATGATTAGGGTTAGGGTTAGGGTTAGTGATAGTGTTAGGGTTAGGCTTAGTGTTAAGGTTAGTGTTTGGGTTAGGGTTAGGTTTTGGGTTAGGTTTACGATTAGGGTTAAGTTTAGGGTTTGGGTTTGGGTTAGGTTTAAGGTTAGGGATAGGGTTAGGGTTAGTTTTAGGGTTCGGGTTAGGGTTTGGGTTAAAATTAGGTTTACGATTAGGGTTAGGGTTAGGGTTAGGGTTAGGAATAGGGTTAGGGTTAGGGTTAGGATTAGAGTTAGGGTTAGGGTTAGGTTTAGGGTTACGGTTAGGGTTACGAATAGGGTTAGGGTTAGGCTTATTGTTAGGGTTTGGGTTAGAGTTTGTGTTAGGGTTAGTTTTAGGTTTTGGGTTCGGTTAGAATTAGGGTTATGGTTAGGGTTTAAGTTAGGGTTATGGTTAGAGTTAGGGTTTGGGTTAGGGTTAGGGTTAGGGTTAGGTTTAGGTTTAGGGTTTGGGTAAGGGTTAGGTTTTGGGTTAGGGTTGGTTAGGGTTAGGGTTAGGGTTAGGGTTAGGGTTTGGTTTATGGTTAGTGTTATATTTTGGGTTAGGTTTAGGGTTAGGATAAGGGTTAGGGTTAGGGTTAGGGTTAGGCTTTGGTTTAGGGTTAGGGTTAGGGTTTGAGTTAGGGTTAGGGTTAGGGTTAGGGTTAGGATTAGGGTTAGGGTTAGGGTTAGGTTTAGGTTTAGGGTGTGGGTAAGGTTTAGGGTTTGGGTTAGGTTTAGGGTTAGGGTTAGGGTTAGGGTTTGGTTTAGGGTTAGTGTTATTTTTTGTGGTAGGTTTAGGGTTAGGATAAGGGTTAGGTGTAGGTTTAGGGTTAGGGTTTGGGTTAGGGTTAGGGTTAGGCTTAGGGTTAGGGTTAGGGTTAGGATTAGAGTTAGGGTTAGGGTTTTGGTTTGGTTTAGGGTTAGGGTTAGGGTTTGGGTTAGTGTTAGGGTTAGTGTTAGGGTTATTGTTAGGGTTTGGGTTTGGGTAAGGGTTAAGGTTAGGGTTAGGGTTAGGGTTAGGGTTAGTTTTTGGGTTTGGGTTAGTGTTAGGATTATGGTTAGGGTTAGATTTAGGGTTAGCGTTTGGGTTAGGGTTAGGGTTAGGTTTTGAGTTAGGGTTAGGTCTAGGGTTAGTGTTTGGGTTAGGGTTAGGGTTAGGGTTAGGTTTAGGATTACGGTTCGGGTTAGTGTTAGGGTTAGGGTTTGGGTTAGAGTTAGGGTTTGAGTAGGGTTTGGGTTAGGGTTAGGTTTAGGGTTAGGGTTTGGTTTAAGGTTAGGGTTAGGGTTAGGGTTAGGAATAGGGTTAGGGTTAGGTTTAGGGTTACGTTTAGGGTTAGGAATAGGGTTAGGGTTAGGCTTATTGTTAGGGTTTGGGTTAGAGTTTGTGTTAGGGTTAGTTTTAGGTTTTGGGTTCGGGTTAGAATTAGGGTTATGGTTAGGGTTTGAGTTACGGTTAGGGTTAGGGTTAGGGTTTGGGTTAGGGTTAGTGTTAGGTTTAGGGTTTGAGTTTGAGTTAGGATTAGGGTTAGCATTAGGGTTAAGGTTAGGGTTAGGGTTAGGGTTTGGGTTTCGGTTATGATTAGGGTTAGGGTTAGGGTTAGTGTTAGTGTTAGGGTTTGGGTTTGGGTTAGGGTTAGGGTTAGGGTTTGGGTTAGGGTTAGGGTTAGGGTTAGGGTTAGGGTTTGGGTTAGGGTTAGATTTAGGTTTAGGATTAGGGTTAGGGTTAGGATTAGGATTTGGGTTAGGGTTAGGTTTTGAGGTAGGGTTGGGTTTAGGGTTTGGTTTACTTTTTGGGTTAGGGTTAGGGTTAGGTTTAGGATTACGGTTAGGGTTAGTGTTAGGGTTACGGTTTGGGTTAGAGTTAGGGTTTGATTAGGGTTTGGGTTAGGGTTAAGTTTAGGGTTAGGGTTTGGGTTAAGGGTAGGGTTAGGGTTAGGGTTAGGAATAGGGTTAGCGTTAGGGTTAGAGTTACGGTTAGGGTTAGGAATAGGTTTAGGGTGAGGGTTAGGATTAGATTTAGGGTTAGGGTTTTGGTTTGGTTTAGGGTTAGGGTTAGGGTTTGAGTTAGTGTTAGGGTTAGTGTTAGTGTTAATGTTAGGGTTTGGATTAGGGTTATGGTTAGGGTTAGGGTTAGGGTTAGTGTTAGGGTTAGGGTTTGGGTTAGGGTTAGGATTAGGTTTAGGTTTAGGTTTTTGGTTAGGTTTAGGGTTAGGGTTAGGGTTTGTGTTAGGGTTAGGGTTTGCGTGAAGGTTATGTTTAGGGTATTGGTTTGGGTTAGGGTTTAGGGTTAGGGTTAGGAATAGGGTTAGGGTTAGGGTTAGGGTTAGGGTTAGGGTTAGTGTTAGGCATAGTGTTAGGGTTATTGTTCGGGTTTGGGTTAGGGTTAGGTTTTGGGTTAGGGTTAGGTGTAGGGTTAGGTTTACTTTTTGGGTTAGGGTTAGGGTTAGGTTTAGGATTACGGTTAGGGTTAGTGTTAGGGTTAGGGTTTGGGTTAGAGTTAGGGATTGAGTAGGGTTTGGGTTAGGGTTAGGTTTAGGGTTAGGGTTTGGGTTAAGGTTAGGGTTAGGGTTATGGTTAGGAATAGGGTTAGGGTTAGGTTTAGGGTTACGGTTAGGGTTAGGAATAGGGTTAGGGTTAGGCTTATTGTTAGGGTTTGGGTTAGAGTTTGTGTTAGGGTTAGTTTTAGGTTTTGGGTTCGGGTTAGAATTAGGGTTATGGTTAGGGTTTGAGTTAGGGTTAGGGTTAGATTTAGGGTTTGGGTTAGGGTTAGGGTTAGGATTAGGGTTTGAGTTTGAGTAAGGATTAGCGATAGCATTAGGGTTAAGGTTAGGGTTAGGGTTAGGGTTTGGGTTTCGGTTATGATTAGGGTTAGGGTTAGGGTTAGAGAAAGTGTTAGGGTAAGGCTTAGTGTTAAGGTCAGTGTTTGGGTTAGGGTTAGGTTTTGGGTTAGGTTTACGATTAGGGTTAAGTTTAGGGTTTGGGTTTGGGTTAGGTTTAAGGTTAGGGATAGGGTTAGGGTTAGTTTTAGGGTTCGGGTTAGGGTTTGGGTTAAAATTAGGTTTAAGATTAGGGTTAGGGTTAGGGTTAGGGTTAGGAATAGGGTTAGGGTTAGGGTTAGGATTAGAGTTAGTTTTAGGGTTAGGTTTAGGGTTACGGTTAGGGTTAGGAATAGGGTTAGGGTTACGCTTATTGTTAGGGTTTGGGTAGAGTTTGTGTTAGGGTTAGTTTTAGGTTTTGGGTTCGGTTAGAATTAGGGTTATGGTTAGGGTTTAAGTTTGGGTTAGGGTTAGAGTTAGGGTTTGTGTTAGGGTTAGGGTTAGGTTTAGGGTTTGAGTTTGAGTTAGGATTAGGTTTAGCATTAGGGTTAAGGTTTGGGTTAGGGTTAGGGTTTGGGCTTCGCTTATGATTAGGGTTAGGGTTAGGGTTAGTGATAGTGTTAGGGTTAGGCTTAGTGTTAAGGTTAGTGTTTGGGTTAGGGTTAGGTTTTGGGTTAGGTTTACGATTAGGGTTAAGTTTAGGGTTTGGGTTTGGGTTAGGGTTAAG
>JAJHUQ010000043.1:4782500-4787500 GCA_035773235.1 Eospalax fontanierii | reverse complement strand
TAGGGTTAGGGTTTGGGTTAAGGGTAGGGTTTGGGTTAGGGTTAGGAATAGGGTTAGCGTTAGGGTTAGGGTTAGGGTTAGGGTTAGGGTTAGGGTTAGGGTTATTGTTAGGGTTAGGGTTAGGATTAGAGTTAGGTTTAGGGTTTTGGTTTGGTTTAGGGTTAGGGTTAGGGTTTGGGTTAGTGTTAGGGTTAGTGTTTGTGTTTGTGTTAGGGTTTGGGTTAGGGTTAGGGTTAGGGTTAGGGTTTGGGTTATTGTTAGGGTTAGTTTTTGGGTTTGGGTTAGTGTTAGGATTATGGTTAGGGTTAGATTTAGGGTTAGCCTTTGGGTTAGGGTTAGGTTTAGGTTTTGAGTTAGGGTTAGGTTTAGGGTTAGTGTTTGGGTTAGGGTTAGGGTTAGGGTTAGGTTTAGGATTACGGTTAGGGTTAGTGTTAGGGTTAGGGTTTTTGTTAGAGTTAGGGTTTGAGTAGGGTTTGGGTTAGGGTTAGGTTTAGGGTTAGGGTTTGGTTTAAGGTTAGGGTTAGGGTTAGGGTTATTAATAGGGTTAGGGTTAGGTTTAGGGTTACGGTTAGGGTTAGGAATAGGGTTAGGGTTAGGCTTATTGTTAGGGTTTGGGTTAGAGTTTGTGTTAGGGTTAGTTTTAGGTTTTGGGTTCGGGTTAGAATTAGGGTTATGGTTAGGGTTTCAGTTACGGTTAGGGTTAGGGTTAGGGTTTGGGTTAGGGTTAGTGTTAGGTTTAGGGTTTGAGTTTGAGTTAGGATTAGGGTTAGCATTAGGGGTAAGGTTAGGGTTAGGGGTAGGGTTTGGGTTTCGGTTATGATTAGGGTTAGGGTTAGGGTTAGTGTTAGTGTTAGGATTTGGGTTTGGGTTAGGGTTAGGGTTAGGGTTTGGGTTAGGGTTATGGTTAGGGTTAGGGTTAGGGTTTGGGTTAGGGTTAGATTTAGGTTTAGGATTAGGGTTAGGGTTAGGATTAGGATTTGGGTTAGGGTTAGGTTTTGGGTTAGGGTTAGGTTTAGGGTTAGGTTTACTTTTTGGGTTAGGGTTAGGGTTAGGTTTAGGATTACGGTTAGGGTTAGTGTTAGGGTTACGGTTTGGGTTAGAGTTAGGGTTTGATTAGGGTTTGGGTTAGAGTTAAGTTTAGGGTTAGGGTTTGGGTTAAGGGTAGTGTTAGGGTTAGGGTTAGGAATAGGGTTAGCGTTAGGGTTAGAGTTACGGTTAGGGTTAGGAATAGGTTTAGGGTGAGGGTTAGGATTAGATTTAGGGTTAGGGTTTTGGTTTGGTTTAGGGTTAGGGTTAGGGTTTGGGTTAGTGTTAGGGTTAGCGTTAGTGTTAATGTTAGGGTTTGGATTAGGGTTATGGTTAGGGTTAGGGTTAGGGTTAGTGTTAGGTTTAGGGTTTGGGTTAGGGTTAGGATTAGGTTTAGGTTTAGGTTTTTGGTTAGGTTTAGGGTTAGGGTTAGGGTTTGTGTTAGGGTTAGGGTTTGCGTGAAGGTTATGTTTAGGGTATTGGTTAGGGTTAGGGTTTAGGGTTAGGGTTAGGAATAGGGTTAGGGTTAGGGTTAGGGTTAGGGTTAGGGTTAGTGTTAGGCATAGTGTTAGGGTTATTGTTAGGGTTTGGGTTAGGGTTACGTTTTGGGTTAGGGTTAGGTTTAGGGTTAGGTTTACTTTTTGGGTTAGGGTTAGGGTTAGGTTTAGGATTACGGTTAGGGTTAGTGTTAGGGTTAGGGTTTGGGTTAGAGTTAGGGATTGAGTAGGGTTTGGGTTAGGGTTAGGTTTAGGGTTAGGGTTTGGGTTAAGGTTAGGGTTAGGGTTATGGTTAGGAATAGGGTTAGGGTTAGGTTTAGGGTTACGGTTAGGGTTAGGAATAGGGTTAGGGTTAGGCTTATTGTTAGGGTTTGGGTTAGAGTTTGTGTTAGGGTTAGTTTTAGGTTTTGGGTTCGGGTTAGAATTAGGGTTATGGTTAGGGTTTCAGTTAGGGTTAGGGTTAGATTTAGGGTTTGGGTTAGGGTTAGGGTTAGGTTTAGGGTTTGAGTTTGAGTTAGGATTAGGGTTAGCATTAGGGTTAAGTTTAGGGTTAGGGTTAGGGTTTTGGTTTCGGTTATGATTAGGGTTAGGGTTAGGGTTAGTGATAGTGTTAGGGTTAGGCTTAGTGTTAAGGTTAGTGTTTGGGTTAGGGTTAGGTTTTGGGTTAGGTTTACGATTAGGGTTAAGTTTAGGGTTTGGGTTTGGGTTAGGTTTAAGGTTAGGGATAGGGTTAGGGTTAGTTTTAGGGTTCGGGTTAGGGTTTGGGTTAAAATTAGGTTTAAGATTAGGGTTAGGGTTAGGGTTAGGGTTAGGAATAGGGTTAGGGTTAGGGTTAGGATTAGAGTTAGGGTTAGGGTTAGTGTTAGGGTTACGGTTAGGGTTACGAATAGGGTTAGGGTTAGGCTTATTGTTAGGGTTTGGGTTAGAGTTTGTGTTAGGGTTAGTTTTAGGTTTTGGGTTCGGTTAGAATTAGGGTTATGGTTAGGGTTTAAGTTAGGGTTATGGTTAGAGTTAGGGTTTGGGTTAGGGTTAGGGTTAGGGTTAGGTTTAGGTTTAGGGTTTGGGTAAGGGTTAGGTTTTGGGTTAGGGTTGGTTAGGGTTAGGGTTAGGGTTAGGGTTAGGGTTTGGTTTATGGTTAGTGTTATATTTTGGGTTAGGTTTAGGGTTAGGATAAGGGTTAGGGTTAGGGTTAGGGTTAGGCTTTGGTTTAGGGTTAGGGTTAGGGTTTGAGTTAGGGTTAGGGTTAGGGTTAGGGTTAGGATTAGGGTTAGGGTTAGGGTTAGGTTTAGGTTTAGGGTGTGGGTAAGGTTTAGGGTTTGGGTTAGGTTTAGGGTTAGGGTTAGGGTTAGGGTTTGGTTTAGGGTTAGTGTTATTTTTTGTGGTAGGTTTAGGGTTAGGATAAGGGTTAGGTGTAGGTTTAGGGTTAGGGTTTGAGTTAGGGTTAGGGTTAGGCTTAGGGTTAGGGTTAGGGTTAGGATTAGAGTTAGGGTTAGGGTTTTGGTTTGGTTTAGGGTTAGGGTTAGGGTTTGGGTTAGTGTTAGGGTTAGTGTTAGTGTTAGTGTTAGGGTTTGGGTTAGGGTTAGGGTTAAGGTTAGGGTTTGGGTTATTGTTAGGGTTAGTTTTTGGGTTTGGGTTAGTGTTAGGATTATGGTTAGGGTTAGATTTAGGGTTAGCGTTTGGGTTAGGGTTAGGGTTAGGTTTTGAGTTAGGGTTAGGTCTAGGGTTAGTGTTTGGGTTAGGGTTAGGGTTAGGGTTAGGTTTAGGATTACGGTTCGGGTTAGTGTTAGGGTTAGGGTTTGGGTTAGAGTTAGGGTTTGAGTTAGGGTTAGGTTTAGGGTTAGGGTTTGGTTTAAGGTTAGGGTTAGGGTTAGGGTTAGGAATAGGGTTAGGGTTAGGTTTAGGGTTACGTTTAGGGTTAGGAATAGGGTTAGGGTTAGGCTTATTGTTAGGGTTTGGGTTAGAGTTTGTGTTAGGGTTAGTTTTAGGTTTTGGGTTCGGGTTAGAATTAGGGTTATGGTTAGGGTTTGAGTTACGGTTAGGGTTAGGGTTAGGGTTTGGGTTAGGGTTAGTGTTAGGTTTAGGGTTTGAGTTTGAGTTAGGATTAGGGTTAGCATTAGGGTTAAGGTTAGGGTTAGGGTTAGGGTTTGGGTTTCGGTTATGATTAGGGTTAGGGTTAGGGTTAGTGTTAGTGTTAGGGTTTGGGTTTGGGTTAGGGTTAGGGTTAGGGTTTGGGTTAGGGTTAGGGTTAGGGTTAGGGTTAGGGTTTGGGTTAGGGTTAGATTTAGGTTTAGGATTAGGGTTAGGGTTAGGATTAGGATTTGGGTTAGGGTTAGGTTTTGGGTTAGGGTTAGGTTTAGGGTTAGGTTTACTTTTTGGGTTAGGGTTAGGGTTAGGTTTAGGATTACGGTTAGGGTTAGTGTTAGGGTTACGGTTTGGGTTAGAGTTAGGGTTTGATTAGGGTTTGGGTTAGGGTTAAGTTTAGGGTTAGGGTTTGGGTTAAGGGTAGGGTTAGGGTTAGGGTTAGGAATAGGGTTAGCGTTAGGGTTAGAGTTACGGTTAGGGTTAGGAATAGGTTTAGGGTGAGGGTTAGGATTAGATTTAGGGTTAGGGTTTTGGTTTGGTTTAGGGTTAGGGTTAGGGTTTGGGTTAGTGTTAGGGTTAGTGTTAGTGTTAATGTTAGGGTTTGGATTAGGGTTATGGTTAGGGTTAGGGTTAGGGTTAGTGTTAGGGTTAGGGTTTGGGTTAGGGTTAGGATTAGGTTTAGGTTTAGGTTTTTGGTTAGGTTTAGGGTTAGGGTTAGGGTTTGTGTTAGGGTTAGGGTTTGCGTGAAGGTTATGTTTAGGGTATTGGTTTGGGCTAGGGGTTAGGGTAAGGGTTAGGACTAGGGTTAGCGTTAGGGTTAGGGTTAGGGTTAGCGTTAGTGTTAGGCATAGTGTTAGGGTAATTGTTCGGGTTTGGGTTAGGGTTAGGTTTTGGGTTAGGGTTAGGTGTAGGGTTAGGTTTACTTTTTGGGTTAGGGTTAGGGTTAGGTTTAGGATTACGGTTAGGGTTAGTGTTAGGGTTAGGGTTTGGGTTAGAGTTAGGGATTGAGTAGGGTTTGGGTTAGGGTTAGGTTTAGGGTTAGGGTTTGGGTTAAGGTTAGGGTTAGGGTTATGGTTAGGAATAGGGTTAGGGTTAGGTTTAGGGTTACGGTTAGGGTTAGGAATAGGGTTAGGGTTAGGCTTATTGTTAGGGTTTGGGTTAGAGTTTGTGTTAGGGTTAGTTTTAGGTTTTGGGTTCGGGTTAGAATTAGGGTTATGGTTAGGGTTTGAGTTAGGGTTAGGGTTAGATTTAGGGTTTGGGTTAGGGTTAGGGTTAGGATTAGGGTTTGAGTTTGAGTTAGGATTAGGGATAGCATTAGGGTTAAGGTTAGGGTTAGGGTTAGGGTTTGGGTTTCGGTTATGATTAGGGTTAGGGTTAGGGTTAGTGATAGTGTTA
>JAJHUQ010000043.1:4760000-4765000 GCA_035773235.1 Eospalax fontanierii | reverse complement strand
AGGTTTAGGTTTAGGGTTTGGGTAAGGGTTAGGGTTTGGGTTAGGGTTTGTTAGGCTTAGGGTTAGGGTTAGGGTTTGGTTTATGGTTAGTGTTATATTTTGGGTTAGGTTTAGATTTAGGATAAGGGTTAGGGTTAGGGTTAGGGTTAGGCTTTGGGTTAGGGTTAGGGTTAGGGTTTGTGTTAGGGTTAGGGTTAGGGTTAGGGTTAGGATCAGGGTTAGGGTTAGGGTTAGGTTTAGGTTTAGGGTGTGGGTAAGGGTTAGGGTTTGGGTTAGGTTTAGGGTTAGGGTTAGGGTTAGGGTTTTGTTTAGAGTTATTGTTGTTTTTTGAGGTAGGTTTAGGGATAGGTTAAGAGTTAGGTTTAGGTTTTGGGTTAGGGTTTGAGTTAGCGTTAGGGTTAGGGTTAGGGTTAGGGTTAGGGTTAGGATTAGAGTTAGGGTTAGGGTTTTGGTTTGGTTTAGGGTTAGGGTTAGGGTTTGGGTTAGTGTTAGGGTTAGTGTTAGTGTTAGTGTTAGGGTTTGGAGTAGGATTAGGGTTAGGGTTAGGGTTTGGGTTATTGTTAGGGTTGGTTTTTGGGTTTGGGTTAGTGTTAGGATTATGGTTAGGGTTAGATTTAGGGTTAGCGTTTGGGTTAGGGTTAGGGTTAGGTTTTGAGTTAGGGTTAGGTTTAGGGTTAGTGTTTGGGTTAGGGTTAGGGTTAGGGTTAGGATTAGGGTTAGGGTTAGGGTTAAGATTAGGGTTAGGTTTAGGTTTTGGGTTAGGGTTAGGGTTAGGTTTAATGTTAGGGTTTTGATTAGGGTTAGGGTTAGGATTAGAGTTAGGTTTAGGGTTTTGCTTTGGATTAATGTTAGGGTTAGGATTTGGGTTAGAGTTAGGGTTAGGGTTAGTGTTAAGGTTAGGGTTAGGGTTAGGTTTAGGATTTTGGTTAGGTTTAGGGTTAGGGTTAGGGTTTGGGTTAGGGTTAGGGTTAGCGTGAAGGTTATGTTTATGGTATTGGTTAGGGTTAGGGTTTAGGGTTAGGGTTAGGAATAGGGTTAGGGTTAAGTTTAGGGTTAGGGTTAGGGTTAGTGTTAGGACTAGGGTTAGGGTTAGGGTTTGGGTTAGGATTAGGGTTAGGATTAGGGTTTGGGTTAGGGTTCGAGTTAGGGTTAGCTTTTTTTAGGGTTAGGGTTAGGGTTAGGGATTGGGTTAGGGCTAGGTTTAGGGTTAGGGTTTGGGTTACGGTTAGGGTTAGTGTGAGGGTTATGTTTAGGGTATTGGTTAGGGTTAGGGTTTAGGGTTAGGGTTAGGAATAGGGTTAGGGTTAGGGTTAGGGTTAGGGTTAGGGTTAGGGTTAGTGTTAGGAAAAGGGTTAGGGTTAGGGTTATTGTTAGGGTTTGGGTTAGGGTTTGGATTAGGGTTAGGTTAGGGTTAGGGTTAGGGTTAGGGTTAGGGTTTGGTTTAGGGTTAGTGTTATATTTTGGGTTAGGTTTAGGGTTAGGATAAGGGTTAGGGTTAGGGTTAGGGTTAGGTTTTGGGTTAGGGTTAGTATTTGTGTTAGGGTTAGGTTTAGGGTTAGGGTTAGGGTTAGGGATAGGGTTAGGGTTAGGATTAGAGTTAGGGTTAGGGTTTTGGCTTGGTTTAGGGTTAGGGTTAGCGTTTTGGTTAGTGTTAGGGTTAGTCTTAGTGTTAGGGTTTGGGTTAGGGATAGGTTTAGGGTTAGGGTTAGGGTTTGGGTTATAGTTAGGGTTAGTTTTTGGGTTAGGGTTAGGGTTAGGGTTAGTGTTAGGGTTAGGATTAGGGTTAGGTTTAGGTTTTGGGTTAGGGTTAGGGTTAGGTTTAATGTTAGGGTTTTGATTAGGGTCAGGGTTAGGATTAGAGTTAGATTTAGGATTTTGGTTTGGGTTAATGTTAGGGTTAGGATTTGGGTTAGGGTTAGGGTTAGTGTTAGGGTTTGGGTTTGGGTTAGGGTTAGGGTTAGGGTTAGGGTTAGGTTTAGGTTTAGGGTTATGGTTTGGGTTAGGGTTAGTGTTAGCGTGAATGTTATGTTTACTGTATTGGTTAGGGTTAGGGTTTAGGGTTAGTGTTAGGAATAGGGTTAGGGTTAGGGTTAGGGTTAGGGTTAAGGTTAGTGTTAGGAATATGGTTAGGGTTAGGGTTATTGTTAGGGTTTGGCTTAGTGTTTGGGTTAGTGTTAGTGTTAGTGTTAGTGTTTGGGTTAGGGTTAGGGTTAGGATTTGAGTTATCGTTAGGGTTAGTTTTTGGGTTAGGATTAGGGTTTGGGTTAGGTTTCGAGTTAGGGTTAGTTTTTGGGTTAGGGTTAGCGTTAGGATTAGGGTTAGGGTTAGGTTTAGGTTTAGGGTTTGGGTAAGGGTTAGGGTTTGGGTTAGGGTTAGAGTTTGGGTTAGGGTTTGGGTTAAGGTTAGGTTTACGGTTAGGTTTAGGAATAGGGTTAGGGTTAGGGTTTGGGTTAGGGTTAGGGTTAGGATTAGGGTTTGGGTTAGGTTTCGAGTTAGGGTTAGTTTTTGGGTTAGGGTTAGCGTTAGGATTAGGGTTAGGGTTAGGTTTAGGTTTAGGGTTTGGGTAAGGGTTAGGGTTTGGGTTAGGGTTAGGGTTAGGGTTTGGGTTAGGGTTTGGGTTAGGGTTAGGTTTAGGGTTAATGTTAGGAATAGGGTTAGGGTTAGGGTTTGGGTTAGGGTTAGGGTTAGTATTAGGGTTTGGGTTAGGGTTCGAGTTAGGGTTAGTTTTTGGGTTAGAGTTAGGGTTAGGGTTAGGGTTTG
Source organism: Eospalax fontanierii (assembly GCA_035773235.1). Lineage (NCBI taxonomy): Eukaryota > Metazoa > Chordata > Mammalia > Rodentia > Spalacidae > Eospalax > Eospalax fontanierii. Next base: position 4,762,240 of record JAJHUQ010000043.1, on the reverse strand, counting down.
GGTTAGGGTTAGGGTAAGGGTTAGGGTTTGGTTTAGGGTTAGAGTTAGCGTGAGGGTTATGTTTAGGGTATTGTTTAGGGTTAGGGTTTAATGTTACGGTTAGGAATAGGGTAAGGGTTAGGGTTAGGGTTAGGGTTAGTCTTAGGAATAGGGTTAGGTTTAGGGTTATTGTTAGGGTTTGGGTTAGGGTTTGGATTAGGGTTAGGTTTAGGTTTTGGGTTAGGGTTAGAGTTAGGGTTAGAGTTTGAGTTAGGGTTAGGGTTAGGGTTAGGAATAGGGTTTGGGTTAGGATTTAGGGTTAGGGTTTGGGTTAGGGTTAGGGTTAAGGTTAGGTTTACGTTTAGGTTTAGGAATAGGGTTAGGGTTAGGGTTTGGGTTAGGGTTAGGGGTAGGATTAGGGTTTGGGTTAGGTTTCGAGTTAGGGTTAGTTTTTGGGTTAGGCTTAGCATTAGGATTAGGCTTAGGGTTAGGTTTAGGTTTAGGGTTTGGGTAAGGGTTAGGGTTTGGGTTAGGGTTAGGGTTTGGGTTAGGGTTAGGGTTAGGATTAGGGTTTGGGTTAGGGTTCGAGTTAGGGTTAGTTTTTGGGTTAGAGTTAGGGTTAGGGTTAGGGTTTGGGTTAGGGTTAGGGTTAGGGTTAGGGTTTGGTTTAGGGTTAGAGTTACCGTGAGGTTTATGTTTAGGATATTGTTGAGGGTTAGGGTTTAATGTTAGGGTTAGGAATAGGGTTAGGGTTAGGGTTAGGGTTAGAGTTAGTCTTAGGAATAGGTTTAGGTTTAGGGTTATTGTTAGGGTTTGGGTTAGGGTTTGGATTAGGGTTAGGTTTAGGTTTTGGGTTAGGGTTAGAGTTAGGGTTAGAGTTTGAGTTAGGGTTAGGGTTAGGGTTAGGGATAGGGTTTGGGTTAGGATTTAGGGTTAGGGTTTGGGTTAGGGGTGGGTTAAGTTTAGGTTTAGGGTTATGGTTAGGAATAGGGTTATGGTTAGAGTTTGGGTTAGGGTTAGGGTTAGGATTAGGGTTTGGGTTAAGGTTCGGGTTAGGGTTAGTTTTTTGGTTAGGGTTAGGGTTAGGATTAGGGTTAAGGTTAGGGTTAGGGTTAGGGTTTGGGTTAGGGTTAGGGTTAGGGTTTGAGTTAGGGTTAGGGTTAGGGTTAGGGTTAGGTTTAGGGTTTGGTTTAGGGTTAGTGTTATATTTTGGGTTAAGTTTAGGGTTAGGATAAGCGTTAAGGTTAGGGTTAGGGTTAGGGTTTGAGTTAGGGTTAGGGTTAGGGTTTGAGTTAGGGTTAGGGTTAGGGTTAGGTTTAGGGTTAGGGTTAGGGTTAGCGTTAGGGTTAGGGTTAGGATTAGAGTTAGTGTTACGGTTAGGGTTTGGGTTAGTGTTAGGGTTCGTGTTAGTGTTAGTGTTAGTGTTTGGGTTAGGGTTAGGGTCAGGGTTAGGGTTCGAAGTAGGGTTAGAGTTTGAGTGAGGGTTAGGTTTAGGGGTGGGGTTTGGGGTTAGGGTTAGGGTTAGGGTTAGGATTAGGGTTTGGGTTTGGGTTAGGGTTAGGGTTAGGTTTGGGTTAGGGTTTTGATTAGGGTTAGGGTTAGGATTAGAGTTAGATTTAGGGCTTTGCTTTGGGTTAATGTTAGGGTTAGGATTTGGGTTAGTGTTAGGGTTAGGGTTAGTGTTAGGGTTTGGGTTTGGGTTAGGGTTAGGGTTAGTTTTTGGGTTAGGGTTAGGGTTTGGATTAGGGTTTGGTTTAGGGTTCGAGTTAGGGTTAGTTTTTGGGTTAGGGTTAGGGTTTGGATTAGGGTTAGGGTTAGGTTTAGGTTTAGGGTTTGGGTAAGGGTTAGGGTTAGGTTTAGGGTTAGGGTTAGGGGTAGGATTAGGGTTAGGTTTAGGTTTTGGCTTAGGGTTAGGGATAGGTTTAATGTTAGGGTTTTGATTAGGGTTAGGGTTAGGATTAGAGTTAGATTTAGGGTTTTGGTTTGGGTTAATGTTAGGGTTAGGATTTGGGTTAGGGTTATGGTTAGTGTTAGGGTTTGGGCCTGGGTTAGGGTTAGGGTTAAGGTTAGGTTTAGGTTTTTGGTTAGGTTTAGGCTTAGGGTTAGGTTAGGGTTAGCGTGAAGGTTATGTTTAGGGTATTGGTTAGGGTTATGGTTTAGTGTTAGTGTTAGGAATAGGGTTAGGGTTAGGGTTAGGGTTAAGGTTAGTGTTAGAAATATGGTTAGGGTTAGGGTTATTGTTAGGGTTTGGCATAGTGTTT
>JAJHUQ010000043.1:4742500-4745000 GCA_035773235.1 Eospalax fontanierii | reverse complement strand
TAGGGTTAGGGTTAGGGTTAGGGTTTGGTTTAGGGTTAGTGTTATATTTTGGGTTAGGTTTAGGGTTAGGATAAGGGTTAGGGTTAGGGTTAGGGTTAGGTTTTGGGTTAGGGTTAGTATTTGTGTTAGGGTTAGGTTTAGGGTTAGGGTTAGGGTTAGGGATAGGGTTAGGGTTAGGATTAGAGTTAGGGTTAGGGTTTTGGCTTGGTTTAGGGTTAGGGTTAGCGTTTTGGTTAGTGTTAGGGTTAGTGTTAGTGTTAGGGTTTGGGTTAGGGATAGGTTTAGGGTCAGGGTTAGGGCTTGGTTTATAGTTAGGGTTAGTTTTTGGGTTAGGGTTAGGGTTAGGGTTAGTGTTAGGGTTAGGATTAGGGTTAGGTTTAGGTTTTGGGTTAGGGTTAGGGTTAGCTTTAATGTTAGGGTTTTGATTAGGGTCAGGGTTAGGATTAGAGTTAGATTTAGGTTTTTGGTTTGGGTTAATGTTAGGGTTAGGATTTGGGTTAGGGTTAGGGTTAGTGTTAGGGTTTGGGTTTGGGTTAGGGTTAGGGTTAGGGTTAGGGTTAGGTTTAGGTTTAGGGTTATGGTTTGGGTTAGGGTTAGTGTTAGCGTGAATGTTATGTTTACTGTATTGGTTAGGGTTAGGGTTTAGGGTTAGTGTTAGGAATAGGGTTAGGGTTAGGGTTAGGGTTAGGGTTAAGGTTAGTGTTAGGAATATGGTTAGGGTTAGGGTTATTGTTAGGGTTTGGCTTAGTGTTTGGGTTAGTGTTAGTGTTAGTGTTAGTGTTTGGGTTAGGGTTAGGGTTAGGATTTGAGTTATCGTTAGGGTTAGTTTTTGGGTTAGGATTAGGGTTTGGGTTAGGTTTCGAGTTAGGGTTAGTTTTTGGGTTAGGGTTAGCGTTAGGATTAGGGTTAGGGTTAGGTTTAGGTTTAGGGTTTGGGTAAGGGTTAGGGTTTGGGTTAGGGTTAGAGTTTGGGTTAGGGTTTGGGTTAAGGTTAGGTTTACGGTTAGGTTTAGGAATAGGGTTAGGGTTAGGGTTTGGGTTAGGGTTAGGGTTAGGATTAGGGTTTGGGTTAGGTTTCGAGTTAGGGTTAGTTTTTGGGTTAGGGTTAGCGTTAGGATTAGGGTTAGGGTTAGGTTTAGGTTTAGGGTTTGGGTAAGGGTTAGGGTTTGGGTTAGGGTTAGGGTTAGGGTTTGGGTTAGGGTTTGGGTTAGGGTTAGGTTTAGGGTTAATGTTAGGAATAGGGTTAGGGTTAGGGTTTGGGTTAGGGTTAGGGTTAGTATTAGGGTTTGGGTTAGGGTTCGAGTTAGGGTTAGTTTTTGGGTTAGAGTTAGGGTTAGGGTTAGGGTTTGGGTTAGGGTTAGGGTAAGGGTTAGGGTTTGGTTTAGGGTTAGAGTTAGCGTGAGGGTTATGTTTAGGGTATTGTTTAGGGTTAGGGTTTAATGTTACGGTTAGGAATAGGGTAAGGGTTAGGGTTAGGGTTAGGGTTAGTCTTAGGAATAGGGTTAGGTTTAGGGTTATTGTTAGGGTTTGGGTTAGGGTTTGGATTAGGGTTAGGTTTAGGTTTTGGGTTAGGGTTAGAGTTAGGGTTAGAGTTTGAGTTAGGGTTAGGGTTAGGGTTAGGAATAGGGTTTGGGTTAGGATTTAGGGTTAGGGTTTGGGTTAGGGTTAGGGTTAAGGTTAGGTTTACGTTTAGGTTTAGGAATAGGGTTAGGGTTAGGGTTTGGGTTAGGGTTAGGGTTAGGATTAGGGTTTGGGTTAGGTTTCGAGTTAGGGTTAGTTTTTGGGTTAGGGTTAGCATTAGGATTAGGGTTAGGGTTAGGTTTAGGTTTAGGGTTTGGGTAAGGGTTAGGGTTTGGGTTAGGGTTAGGGTTTGGGTTAGGGTTAGGGTTAGGATTAGGGTTTGGGTTAGGGTTCCAGTTAGGGTTAGTTTTTGGGTTAGAGTTAGGGTTAGGGTAGGGTTTGGGTTAGGGTTAGGGTTAGGGTTAGGGTTTGGTTAAGGGTTAGAGTTACCGTGAGGTTTATGTTTAGGATATTGTTGAGGGTTAGGGTTTAATGTTAGGGTTAGGAATAGGGTTAGGGTTAGGGTTAGGGTTAGGGTTAGTCTTAGGAATAGGTTTAGGTTTAGGGTTATTGTTAGGGTTTGGGTTAGGGTTTGGATTAGGGTTAGGTTTAGGTTTTGGGTTAGGGTTAGAGTTAGGGTTAGAGTTTGAGTTAGGGTTAGGGTTAGGGTTAGGGATAGGGTTTGGGTTAGGATTTAGGGTTAGGGTTTGGGTTAGGGGTGGGTTAAGTTTAGGTTTAGGGTTATGGTTAGGAATAGGGTTATGGTTAGAGTTTGGGTTAGGGTTAGGGTTAGGATTAGGGTTTGGGTTAAGGTTCGGGTTAGGGTTAGTTTTTTGGTTAGGGTTAGGGTTAGGATTAGGGTTAAGGTTAGGGTTAGGGTTAGGGTTTGGGTTAGGGTTAGGGTTAGGGTTTGAGTTAGGGTTAGGGTTAGGGTTAGGGTT
>JAJHUQ010000043.1:4697500-4710000 GCA_035773235.1 Eospalax fontanierii | reverse complement strand
GGTTAGGGTTAGGATTAGGGTTAGGGTTAGGGTTAGGGTTAGGGGTAGGATTAGGGTTAGGTTTAGTGTTAGGGTTTTGAATAGGGTTAGGGTTAGGGTGAGAGTTAGATTTAGGGCTTTGGTTTGGGTTAATGTTAGGGTTAGGATTTGGGTTAGTGTTAGGGTTAGGGTTAGTGTTAGATTTTTGGTTAGGTTTAGGGTTAGGGTTAGGGTTAGGGTTTGGTTTAGGGTTAGTGTTATATTTTGGGTTAAGTTTCGGGTTAGGATAAGGGTTAGGGTTAGGTTTAGGGTTAGGGTTTGGGTTAGGGTTAGGGTTAGGGTTTGAGTTAGGGTTAGGGTTAGGGTTTGGGTAAGGGTTAGGGTTTGGGTTAGGGTTAGGGTTAGGGTTAGGGTTAGTGTTTGGTTTTGGGTTAGTGTTTTATTTGGGGTTAGGTTTAGGGTTAGGATAAGGGTTAGGTTTAGGGTTAGGGTTAGGGTTTGGGTTAGGGTTAGGGTTAGGGTTTGAGGTAGGATTAGGGTTAGGGTTAGGGTTAGGGTTAGGATTAGGGTTAGGGTTAGGATTAGGGTTAGGGTTAGGGTTAGGGTTTGGTTTAGGTTTAGTGTTATTTTTTGTGTTAGGTTTAGGATTAGGATAAGGGTTAGGATTAGGTTTAGGGTTAGGTTTTGAGTTAACGTTCGGGTTAGGGTTAGGGTTAGGGTTAGGGTTAGGGTTAGGATTAGAGTTAGGGTTAGGGTTTTGGTTTGGTTTAGGGTTAGGGTTAGGTTTTGGGTTAGTGTTAGGGTTAGTGTTAGTGTTAGTGTTAGGGTTTGGGTTAGGGTTAGGGTTAGGGTAACGGTTAGGGTTTGGGTTATTGTTAGGGTTAGTTTTTGGGTTAGGGGTAGTATTACGATTATGGGTAGGGGTAGGGGTAGGGGTAGGGGTTGGGTTAGGGTTAGGGTTAGGAGTTGAGTTAGGGTTAGGTTTAGGGTTAGGGTTTGGGTTAGGGTTAGGGTTAGGGTTAAGGTTTGGGTTTGTGTTAGGTTTAGGGTTAGGGTTAGGATTAGGTTTAGGGTTAGGGTTAGGATTAGGGTTAGGTTTAGGTTTTGGGTTAGGGTTAGGGTTAGTTTTAATGTTAGGGTTTTGATTAGGGTTAGGGTTAGGATTAGAGTTAGATTTAGGGCTTTGGTTTGGGTTAATGTTAGGGTTAGGATTTGGGTTAGTGTTAGGGTTAGGGTTAGTGTTAGGGTTTGGGTTTGGGTTAGGATTAGGGTTAGGGTTTGGGTTAGGGTTAGGGTTAGGGTTAGGGTTTGGGTTAGGGTTAGAGTTAGGTTTAGGATTAGGGTTAGGGTTAGGTTTAGGATTAGGGTTAGGGTTAGTGTTATGGTTAGGGTTTGAGTTAGAGTTAGGGTTTGATTAGGGTTTGGGTTAGGGTTAGGTTTAGGGTTAGGTTTACTTTTCGGTTAGGGTTAGGGTTAGGTTTAGGATTACCGTTAGGGTTAGTGTTAGGTTTAGGGTTTGGGTTAGTGTTAGGGTTTGATTAGGGTTTGGGTTAGGGTTAGGTTTAGGGTTAGGGTTTGGGTTAAGGTTAGGGTTAGGGTTAGGGTTAGGAATAGGGTTAGGGTTAGGTTTAGAGTTACGGTTAGGGTTAGGAATAGGTTTAAGGTTAGGGTTAGGATTAGAGTTAGGGTTAGGATTTTGGTTTGGTTTATTGTTAGGGTTAGTTTTTGGGTTAGGGTTAGTGTTAGGATTAGGGTTAGGGTTAGATTTAGGATTAAGGTTAGGGTTAGGTTTAGGTTTAGGGTTTGGGTAAGGGTAAGGGTTTGGGATAGGGTTAGGAATAGGGATAGGGTTAGGGTTAGGGTTAGGTATAGGATTAGGGTTAGGTTTAATGTTAGGGTTTTGAATAGTGTTAGGGTTAGGATTAGAGTTAGATTTAGGGCTTTGGTTTGGGTTAATGTTAGGGTTAGGATTTGGGTTAGTGTTAGGGTTAGGGTTAGTGTTAGATTTTTGGTTAGGTTTAGGGTTAGGGTTAGGGTTAGGGTTTGGTTTAGGGTTAGTGTTATATTTTGGGTTAAGTTTCGGGTTAGGATAAGGGTTAGGGTTAGGTTTAGGGTTAGGGTTTGGGTTAGGGTTAGGGTTAGGGTTTGAGTTAGGGTTAGGGTTAGGGTTTGGGTAAGGGTTAGGGTTTGGGTTAGGGTTAGGGTTAGGGTTAGGGTTAGGGTTTGGTTTTGGGTTAGTGTTTTATTTGGGGTTAGGTTTAGGGTTAGGATAAGGGTTAGGTTTAGGGTTAGGGTTAGGGTTTGGGTTAGGGTTAGGGTTAGGGTTTGAGGTAGGATTAGGGTTAGGGTTAGGGTTAGGGTTAGGATTAGGGTTAGGGGTAGGATTAGGGTTAGGGTTAGGGTTAGGGTTTGGTTTAGGTTTAGTGTTATTTTTTGTGTTAGGTTTAGGATTAGGATAAGGGTTAGGATTAGGTTTAGGGTTAGGTTTTGAGTTAGGGTTAGGGTTAGGGTTAGGGTTAGGGTTAGGGTTAGGGTTAGGATTAGAGTTAGGGTTAGGGTTTTGGTTTGGTTTAGGGTTAGGGTTAGGTTTTGGGTTAGTGTTAGGGTTAGTGTTAGTGTTAGTGTTAGGGTTTGGGTTAGGGTTAGGGTTAGGGTAACGGTTAGGGTTTGGGTTATTGTTAGGGTTAGTTTTTGGGTTAGGGTTAGTGTTATGATTATGGTTAGGGTTAGATTTAGGGTTAGGGTTTGGGTTAGGGTTAGGGTTAGGGTTTGAGTTAGGGTTAGGTTTAGGGTTAGGGTTTGGGTTAGGGTTAGGGTTAGGGTTAAGGTTTGGGTTTGTGTTAGGTTTAGGGTTAGGGTTAGGATTAGGTTTAGGGTTAGGGTTAGGATTAGGGTTAGGTTTAGGTTTTGGGTTAGGGTTAGGGTTAGTTTTAATGTTAGGGTTTTGATTAGGGTTAGGGTTAGGATTAGAGTTAGATTTAGGGCTTTGGTTTGGGTTAATGTTAGGGTTAGGATTTGGGTTAGTGTTAGGGTTAGGGTTAGTGTTAGGGTTTGGGTTTGGGTTAGGATTAGGGTTAGGGTTTGGGTTAGGGTTAGGGTTAGGGTTAGGGTTTGGGTTAGGGTTAGAGTTAGGTTTAGGATTAGGGTTAGGGTTAGGTTTAGGATTAGGGTTAGGGTTGGTGTTATGGAGAGGGTTTGAGTTAGAGTTAGGGTTTGATTAGGGTTTGGGTTAGGGTTAGGTTTAGGGTTAGGTTTACTTTTCGGTTAGGGATAGGGTTAGGTTTAGGATTACCGTAAGGGTTAGTGTTAGGTTTAGGGTTTGGGTTAGTGTTAGGGTTTGATTAGGGTTTGGGTTAGGGTTAGGTTTAGGGTTAGGGTTTGGGTTAAGGTTAGGGTTAGGGTTAGGGTTAGGAATAGGGTTAAGGTTAGGTTTAGAGTTACGGTTAGGGTTAGGAATAGGTTTAAGGTTAGGGTTAGGATTAGAGTTAGGGTTAGGATTTTGGTCTGGTTTATTGTTAGAATTAGTTTTTTGGTTATGGTTAGTGTTAGGATTAGGGTTAGGGTGAGATTTAGGATTAAGGTTAGGGTTTGGTTTAGGTTTAGGGTTTGGGTGAGGGTTAGGGTTTTGGTTAGGGTAAGGGTTAGGGTTAGGGTTAGGATTTGGTTTAGGGTTAGTGTTATATTTTGGGTTAAGTTTCGGTTTAGGATAAGGGTTAGGGTTAGGTTTAGGGTTAGGGTTTGGGTTAGGTTAGGGTTAGGGTTTGAGTTAGGGTTAGGGTTAGGGTTAGGGTTAGCGTTAGGGTTAGGGTTAGGATTAGAGTTAGGGTTAGGGTTAGGGTTTGGGTTAGTGTTAGGGTTAGTGTTAGTGTTACTGTTTGGGTTAGGGTTAGGGTTAGGGTTAGGGTTAGGGTTAGGTTTAGGTTTTGGGTTAGGGTTAGGGTTAGGTTTAATGTTATGGTTTTGATTAGGGTTAGGATTAGGTTTAGGGTTACGGTTAGGGTTAGGAATAGGGTTAGGGTTAGGCTTATTGTTAGGGTTTGGGTTAGAGTTTGTGTTAGGGTTAGTTTTAGGTTTTGGGTTCGGGTTAGAATTAGGGTTATGGTTAGGGTTTGAGTTAGGGTTAGGGTTAGAGTTAGGGTTTCGGTTAGGGTTAGGTTTAGGTTTAGGGTTTGAGTTTGAGTTAGGATTAGGGTTAGCATTAGGGTTAAGGTTAGGGTTAGGGTTAGGGTTTGGGTTTCGGTTATGATTAGGGTTAGGGTTAGGGTTAGTGATAGTGTTAGTGTTAGGCTTAGTGTTAAGGTTAGTGTTTGGGTTAGGGTTAGGTTTTGGGTTAGGTTTACGATTAGGGTTAAGTTTAGGGTCTGGGTTTGGGTTAGGTTTAAGGTTAGGGATAGGGTTAGGGTTAGTTTTAGGGTTCGGGTTAGGGTTTGGGTTAAAATTAGGTTGAAGATTAGGGTTAGGGTTAGGGTTAGGTTTAGGAATAGGGTTAGGGTTAGTGTTAGGATTAGAGTTAGGGTTAGGGTTAGGTTTAGGTTTACGGTTAGGGTTAGGAATAGGGTTAGGGTTAGGCTTATTGTTAGGGTTTGGGTTAGAGTTTGTGTTAGGGTTAGTTTTAGGTTTTGGGTTCGGGTTAGAATTAGGGTTATGGTTAGGGTTTGAGTTAGGGTTAGGGTTAGAGTTAGGGTTTGGGTTAGGGTTAGGGTTAGGTTTAGGGTTTGAGTTTGAGTTAGGATTAGGGTTAGCATTAGGGTTAAGTTTAGGGTTAGGGTTAGGGTTTGGGTTTCGGTTATGATTAGGGTTAGGGTTAGGGTTAGTGATAGTGTTAGGGTTAGGCTTAGTGTTAAGGTTAGTGTTTGGTTTAGGGTTAGGTTTTGGGTTAGGTTTACGCTTAGGGTTAAGTTTAGGGTTTGGGTTTGCGTTAGGTTTAAGGTTAGGGATAGGGTTAGGGTTAGGTTTAGGGTTCGGGTTAGGGTTAGGGTTAAAATTAGGTTTAACATTAGGGTTAGGTTTAGGGTTAGGAATAGGGTTAGGGTTAGGGTTAGGATTAGAGTTAGGGTTAGGGTTTTGGTTTGGTGTAGGGTTAGGGTTAGGATTTGGGTTAGTGTTAGCGTTAGTGTTAGTGTTAGTGTTAATGTTTGGGTTAGGGTTAGGGTTAGGGTTAGGGTTAGATTTAGGGTTAGGGTTTGGGTTAGGGTTAGGGTTAGGGTTAGGGTTTGAGTTAGGGTTAGGTTTAGGTTTAGGGTTTGGGTTAGGGTTAGGGTTAGGGTTAGGGGTTATGTTTCTGTTAGGGTTAGAGTAAGGGTTAGGATTAGGGTTAGGTTTAGGGTTAGGATTAGGGTTAGGTTTAGGTTTTGGGTTAGGGTTAGTGTTAGGTTTAATGTTACGGTTTTGATTAGGGTTAGGGTTAGGATTAGAGTTAGGTTTAGGGTTTTGGTTTGGGTTAATGTTAGGGTTAGGAACTGGGTTAGTGTTAGGGGTAGGTTTAGTGTTAGGGTTAGGGTTTGGGTTAGGGTTAGGGGTAGGGTTAGGTTTAGGTTTTTGGTTAGGTTTAGGGTTAGGGTTAGGGTTTGGTTTAGGGTTAGGGTTAGCGTGAAGGTTATGTTTAGGGTATTGGTTAGAGTTAGGGTTTAGGGTTAGGGTTAGGAATAGATTTAGGGTTAGGGTTAGGGTTAGTGTTAGGAATAGGGTTAGGGTTAGGGTTATTGTTAGGGTTTGGGTTAGTGTTTGGGTTAGGGTTAGGTTTCGAATTAGGGTTAGAGTTTGAGTTAGGGTTAAGTTTAGGGTTAGGGTTTGGGTTAGGGTTTGGGTTAAGGTTAGGTTTAGGGTTAGGATTAGGAATAGGGTTAGGGTTAGGGTTTGGGTTAGGGTTAGGGTTAGGGTTAGGGTTTGGGTTAGGGTTAGGTTTAGGGTTTGGGTATGGGTTAGGGTTAGGGTAACGGTTAGGGTTTGGTTTAGGGTTAGTGTTATTTTTTGGGATAGGTTTAGGGTTAGGGTTAGGGTTAGGGTTAGGGTTAGGGTTAGGTTTAGGATTAGGGTTAGTTTTAGGATTTGGGTTAGGGTTAGGGTTAGTTTTAATGTTAGGGTTTTGATTAGGGTTAGGTTTAGGATTAGAGTTAGATTTAGGGCTTTGCTTTGGGTTAATGTTAGGGTTAGGATTTGGGTTAGTGTTAGGGTTAGGGTTAGTGTTAGGGTTTGGGTTTTGGTTAGGGTTAGGGTTAGGGTTTGGGTTAGGGTTAGTGTTAGGGTTAGGGTTTGGGTTAGGGTTAGGTTTTGGGTTAGGGTTAGGTTTAGGGTTAGGTTTACTTTTTGAGTTAAGGTTAGGGTTAGGTTTAGGATTACGGTTAGGGTTAGTGTTAGGGTTAGGGTTTGGGTTAGAGTTAGGGTTTGATTAGGGTTTGGGTTAGGGTTAAGTTTAGGGTTAGGGTTTGGGTTAAGGGTAGGGTTAGGGTTAGGGTTAGGAATAGGGTTAGCGTTAGGGTTAGAGTTACGGTTAGGGTTAGGAATAGGTTTAGGGTGAGGGTTAGGATTAGAGTTAGGGTTAGGGTTTTGGTTTGGTTTAGGTTTAGGGTTAGGGTTTGGGTTAGTGTTATGGTTAGTGTTAGTGTTAGTGTTAGGGTTTGGATTAGGGTTATGGTTAGGGTTAGGGTTAGGGTTAGTGTTAGGGTTAGGGTTAGGGTTAGGGTTAGGGTTAGGTTTAGGTTTAGGTTTTTGGTTAGGTTTAGGGTTAGGGCTAGGGTTAGGGTTAGTGTTAGGGTTTGTGTGAAGGTTATGTTAAGGGTATTGGTTAGGGTTAGGGTTTAGGATTAGGGTTAGGAATAGGGTTAGGGTTAGGGTTAGGGTTAGGGTTAGGGTTAGTGTTATTTATAATGTTAGGGTTATTGTTAGGGTTTGGGTTAGGGTTAGGTTTAGGGTTAGGATTAGGGTTAGGTTTAGGTTTTGGGTTAGGGTTAGGGTTAGGTTTAATGTTACGGTTTTGATTAGGGTTAGGGTTAGGATTAGAGTTAGGTTTAGGGTTTTGGTTTGGGTTAATGTTAGGGTTAGGATCTGGGTTGGTGTTAGGTTTAGGGTTAGAGTTAGGGTTAGGGTTTGGGTTAGGGTTAGGGTTAGGGTTAGGTTTAGGTTTTTGGTTAGGTTTAGGGTTAGGGTTAGGGTTTGGTTTAGGGTTAGGGTTAGCGTGAAGGTTATGTTTAGGGTATTGGTTAGAGTTAGGGTTTAGGGTTAGGGTTAGGAATAGGTTTAGGGTTAGGGTTAGGGTTAGTGTTAGGAATAGGGTTAGGGTTAGGGTTATTGTTAGGGTTTGGGTTAGTGTTTGGGTTAGGGTTAGGGTTCGAATTAGGGTTAGAGTTTGAGTTAGGGTTAAGTTTAGGGTTAGGGTTTGGGTTAGGGTTTGGGTTAAGGTTAGGTTTAGGGTTAGGATTAGGAATAGGGTTAGGGTTAGGGTTTGGGTTAGGATTAGGGTTTGGGTTAGGGTTAGGGTTTGGGTTAGGGTTAGGTTTAGGGTTTGGTTATGGGTTAGGGTTAGGGTAACGGTTAGGGTTTGGTTTAGGGTTAGTGTTATTTTTTGGGATAGGTTTAGGGTTAGGGTTAGGGTTAGGGTTAGGGTTAGGGTTAGGGTTAGGGTTAGGATTAGGGTTAGTTTTAGGATTTGGGTTAGGGTTAGGGTTAGTTTTAATGTTAGGGTTTTGATTAGGGTTAGGGTTAGGATTAGAGTTAGATTTAGGGCTTTGCTTTGGGTTAATGTTAGGGTTAGGATTTGGGTTAGTGTTAGGGTTAGGGTTAGTGTTAGGGTTTGGGTTTTGGTTAGGGTTAGGGTTAGGGTTTGGGTTAGGGTTAGGGTTAGGGTTAGGGTTTGGGTTAGGGTTAGAGTTAGGTTTACGATTAGGGTTAGGGTTAGGATTAGGATTTGGGTTAGGGATAGGTTTTGGGTTAGGGTTAGGTTTAGGGTTAGGTTTACTTTTTGGGTTAGGGTTACGGTTAGGTTTAGGATTACGGTTAGGGTTAGTGTTAGGGTTAGGGTTTGGGTTAGAGTTATGGTTTGATTAGGGTTTGGGTTAGGGTTAAGTTTAGGGTTAGGGTTTGGATTAAGGGTAAGGTTAGGGTTAGGGTTAGGAATAGGGTTAGCGTTAGGGTTACAGTTACGGTTAGGGTTAGGAATAGGTTTAGGGTGAGGGTTAGGATTAGAGTTAGGGTTAGGGTTTTGGTTTGGTTTAGGGTTAGGGTTAGGGTTTGGGTTAGTGTTATGGTTAGTGTTAGTGTTAGTGTTAGGGTTTGGATTAGGGTTATGGTTAGGGTTAGGGTTAGGGTTAGTGTTAGGGTTAGGGTTAGGGTTAGGGTTAGGTTTAGGTTTAGGTTTTTGGTTAGGTTTAGGGTTAGGGCTAGGGTTTGTGTTAGTGTTAGGGTTTGTGTGAAGGTTATGTTAAGGGTATTGGTTAGGGTTAGGGTTTAGGGTTAGGGTTAGGAATAGGGTTAGGGTTAGGGTTAGGGTTAGGGTTAGGGTTAGTGTTATTTATAGTGTTAGGGTTATTGTTAGGGTTTGGGTTAGGGTTAGGTTTTGGGTTAGGGTTAGGTTTAGGGTTAGGTTTACTTTTTGGGTTAGGGTTAGGGTTAGGTTTAGGATTACGGTTAGGGTTAGTGTTAGGGTTAGGGTTTGGGTTAGAGTTAGGGTTTGAGTAGGGTTTGGGTTAGGGTTAGGTTTAGGGTTAGGGTTTGGTTTAAGGTTAGGGTTAGGGTTAGGGTTAGGAATAGGGTTAGGGTTAGGTTTAGGGTTAAGGTTAGGGTTAGGAATAGGGTTAGGGTTAGGCTTATTGTTAGGGTTTGGGTTAGAGTTTGTGTTAGGGTTAGTTTTAGGTTTTGGGTTCGGGTTAGAATTAGGGTTATGGTTAGGGTTTGAGTTAGGGTTAGGGTTAGGGTTAGGGTTTGGGTTAGGGTTAGTGTTAGGTTTAGGGTTTGAGTTTGAGTTAGGATTAGGGTTAGCATTAGGGTTAAGGTTAGGGTTAGGGTTAGGGTTTGGGTTTCGGTTATGATTAGGGTTAGGGTTAGGGTTAGTGTTAGTGTTAGGGTTTGGGTTTGGGTTAGGGTTAGGGTTAGGGTTTGGGTTAGGGTTAGGGTTAGGTTTAGGGTTAGGGTTTGGGTTAGGGTTAGATTTAGGTTTAGGATTAGGGTTAGGGTTAGGATTAGGATTTGGGTTAGGGTTAGGTTTTGGGTTAGGGTTAGGTTTAGGGTTAGGTTTACTTTTTGGGTTAGGGTTAGGGTTAGGTTTAGGATTACGGTTAGGGTTAGTGTTAGGGTTACGGTTTGGGTTAGAGTTAGGGTTTGATTAGGGTTTGGTTTAGGGTTAAGTTTAGGGTTAGGGTTTGGGTTAAGGGTAGGGTTAGGGTTAGGGTTAGGAAAAGGGTTAGCGTTAGGGTTAGAGTTACGGTTAGGGTTAGGAATAGGTTTAGGGTGAGGGTTAGGATTAGAGTTAGGGTTAGGGTTTTGGTTTGGTTTAGGGATACGGTTAGGGTTTGGGTTAGTGTTAGGGTTAGTGTTAGTGTTAATGTTAGGTTTTGGATTAGGGTTATGGTTAGGGTTAGGGTTAGGGTTAGTGTTAGGGTTAGGGTTTGGGTTAGGGTTAGGATTAGGTTTAGGTTTAGGTTTTTTTTAGGTTTAGGGTTAGTGTTAGGGTTTGTGTTAGGGTTAGGGTTTGCGTGAAGGTTATGTTTAGGGTATTGGTTAGGGTTAGGGTTTAGGATTAGGGTTAGGAATAGGGTTAGGGTTAGGGTTAGGGTTAGGGTTATGGTTAGTGTTAGGCATAGTGTTAGGGTTATTGTTAGGGTTTGGGTTAGGGTTAGGTTTTGGGTTAGGGTTAGGTTTAGGGTTAGGTTTACTTTTTGGGTTAGGGTTAGGATTAGGTTTAGGATTACGGTTAGGGTTAGTGTTAGGGTTAGGGTTTGGGTTAGAGTTAGGGTTTGAGTAGGGTTTGCGTTAGGGTTACGTTTAGGTTTACGGTTTGGGTTACGATTAGCGTTAGGGTTATGGTTAGGAATAGGGTTAGGATTAGGTTTAGGGTTACGGTTAGGGTTAGGAATAGGGTTAGGGTTAGGCTTATTGTTAGGGTTTGGGTTAGAGTTTGTGTTAGGGTTAGTTTTAGGTTTTGGGTTCGGGTTAGAATTAGGGTTATGGTTAGGGTTTGAGTTAGGGTTAGGGTTAGAGTTAGGGTTTCGGTTAGGGTTAGGGTTAGGTTTAGGGTTTGAGTTTGAGTTAGGATTAGGGTTAGCATTAGGGTTAAGGTTAGGGTTAGGGTTAGGGTTTGGGTTTCGGTTATGATCAGGGTTAGGGTTAGGGTTAGTGATAGAGTTAGTGTTAGGCTTAGTGTTAAGGTTTGTGTTAGGGTTAGGCTTAGGTTTTGCGTTAGGTTTACGCTTAGCTTTAAGTTTAGGGTTTGGGTTTGGGTTAGGTTAAAGGTTAGGAATAGGGATAGGGTTAGTTTAAGGGTACGGGTTAGGGTTTGGCTTAAAATTAGGTTTAAGATTAGGGTTAGGTTTAGGGTTAGGGTTAGGAATAGGGTTAGGGTTAGGGTTAGGATTAGAGTTAGGGTTAGGGTTAGGTTTAGGGTTACGGTTAGGGTTAGGAATAGGGTTAGGTTTAGGCTTATTGTTAGGGTTTGGGTTAGAGTTTGTGTTAGGGTTAGTTTTAGATTTTGGGTTCGGGTTAGAATTAGGGTTATGGTTAGGGTTTGAGTTAGGGTTAGGGTTAGAGTTAGGGTTTGGGTTAGGGTTAGGGTTAGGTTTAGGGTTTGAGTTTGAGTTAGGAATAGGGTTAGCATTAGGGTTAAGGTTAGGGTTAGGGTTAGGGTTTGGGTTTCGGTTATGATTAGGGTTAGGGTTAGGGTTAGTGATAGTGTTAGGGTTAGGCTTAGTGTTAAGGTTAGTGTTTGGGTTAGGGTTAGGTTTTGGGTTAGGTTTACGATTAGGGTTAAGTTTAGGGTTTGGGTTTGGGTTAGGTTTAAGGTTAGGGATAGCGTTAGGGTTAGGTTTAGGGTTCGGGTTAGGGTTAGGGTTAAAATTAGGTTTAAGATTAGGGTTAGGGTTAGGGTTAGGGTTAGGAATAGGGTTAGGGTTAGGGTTAGGATTAGAGTTAGGGTTAGGGTTTTGGTTTGGTTTAGGGTTAGGGTTAGGGTTTGGGTTAGTGTTAGGGTTAGTGTTAGTGTTAGTGTTAATGTTTGGGTTAGGGTTAGGGTTAGGGTTAGGGTTAGATTTAGGGTTAGGGTTTGGGTTAGGGTTAGGGTTAGGGTTAGGGTTTGAGTTAGGGTTAGGTTTAGGGTTAGGGTTTGGGTTAGGGTTAGGGTTAGGGTTAGGGGTTGTGTTTGTGTTAGGGTTAGAGTAAGGGTTAGGATTAGGGTTAGGTTTAGGGTGAGGATTAGGCTTCGGTTTAGGTTTTGGGTTAGGGTTAGGGTTAGGTTTAATGTTAGGGTTTTGATTAGGGTTAGGGTTAGGATTAGAGTTAGGTTTAGGGTTTTGGTTTGGGTTAATGTTAGGGTTAGGATCTGGGTTAGTGTTAGGGTTAGGGTTAGTGTTAGGGTTAGGGTTTGGGTTAGGGTTAGGGTTAGGGTTAGGTTTAGGTTTTTGGTTAGGTTTAGGGTTAGGGTTAGGGTTTGGTTTAGGGTTAGGGTTAGCGTGAAGGTTATGTTTAGGGTATTGGTTAGGGTTAGGGTTTAGGGTTAGGGTTAGGAATAGGTTTAGAGTTAGGGTTAGGGTTAGTGTTAGGTTTAGGTTTTTCGTTAGGTTTAGGGTTTGGGTTAGGGTTAGGGTTAGGATTAGAGTTTGGGTTAGGGTTTGAGTTAGGGTTAGTTTTTGGGTTAGGGTTAGGGTTAGGATTATGGTTAGGGTTAGGTTTAGGTTTAGGTTTTGAGTAAGGGTTAGGGTTTGGGTTAGGGTTACGGTTTGGGTTAGGGTTTGGGTTAAGGGTCGGTTTAGCGTTAGGGATTGGAATAGGGTTAGGGTAAGGGTTAGGGTTTGGGTTAGGGTTAGGGTTAGGATTAGGGTTTGGGTTAGGGTTCGAGTTAGGGTTAGTTTTTGGGTTAGGGTTAGCGTTAGGATTAGGGTTAGGGTTTGGGTTAAGGTTAGGTTTAGGGTTAATGTTAGGAATAGGGTTAGGGATATGATTTGGGTTAGGGTTAGTTTTAGGATTAAGTTTTGGCTTAGGGTTCGAGTTAGGGTTAGTTTTTGGGTTAGAGTTAGGGTTAGGGTTAGGGTTAGGGTTAGGGTTTGGGTTAGGGTTAGGGTTAGCTTGAGGGTTATGTTTAGGGTATTGTTTAGGGTTAGGGTTTAATGTTAGGGTTAGGAATAGGGTTAGGGTTAGGGTTAGGGTTAGGGTTAGGGTTAGTCTTAGGAATAGGGTTAGGTTTAGGGTTATTGTTAGGGTTTGGGTTAGGGTTTGGATTAGGTTAGGTTTAGGTTTTGGGTTAGGGTTAGAGTTAGGGTTAGAGTTTGAGTTAGGGTAAGGGTTAGGGTTAGGGATAGGGTTTGGGTTAGGGTTTAGGG
>JAJHUQ010000043.1:4652500-4660000 GCA_035773235.1 Eospalax fontanierii | reverse complement strand
TTTGGGTTAGGGTTAGGGTTAGGGTTAGGGTTAGATTTAGGGTTAGGGTTAGGGTTAGGGTTAGGGTTAGTGTTTGAGTTAGGGTTAGGTTTAGGGTTAGGTTTTGGGTTAGGGTTAGGGTTAGGTTTAGGGGTTGTGTTTGTGTTAGGGTTAGAGTAAGGGTTAGGATTAGGGTTAGTTTTAGGGTTAGGATTAGGGTTAGGTTTAGGTTTTGGGTTAGGGTTAGGGTTAGGTTTAATGTTAGGGTTTTGATTAGGGTTAGGGTTAGGATTAGAGTTAAGTTTAGAGTTTTGGTTTGGGTTAATGTTAGGGTTAGGATTTGGGTTAGTGTTAGGGTTAGGGTTAGTGTTAGGGTTAGTGTTTGGGTTAGGGTTACGGTTAGGGTTAGGTTTAGGTTTTTGGTTAGGTTTAGGGTTAGGGTTAGGGTTTGGTTTAGGGTTAGGGTTAGCGTGAAGATTATGTTTAGGGTATTGGTTAGGGTTAGGGTTTAGGGTTAGGGTTAGGAATAGGTTTAGAGTTAGGGTTAGGGTCAGGGTTAGTGTTAGGAATAGGGTTAGGTTTAGGGTTATTGTTAGGGTTTGAGTTAGTGTTTGGGTTAGGGTTAGGGTATGAATTAGGGTTAGAGTTTGAGTTAGGGTTAAGGTTAGGGATAGGGTTTGGGTTAAGGTTAGGTTTAGGGTTAGGATTAGGAATAGGGTTAGGGTTAGGGTTTGGGTTAGGGTTAGGGTTACGATTAGAGTTTGGGTTAGGGTTCGAGTTAGGGTTAGTTTTTGGGTTAGGGTTAGGGTTAGGATTAGATTAGGGTTAGGTTTAGGTTTAGTGTTTGGGTATGGGTTAGGGTTAGGGTTACGGTTAGGGTTTGGTTTAGGGTTAGTGTTATTTTTTGGGTTAGGTTTAGGGTTAGCATAAGGGTTACGGTTAGGTTTAGGGTTAGGGTTTGGTTTAGGGTTAGGGTTATTGTTTGAGTTAGGGTTACGGTTAGGGTTTGGGTTAGGATTTGAGTTAGGGTTAGTTTTTGGGTTAGGTTTAGGGTTAGGTTTAGGGTTTGGGTTAGGGTTAGGTTTAGGGTTAGGGTTTGGGTTAGGGTTAGGTTTAGGGTTTGGGTAAGGGTTAGGCTTTGGGTTATGGTTAGGGTTATGTTTAGGGTAAGGGTTTGGTTTAGGGTTAGTGTTTTATTTGGGGTTAGGTTTAGGGTTAGGATAAGGGTTAGGGTTAGGGTTAGGGTTTGGGTTAGGTTTAGGGTTAGGGTTTGAGTTAGGGTTAGGGTTAGGGTTAGGGTTAGGGTTAGGATTAGGGTTAGGGTTAGGGTTAGGATTAGGGTTAGGGTTAGGGTTAGGTTTAGGTTTAGGGTTTGGGTAAGGGTTAGGGTTTGGGTTAGGGTTAGGTTTAGGGTTAGGGTTAGGGTTTGGTTTAGGGTTAGTGTTATTTTTTGTGTTAGGTTTAGGGTTAACATAAGGGTTAAGGTTAGGTTTAGGGTTACGTTTTGAGTTAGGGTTAGGGTTAGGTTAGGGTTAGGGTTAGGGTTAGGGTTAGGATTAGAGTTAGGGTTAGGGTTTTGGTTTGGTTTAGGGTTAGGGTTAGGGTTTGGGTTAGGGTTAGGTTTAGGGTTTGGGTTAGGGTTAGGGTTAGGGTTTGAGTTAGGGTTAGGGTTAGGGTTAGGGTTAGGATTAGGGTTAGGGTTAGGGTTAGGTTTAGGTTTAGGGTGTGGGTAAGGGTTAGGGTGTGGGTTAGGTTTAGGGTTAGGTTTTGAATTAGGGTTAGGTTTAGGGTTAGTGTTTGGGTTAGAGTTAGGGTTAGGGTTAGGATTAGGGTTAGGGTTAGGGTTAGGATTAGGGTTAGGTTTAGGTTTTGGGTTAGGGTTAGGGTTAGGTTTAATGTTAGGGTTTTGATTAGGGTTAGGGTTAGGATTAGAGTTAGGTTTAGGTTTTTGCTTTGGATTAATGTTAGGGTTAGGATTTGGGTTAGAGTTAGGGTTAGGTTTAGTGTTAGGGTTAGGGTTAGGGTTAGGTTTAGGTTTTTGGTTAGGTTTAGGGTTAGGGTTAGGGTTTGGGTTAGGGTTAGGGTTAGCGTGAAGGTTATGTTTAGGGTATTGGTTAGGGTTAGGGTTTAGGGTTAGAGTTAGGAATAGGGTTAGGGTTAAGTTTAGGGTTAGGGTTAGGGTTAGTGTTAGGAATAGGGTTAGGGTTAGGGTTTGGGTTAGGATTAGGGTTAGGATTAGGGTTTGGGTTAGGGTTCGAGTTAGGGTTAGCTTTTGGGTTAGGGTTAGGGTTAGGGTTAGGGTTTGGGTTAGGGCTAGGTTTAGGGTTAGGGTTTGGGTTAGGGTTCGGGTTAGTGTGAGGGTTATGTTTAGGGTATTGGTTAGGGTTAGGGTTTAGGGATAGGTGTAGGAATAGGGTTAGGGTTAGGGTTAGGGTTAGGGTTAGGGTTAGGGTTAGTGTTAGGAAAAGGGTTAGGTTTAGGGTTATTGATAGGGTCTGGGTTAGGGTTTGGATTAGCGTTAGGTTTAGGTTTTGGGTTAGGTTTAGAGTTAGGATTAGAGTTTGAGTTAGGGTTAGGGTTATGGTTAGGAATAAGTTTATGGTTAAGGTTTGGGTTAGGATTAGGTTTAGGATTAGGGTTTGGGTTAGGGTTCGGGTTAGGGTTAGTTTTTGGGTTAGGGTTAGGGTTAATATTAGGGTTAGGGTTAGGTTTAGGTTTAGGGTTTGGGTAAGGGTTACGGTTTGTGTTAGG
Organism: Eospalax fontanierii; assembly: GCA_035773235.1. Classification (NCBI taxonomy): domain Eukaryota; kingdom Metazoa; phylum Chordata; class Mammalia; order Rodentia; family Spalacidae; genus Eospalax; species Eospalax fontanierii. The sequence continues at coordinate 4,657,270 of JAJHUQ010000043.1, read as the reverse complement.
GTTAGGGTTAGGTTTAGGGTTTGGTTTAGGGTTAGTGTTATATTTTGGGTTAGGTTTAGGGTTAGGATAAGGGTTAGGGTTAGGGTTAGGGTTAGGTTTTGGGTTAGGGTTAGGATTTGAGTTAGGGTTAGGGTTAGGGTTAGGGATAGGGTTAGGGAAAGGGTTAGGGTTAGGATTAGAGTTAGGGTTAGGGTTTTGGCTTGGTTTAGGGTTAGGGTTAGCGTTTGGGTTAGTGTTAGGGTTAGTGTTAGTGTTAGTGTTAGGGTTTGGGTTAGGGATAGGTTTAGGGTTAGGGTTAGGGTTTGGGTTATAGTTAGGGTTAGTTTTTGGGTTAGGCTTAGGGTTAGGGTTAGTGTTAGGGTTAGGATTAGGGTTAGGTTTAGGTTTTGGGTTAGGGTTAGGGTTAGGTTTAATGTTAGGGTTTTGATTAGGGTTAGGGTTATGATTAGAGTTAGATTTAGGGTTTTGGTTTGGGTTAATGTTAGGGTTAGGATTTGGGTTAGGGTTAGGGTTAGTGTTAGGGTTTGGGTTAGGGTTAGGGTTAGGGTTAGGGTTAGGGTTAGGGTTAGGGTTTGTGTTAGGTTTAGGGTTAGGGTTAGGATTAGGGTTAGTGTTAGGGTTAGGATTAGGGTTAGGTTTAGGTTTTGGGTTAGGGTTAGGGTTAGGTTTAATGTTAGGGTTTTGATTAGTGTTAGGGTTAGGATTAGAGTTAGATTTAGGGTTTTGCTTTGGGTTAATGTTAGGGTTAGGATTTGGGTTAGGGTTAGGGTTAGTGTTAGGGTTTGGGTTTGTGTTAGGGTTAGGGTTAGGGTTAGGGTTAGCTTTAGGGTTAGGGTTAGTGTTAGCGTGAATGTTATGTTTACTGTATTGGTTAGGGTTAGGGTTTAGGGTTAGTGTTAGGAATAGGGTTAGAGTTAGGGTTAGGGTTAAGGTTAGTGTTAGGAATATGGTTAGGGTTAGGGTTATTGTTAGGGTTTGGCTTAGTGTTTGTGTTAGGGTTAGGGTTCGAGTTAGGGTTAGAGTTTGAGTTAGGGTTAGGTTTAGGGTTAGGGTTTGGGTTAAGGTTAGGTTTAGTGTTAGGGTTTAGGAATAGGGTTAGGGTTAGGGTTTGGGTTAGGGTTAGGGTTAGGATTAGGGTTTGGTTTAGGGTTCGAGTTAGGGTTAGTTTTTGGGTTAGGGTTAGGGTTAGGATTAGGGTTAGGGTTAGGTTTAGGTTTAGGTTTTGGGTAAGGGTTAGGGTTTAGGTTAGGGTTAGGTTTTGGGTTAGGGTTTGGGTTAAGGTTCGGTTTACGGTTAGGGTTAGGAATAGGGTTAGGGTTAGGGTTTGGGTTAGGGTTAGGGTTAGGATTAGGGTTTGGGTTAGGTTTCGAGTTAGGGTTAGTTTTTGGGTTAGGGTTTGCGTTAGGATTAGGGTTAGGGTTAGGTTTAGGTTTAGGGTTTGGGTAAGGGTTAGGGTTTGTGTTAGGGTTAGGGTTTGGGTTAGGGTTTGGGTTAAGGTTAGGTTTAGGGTTAATGTTAGGAATAGGGTTAGGGTTAGGGTTTGGGTTAGGGTTAGGGTTAGGATTAGGGTTTGGGTTAGGGTTCGAGTTAGGGTTAGTTTTTGGGTTAGAGTTAAGGTTAGGGTTAGGGTTTGGGTTAGGGTTAGATTAAGGTTAGGGTTTGGTTTAGGGTTAGAGTTAGCGTGAGGGTTATGTTTAGGGTATTGTTTAGGGTTAGGGTTTAATGTTAGGGTTAGGAATAGGGTTAGGGTTAGGGTTAGGGTTAGGGTTAGTCTTAGGAATAGGGTTAGGTTTAGGGTTATTGTTAGTGTTTGTGTTAGGGTTTGGATTAGGGTTAGGTTTAGGTTTTGGGTTAGGGTTAGAGTTAGGGTTAGAGTTTGAGTTAGGGTTAGGGTTAGGGTTAGGGATAGGGTTTGGGTTAGGGTTTAGGGTTAGGGTTTGGGTTAGGGTTTGGGTTAAGTTTAGGTTTAGGGTTATGGTTAGGAATAGGGTTATGGTTAGAGTTTGGGTTAGGGTTAGGGTTAGGATTAGGGTTTGGGTTAAGGTTCGGTTTAGGGTTAGTTTTTGGGTTAGGGTTAGGGTTAGGATTAGGGTTAAGGTTAGGGTTAGGGTAAGGGTTTGGGTTAGGGTTAGGGTTAGGGTTTGAGTTAGGGTTAGGGTTAGGGTTAGGGTTAGGGTTAGGGTTAGGGTTAGGGTTAGGTTTAGGATTTGGTTTAGGGTTAGTGTTATATTTTGGGTTAAGTTTAGTGTTAGGATAAGCGTTAAGGTTAGGGTTAGGGTTAGGGTTTGGGTTAGGGTTAGGGTTAGGGTTTGAGTTAGGGTTAGGGTTAGGGTTAGGGTTAGGGTTAGGGTTAGGGTTAGGGTTAGGGTTAGCGTTAGGGTTAGGGTTAGGATTAGAGTTAGGGTTACGGTTAGGGTTTGGGTTAGTGTTAGGGTTAGTGTTAGTGTTAGTGTTAGTGTTTGGGTTAGGGTTAGGGTTAGGGTTAGGGTTCGAATTAGGGTTGGAGATTGAGTTAGGGTTAGGTTTAGGGGTAGGGTTTGGGTTAGGGTTTGGGTTAAGGTTAGGTTTAGGTTTAGGGTTAGGAATAGGGTTAGGGTTAGGGTTTGGGTTAGGGTTAGGGTTAGGATTAGGGTTTTGTTTAGGGTTCGAGTTAGGGTTAGTTTTTGGGTTAGGGTTAGGGTTTGGATTAGGGTTAGGGTTAGGTTTAGGTTTTTGGTTAGGTTTAGGGTTAGGGTTAGGGTTTGGTTTAGGGTTAGGGTTAGCCTGAAGGTTATGTTTAGGGTATTGGTTAGGGTTAGAGTTTAGGGTTAGGGTTAGGAATAGGTTTAGAGTTAGGGTTAGGGTCAGGGTTAGTGTTAGGAATAGGGTTAGGTTTAGGGTTATTGTTAGTGTTTGGGTTAGTGTTTGGGTTAGGGTTAGGGTTCGAATTACGTTAAGAGTTTCAGTTAGGGTTAAGTTTAGGGTTAGGGTTTTGGTTAGGGTTTGGGTTAAGGTTAGGTTTAGGGTTAGGATTAGGAATAGGGTTAGGGTTAGGGTTTGGGTTAGGGTTAGGGTTACGATTAGAGTTTGGGGTAGGGTTCGAGTTAGGGTTAGTTTTTGGGTTAGGGTTAGGGTTAGGATTAGATTACGGTTAGGTTTAGGTTGAGTGTTTGGGTATGGGTTAGGGTTAGGGTTACGGTTGGGTTTGGTTTAAGGTTAGTGTTATTTTTTGGGTTAGGTTTAGGGTTAGGATAAGGGTTAGGGTTAGGTTTAGGGTTAGGGTTTGGTTTAGGGTTAGGGTTATTGTTTGAGTTAGGGTTAGGGTTAGGGTTTGTGGTAGGATTCGAGTTAGGGTTAGTTTTTGGGTTAGGGTTAGGGTTAGGTTTAGGGTTAGGATTAGGGTTAGGTTTAGGTTTTGGGTTAGGGTTAGGGTTAGGTTTAATGTTAGGGTTTTGATTAGGGTTAGGGTTAGGATTAGAGTTAGGTTTAGGGTTTTGGTTTGGGTTAATGTTAGGTTTAGGATTTGGGTTAGTGTTAGGGTTAGGGTTAGTGTTAGGGTTAGGGTTTGGGTTAGGGTTACGGTTAGGGTTAGGTTTAGGTTTTTGGTTAGGTTTAGGGTTAGGGTTAGGGTTTGGTTTAGGGTTAGGGTTAGCCTGAAGGTTATGTTTAGGGTATTGGTTAGGGTTAGAGTTTAGGGTTAGGGTTAGGAATAGGTTTAGAGTTAGGGTTAGGGTCAGGGTTAGTGTTAGGAATAGGGTTAGGTTTAGGGTTATTGTTAGTGTTTGGGTTAGTGTTTGGGTTAGGGTTAGGGTTCGAATTAGGATTAGAGTTTGAGTTAGGGTTAAGTTTAGGGTTAGGGTTTTGGTTAGGGTTTGGGTTAAGGTTAGGTTTAGGGTTAGGATTAGGAATAGGGTTAGGGTTAGGTTTTGGGTTAGGGTTAGGGTTACGATTAGAGTTTGGGGTAGGGTTCGAGTTAGGGTTAGTTTTTGGGTTAGGGTTAGGGTTAGGATTAGATTACGGTTAGGTTTAGGTTGAGTGTTTGGGTATGGGTTAGGGTTAGGGTTACGGTTGGGTTTGGTTTAAGGTTAGTGTTATTTTTTGGGTTAGGTTTAGGGTTAGGATAAGGGTTAGGGTTAGGTTTAGGGTTTGGGTTTGGTTTAGGGTTGGGTTTGTTGTTTGAGTTAGGGTTAGGGTTAGGGTTTGTGGTAGGATTCGAGTTAGGGTTAGTTTTTGGGTTAGGGTTAGGGTTAGGTTTAGGGTTTAGGTTAGGGTTAGGTTTAGGGTTAGGGTTTGGGTTAGGGTTAGGTTTAGGGTTTGGGTAAGGGTTAGGGTTTGGGTTAGGGTTAGGGTTAGGGTTAGGGTTAGGGTTTGGTTTAGGGTTAGTGTTTTATTTGGGGTTAGGTTTAGGGTTAGGATAAGGGTTAGGGTTAGGGTTAGCGTTAGGGTTTGGGTTAGGGTTAGGGTTAGGGTTTGAGTTAGGGTTAGGGTTAGGTTTAGGGTTAGGGTTAGGATTAGGGTTAGGGTTAGGGTTAGGGTTAGGTTTAGGTTTAGGGTTTGGGTAAGGGTTAGGGTTTGGGTTAGGTTTAGGGTTAGGGTTAGGGTTAGGGTTTGGTTTAGGGTTAGTGTTATTTTTTGTGTTAGGTTTAGGGTTAGGATAAGGGTTAGGGTTAGGTTTAGGTTTAGGTTTTGAGTTAAGGTTAGGGTTAGGGTTAGGGTTAGGGTTAGGGTTAGGTTTAGAGTTAGGGTTAGGGTTTTGGTTTGGTTTAGGGTTAGGGTTAGGGTTTGGGTTAG